>JAWNOU010000199.1:767500-1115761 GCA_035045725.1 Drosophila ezoana
AAATTAATCTATTGCAAATTTAAATTGTGATTATTCAAGTTGAACATAATCATCGTAAATTGTTATAATTAGGCAAGTGCAAACCGCCTGTGTGAGCTGACCATTTACAGCTCCCAAATATTCGCATATACATAAACGCCGCTAGTTGACTTTCGCGCTCTTCCCCTTGCGCGGTCATTCGCCGGCTCAGCTTATATACATACGCTTGTACATAAGCAGCTGCACAATTCGTCGCATGTTGTGTGCTCAGTTTGGTGTTCTGACTTTGTGCTTGTGAAAAAAAATAAAATGATGCAAGGCGAGAACACAGATGATATGCAGTCAAATAGGGTGTCTTTTCTTAAGCGCAAGGCGGTTGCATTGTTCGAGCGAGCCAAGTGTATTGAAAATGAATTATCTGTGGATAAAATTAACAACTCTTGTGCCGTCGACTTAGAAGTGCGCCTTTTGCTAATTGAACAAACTAAGTCTGCAATACGCGCATAACTCGCTAGAGGAGCTTAATTTCGATGAAATTGGCAGCAAACTACGCGATGATTTTGACGAGTTGATTGACATGGTTGAAGCTCACGTTCGCGGAAATGTTCAGCGTCGTCAATCTAACGGCCCGCCCCACTCAACCTATCTTCGTCATGAGGATTTGCCAAACCAAACCTTGATCTTAGCCAACAGAACGCGCCTGCCCGAGCTCAAATTAATAACATTTTCCGGTGGTTATACCGAATATTCGGACTTTATCGCGATGTTTGAGTCAGTTGTCGACAAGGATACTGAGTTTGGAGAAAATTTCAGGATGTATAATAGTGCACACGCTGCTTCAAAGGTTGGACACCCAGACTCAGACCAAATGGGAGGAGGCCGCAGGCATTGACAAAATCCCGGCAGCCGATGAGTTCTTCACATTTCTGAAAAGGCGTAGTCAAAGGCTGGAGAGCGTGCAACATGCCATGACATCCCATATAACCAATTATCAGGTGGGCAAATCCAACCATAACACTAACCACAGCAAAATAAACTGGCCCTTTGTTATAACTGCCTAAGGAAGGGACACCAAACTCGGTCTTGCAGTAGTAGTCATTGTCGTACTTGTGGAGGAAAGCATCATACACTGTTGCATTTTGCCACTGCAAGAGAAGCTGAAGCGCCGACACCATAACATACATCGGCTGATTTGGGCGCCGCCACTTCGACACACTCTCACTCCACTACCTCTCTTGCTGTCCAAGGTCTTCAGTCTGGTGTTGTGCCCCTGGCCACTGCAGTGGTACTGGTAAAGAATAGTTCTGGTTCCTTGTTTCCCTGTAGGGCCTTATTAGACTCAGGCTCGCAGTTGCACATGGTCACATCCCGTTTCGCATAGGTCGTCGACAGTTGTCATGGGTCTCGGAGACACAAGCGTCTCTACTGAAGGATCAGCTGTTAGGATTAACATGAAGTCACAAGACTCAGATTATTCAGCCACCTTTGATGATCTGGTGACTCTTCTGACCTCTTCTGCAAAAAACTCGTCTTGGTTGGGTCGTGACTGGTGGATTTGAGAGACCGCGCAGTACCTCGTTGTTGGCTCCCGGTCTCACTCCCAATAGCGAAGCTAGTCAGTTGGACGTCCGTCTGGATGAGTTGGTTCGGCGGTTTTGGGAAATTGAAAGCTTGGAAGAGCCTACAGTAAAGGCCACCAAAGAAAAGGCGGAATGCGAGCAGCATTTTGCCAATAACTTCTCCCGTTTACCATCCGGCGAGTATTCAGTGCGGTTGCCTCTGAAGCGGAGTGCAGAGCTTCTATTAGAGTCTTATGGCTAGGCTCATCGTCGATTTCTCAGTCTTGAGCGAAAATTGGGTCGGAATTCGCATCTGAAAGAGCAGTATGTGTACATGTCGCGAGTTAGTCTAGAGTTGAGTGGCTGTTGTAAATACTTCCTCCCACATCATTGCGTCTCGAAAGAAGACAGCACCACAACCAAGTTGCGTGTTGTGTTTGATGGCTCAGCAACTACTGATTCTGGACATTCTCTTAATGATGTACTAATGGCGGGACCAATCATTCAACCTAAGTTGTTTCACATTCTGATTCGCTTCCGCACATATCCTGTTGCTCTGACAGCTGATATTTGCAAAATGTATCGTTGTGTCCGAGTGACTTCGCCTAATAGTTACTTCCAGTGTATCCTGTGGAGGGACTCGCCTCAGAAGGATATCGAAATCTTTAAATTAGATACAGTAACATATGGGACCAATTCAGCATCATTTCAGTCCGTGCGCGCCTTAGATGAGCGTGATGCATTTCCAATTGGATCGGATGCCATCAAGCAGGAGTTTTACGTTGACGATTTGATATCCGGAGTCAACTCAGTTGCTGAAGCTAGAGAGAAAATTCGTCACACGGCTGGGATATTGTCTCGTGGAAACGTCAAGCTTCGAAAGTGGTGTTCCAGTCACCAAGAAGTACTCAATGGAATAGCTTATGAAGATAGGGAACAGTACTTGAAGTTCGATGATGGAAGCGATGTCACCAAGGCCCTTGGTCTTGTATGGGATCCAGCGATCGACCAGTTGCTATTTTCATTTCCTGTTCTAGATTCTACTGTTAAGCCCTGCAGGCGATCAGTTCTGTCTATTGTTGCCCGGCTTTATGATCCGCTTGGACTTTTGGGACCAGTTAGAACTAAGGCAAAGATATTTCTTCAACAGCTTTGTAAGGACAAATTAACTTGGGATGAAAGCTTGCCGATTGCACGTGATACGACCTGGAAGGAGCTATGCAGCAGTTTTCGCAACATTCGCCATGTATCGTTTCCCAGAGTAGTACTCTTCGAAGGAGCTGATGTTAAAACATATGGATTTTGCGATGCCAGTGTGGAGGCCTATGGAGCCTGCATCTACGTAGTGGCCAGGAGTCCACTAGCCACAAGTCGTATCCTTTGCTCCAAGTCTCGAGTTGCGCCATTAAAAACATTGACTGTCCCAAAACTGGAATTGTGTGGAGCGAAGCTGTTGGCTAGTCTGATGCATGAAGTCAAGCGTACAGGTATCTTTGTCAGTCAGTTTTATTGCTGGTGCGATTCATCCGTTGTCCTATCCTGGATAAGAGATGAGCCCTTCAAATTTAATGTTTTCGTGGCAAATCGTGTGGCAGCCATACAAGAACTCACTGCCAGTATGGAGTGGCGATATGTTTCGACGGACCGAAATCCAGCTGACATTCTTTCTAGAAGCACAGTTCCCGACGTCCTAGCCCAATCGGATCTCTGGTTTCATGGCCCATTGTATCTATTAAATGGTCGCCTAAATTGGCCGGCGACCTGTCTGCCTGAAGCTCCAACCATTGAATTGAGGAAAAGAGTACTAATCCTTAAGTCTCCACATGCAGATTTAACTCTGGGATGCAAGCACGCCAACTCTTTTGGCTCCATGCAGCGCACATTCGGCTATGTGTACAAATTTATGAAGCGTATAAGGCATCATGGATTCACTGTTGCAGACATTCATCACGTCACTCGCATTCTTCTTCGGGTTGTACAGAGAGCGAACTTGTGGGATGACATCAAGGAGATTCATTCTCATGGAAATGTGAAAAAATCCAGCTCCGTTGCATCTCTTGCACCATTTCTGGATGAAGGTGACCTCCTCCGTGTTGGTGACGGCTTAGCAATTCGTCCCTGGACTATCATGCGCAACATCCCATTATACTGCCTCGGCGTCATGCAATCACCTTAGCTGTCATCGTTCAGTTTCATGAGAGGAATCTACACCCTGGTCCCCGTGCACTTCTAGCCAAAATTCGACTTAAATATTGGCCGATTGGTGGATTTAGAACAGTCTCTAAAGCAGTCGGTAGATGTGTGAGGTGCTTCAGAGCGAGGCCCATTTTTGTCGAGCCTGTGATGGCAAGTCTTCCAAGGGAACGTCTGGAAGTCGTTCGAGCCTTCACAGTAATTGGAGTCGATTATTGCGGACCCTTCTTCTATAAGTCGGAAGTTCGTACGAGGCAATCCATCAAGTGCTACGTCAGCGTCTTCATTTGCTTCACCAGCAAGGCAATGCACGTAGAGCTAGTCAAGGATCTATCGACTGCGACATTTTTGAGTGCCCTAAAGCGATTCATCGCCACTCGTGGCAAACCCAGTCAAATTTGGTCCGACAACGTAACAAACTTCGTCGGATCGAAGAATGAGCTGGTGGATTTGAAACGTCTCTTGCTTAGCGATCCCCACATGGAAGCAGTTCGGCAGTTCTGCCTCGCCGATGACATGGAGTGGAAATTCATTCCCCCCGTTCTCCGCACTTTGGTGGACTATGGGAGGCGGCAGTGAAGTTGGCCAAGCACCATTTCTATCGCTCTGTCGGCCGCTCTTTACTTACTTTTGAAGAGCTTAGTACTCTTGTTTGCCAAATCACAGCTATTGTTAACTCGCGCCCATTACTCTCGCTTTCAGAGAACCCAGCAGATCTAGATGTCCTGACTCCTGCTCATCTACTGCTTGGTGGTCCTTCATCAGCCATCATCGAGCCAGACTCGACCAAATTTAACTACGACCGTTTGGATGGCTGGCAGCGTGTGACGCAGCTACAACAGGTGTTCTGGGCTCGATGGCGTGAGTGGCGCACTCAAACACAAGCGTTGTGCATCAACGACATGGTGCTCGTTAAAGAAAATCTGCTTCCCATGCGGTTGCCGCTTGGTAGGATAATTAACTTGATTCCTGGGAAGGATGGAGTCAATCGTGTAGCTGATATGAAGACCACGGCTGGAATCATCCGAAGAGCCGTAAACAAGCTGTGTCTGCTGCCCCTTAAGAATTCTGTTGAAAGTCAGGCTTCCAACGGGGGGAGTATGTTGGATTCTGCAGCAGCCGCATCAAATCAGCATAAGTAAACATAAGAAGAGGTCGTAATTTTGGTCTAGTGGAACAGCTGTTTATTATAAACAAGGTTGGCAAGCCTTTCTTGCACTTGTCGCAGCTGCTATAAATTGCGTATTCCCTTTTGTCTTGCCCTGTAGTTCGTTGTTGATCGAGGCGAAGCGAAGAACCAATTCTGAGCCACAGCCAAATAACCTTATAATATATATAAATTTGCCTAATAAACTGAATTATAACGTGTTGTTGTGAAAAGCCAAAAATTTATTTTTCTTGGCTTAGGTTCTAAACAGTTGCTAAAAAACATTTGTAACTCAACAAATACAATATACCCTTTTTACCCATTTTTAATGGGTTCAGGGTATAAAAATACTAAAAAAAAGTTTTCCTTGTAAGTAAACGATTTCAGTTCGAAACTGTGCTACTTTTACTCAATCTCTGATGCTTGATTACAAAAATTAATTATCGGAAGCGACTTGCCTCCCGTATTTTATACCATTGCTTTGCTTCACGCAGTACATATATATGTATGTCGGAACCGGCTAGATCGGACGACTATATCATATAGCTGCCGTAGGAAAGATCGGTCGAAAAGTAGGTTCTTATATGAACAACTTTTTTGTTTATCAAGATATCTTTAGCAAACTTGGCATCTATTAGTTGAACTCTGCTCCTCATATATATGCAAAATCCTTTTAACATCGAAACACTATATTATAAATGATACGAATGATCGGTCGTAAATTTAGTTGTATGGAAAACTTTTTTGTATTTCAAGATATCTTAACCATTCTCTGCATAAACTATTTTCCCTGTGCTTCTTAGATACGGGCAAAACACTATGAGCATTATGAAAAGGCTGGGTCGGTAAGGGTATTAAATCTTCGACGCCAAAGATAGCCCTTCTTTCTTGTTTATTATATTGTTCAAATTATTTGATATTACCTTATGAAAGGAAAGAGGGTTTTGGTTTGGGAAATGTTAGTAAGGAGTTCTTTTTATACACTGAACCCATTGAAAATGGGCTTTTAGCAGCTGTTAATAATAATGTTCGATAACTAAGTATAAGAAAAGAGTGTAAGACAATTAGAGAACGTCTGAGAGTCAGTCTTTAGGAGAGAACCGAATAAAGAGGACGCGATTGTTACTTGAATAAATTAAAGACTTTTTAATTATAACGGCACCTACAAATCTCAGAAGTAGGATGGTAAAAACACGCCATGCAAATAAACATTAATGATGTGATGTAGTGATTGTGGTTGCTACCTTAAAAAAATGGTTAGCCATTCTGGGCTTGCCGGCCCAAGGTTCAAAATTCGGTGCCAACAAATGAGCACGATAGTGCTCCCAGGATGGACGAATCCGATGACGATGAGTTGGCTAGAAGCAACTTAGCAACCCCAGAAAATGTTGTACGGCAGCAGCAAGAGATTTTTAAAGGCACGGAGTGTCTAAAAAACATGCGCGCTGAAATATTGGCGGCACAAAATTTACTTGAGCACTTACGCACACAAAACTTAAGTAACAACCGCTCATGCCAGCAGCAGAAGGTAGAGTAAACGACAGCAGCGTGCAAAGCGAGGCAGACGAGAACGGCGACAGCGGCGGAGGTGCCGTTATTGGAGAAAACGACGACAACAGCGATCGCGACTCACGCCTAGACGACACAGCATTCCAATTGGCAAAAAATGTCATATTGGATTATGATGGAGCTGCGCCTGTCCGCAGTTGGAATGCGTAGTTGGAGAATACTGCTGACTTATACAAGCTAAATGATATGCAACGTCGCTTGTTATGCATTGCCGAGCTAAAAGGCAGCGCTCTGAATTGGCTGCACGCAGATTCAACAAGGATAACGAATCCTATTGCAGAACTGCTGGACAGTTTAGATGTTGTGTTTGGCGGCAAATTATCAAAAGCCGATCTTCTACTTAACTTTGAAGCGCGAAAGTGGCAGTGTGAAGACAAATTTGCGTTGTACTTTGACGCCAAGTCAATATTAGCTCGCGATCTGAACATCGACAACGAGGAGCTTTTGAACGGCCTCATCGAAGGCATTTTGTCGGAGTATTTGCGAATACAGGCAAAGCTCCACAATTTTTAATATGCATCGGGCATTCTCCGGTGTGCTTCTGCCAGAGCAAAGCGGAACTGTCAAAACAGGCGGACCAAACATACCTCCAAATGCCGTCAGGAATGGAGACTCGCGCTGTTTTAACTGTAACTTAAATGGGCATTGGGCAAAAGACTGTCTGAAGCCAAAAAGAGAACAAGGTTCATGTTACGGTTGTGGTGCAACTAATCACCTGGTGGCCCAATGCCCAGAGAAGAAGTCAAGGGCAAAGAAGGAGCTTACAATTATGAAAGACATGTAGGAATATTTTTTAATAATATCGCTGATCTTTCCATTGTTTTAGAATGCCTCATAGACTCGGGCAGCCCTATATCGTTTATCAAGCAAAGTGATGTTCCCAAAAGAGAACTCCAACCATTTACCGTTAAATGTTTCGGGCTAAAAAAAAACCAGCTAAATATATATGGAAAAGTTTTATATTATATTTTAATAGAAACAATTAAAATTTATTTTCATTTAATAGTGGTGTGGGTGGTAATGGGGAGAGATTTCATGGAAAATTGTAACTTAAATATCCACCGAAACGCCTTGAAAATGATTTCAGTCGAGTGTACTGAAGACAAAGTAAATGAGCAATCTAGTCACGCGTATATTGTAGAGGATAAATTAATTGAAAGTAAACACTTAGCAGAAAAATTAACAAAAAATAAATTTTTAGCAGTCAACGATAAATTGTTAGGTGACGAATCGATAACAGGGAAGTGTGTGGACGGTATATCGTTAGAAGAAAACTCGTTAGAGAAGGAGGAAGGGACAGAGGGGGACACAGTTAGTACAAAGGTAGTTCAAATTTTAGAATAGGATTTTGAAAAGAAAATGTTACAAACAAACGTTTCAGATACGGAAACTAGTGAAAGGGCTTACAACATTGGAGAACAAGTAGGTTATCCATTGAGAAACAAATTTATACAGATGCTATTTGCTACAAACATAAAAGCAAAAAGACCAGATTGCCCTCAAATTAGATACGAAATGAAGATTAAAGTCGAGAAAGCGAAGCCATTCAGTTGCTCGCCTAGACGATTATCGTACACGGAAAAAGCGAAGTTACAAATAATGTTAGACGAATACCTTAAAGATGGCATCATTCAACCCAGTAGCTCAGAATATGCTTCTGCAATTGTTTTAGTTAAGAAAAGAACAGGAGATTTGAGAATGTGTATTCACATGTGTGACTTCAGAAGACTAAATAAAATCACGATGAAAGACAATTATCCGATGCCTTTAATCGACGAATTAATCGATAGGCTTGTAGGTAAAACCATATTTACTAAGCTTGATTTGAAAAACGGCTATTTTCACGTTTTTTTCGAGAAGGAATCCATAAAGTACACATCTTTCGTGATCCCTTTAGGACCTTTTGAAATTTTGAGAATGCCCATGGAATTGAAAACGGCCTCTTAAGTATTTCAAAGATTTATTAATAGAATTTTTTCGGACATGATAAGAGATAATAAAGTAATCGTATGTATGGATAATATTATGATTGCTAGCAAGCATATATACGAACACTTAGAAACTCTAAAAGTAGTATTCAATCGTTTAGTAGATAATAAGATAGAGTTGAGGTTGGATAAATGCGATTTTATGCAAGACCATATCAATATTTAGGGTTCCAAATCTCCAAAGACGGTATTAAAGCCGATTAAAAAGGTTTGGAGGCAGTAAAGAATTTTCCGACACCAGATAAAACTCAAGCAGTTCAGAGTTTTTTGGGACTCTGCTCGTATTTTAGGAGATTTATCAAGGATTTCTCAACAATCGCAAAACCTTCATATGATTTGTAGAGAAAAGACAAAATATAGACAAATGATCGTTAGACCTACAAGAATTCGAATATGAAATAGTACATAGAGCAGTAAAGCAAATGCAACACGTTCATGCATTGTCAAGATGTCATAACACGATTATGATAACGGAACCAAATAACTTGGAAACCAATTTAATAATATGTCAAACAAGAGACGACAAAATAAAGGATATTAGAAAATTGTTAGAGGTAGGTGAGCTTAAGTTGATTGAAATGAGCAATGGAGTAATATATAGAAAGACTAATGACAAAAGATTACTTTTCTATGTGCCAGAAGGGATGGAGGCCCACGTGTTAGACCATGAAGAACTTGGGCAAATTGGTAGGGACAAGATGTTAGACGCAATAGGAAAAACCTGTTGGTTTCCGAACATGAAAAGAAAAGTATTGACTCACATTGAAAACTGTTTAAAGTGCATCGCATTTTCACCTAAGACAGGTAAACGAAATGGGCTTTCGCACAGCATACCAAAGGGCAACAAACCTTTTGACTTGGTCCATATAGATAATTACGGACCGGTTGACAACAGCAAAGCAAAGAAATATATATTTGCATTTGAAGATGGTTTCACAAAACGTGTTAGATTATATACAACAAAGACAAACAAACAAACAGCATGGAAGTGATTGGGTCATTGAAGGATTATTTTCGATCTTACAGTAGGCCAAATTGTACAATATCTGACCGGGGAAGCTGTTTCACATCAGCCGAACTTGAAGAATTTTTAAAATCATTAAACGTGAAACATATCAAGATAGCAACAGGCTCACCGCAAGCCAATGGGCAAGTAGAGCGAATTAATAGAAGTTTATTACCAATAATTTCGAAACTTACGGAACCTGAAAACGGACAGCCGTGGGAAATTATCATCGAAATAGTAGAATACACTTTGAATAGCACTCAGCGTAGTAGCACCAAGCTTTTTCCTAGCACAATGTTATTTGGCTTAGCACAAAAAGGAAAAGTTATTAACGAACTAAGTGAAAAGTTTGAGAAAACTAATAGATTAATAGATAATTAGAAGCAGTAGACGAGCGAAATTTAGAAGACATTAAAAAAAAGCGCTGCACAACTAATCAAAAGCGCAGGCGAGAAATGAAAATATTTATAACATCAAGCGGAAAGTTCCGGACGAATACAAGGCTGGAGATTTCGTTATGGTAAAAAATTTTGATAGCACTGCAGGAGTTTCCAGAGAGCTAATACCTTAAAATAAGGGCCCATACATAATAGACAAGGTGTTAAAAAATGATAGGTTCTTGCTCAAAGACATTGAGGGTTTTCAGTTATCTTGAAATCCTTATCAAGGCGTTTGGAGTGCTCAGAATATAAGACATTGGATAAAAAATGGAATATGTGAAACACAAAATTGTTCAAGTAGCATAAAATAAGTAAACTCAAATGTTAGTTCAAGAAGCAAATGACGCATACCTGTAAACATATATATGATTTAAGGATATACATAATTGTAAGTTATATTTAAAAATATTTGGCTGAGATCGAGGACAGTCGGGATGGCTGAGTTGTAGCAGGCTGCTAGCGACACAACAGTGTAGCTGCACCTCCTATCAATAGCTAGCTGTTAAGCATTGTTCGATATCTTACAATAAGAAAAGAGTGTTAAAAAATTGGAGAAGGTCTGAGAGTCAGTCTTTAGCAGAGAAGCGAATAAATAGGACGCGATGGTTACTTGAATAAAGTCTTTTCAATTATAACGACTCCTACAATGTTTTTGTGAAAAATGTAAAATTATGTAACAGGCAGAAGGAAGAATCTTCGACCCCATAAAGTATATATATTGTTTCTCAGCATCAATAGCCGGGTCGATCTAGCCATGTCCGTCTGTCTCTCCGTAAATCAAGTATCTTTCATTTTATACCTATCGCCACCTTCCCGCTGCTACCTCATAGCTATAAATCAAGTTAATAACCCAACTTGTATTGCCCACCAATTAAAGCCACAATTTAAATGCAATTTACTTTTTGAGAATGCACAAATGTTTTATGGTACAATAAGATATACCGTAGAAAATTTCATTTTGGTCGGTTAACTAAAACCCAAAAGTTATGTGTTTTACTGCGCAATTGGATGGGGTGCAAATTCCAAGAAATTCTGTATACATGTACACACACATTCATGCGCGTCTGCATCGAATTCTGTCAACAGCATTGCAATTGCTATTGCTATTTAAATTCGTTTTTTTCTCAATAAGACTCAATTTATGGTGTGGCTGTTGAGTAGAGGCAGTGGCAAGTGGTGCGGTCTGTCGCGGATTCGAGCCCTACCGGGGAGATTATTTTTATTGGCTGGTGTGGCTGCTGTGTAGAGTCGGCAGCAAGTAATGCGGTCAGTTGCGAGTTCGAACCCTGCCAAGGGAACTTTTTTTTGTTTAATTTATCTTTATTTCTTTAAACGAGCGCGTAGAGCGTGCTCCATTTGGTGTTGGAATAAGAGGGTTCAGGGTATTTCCTAGTCGGGGGCTCCCGACTAGAACCTCTTAATTGTTTTGTATTTGATTCGTGGTAGCCTTATAGTCGTTTATTTTCATATGAAGTGGAATTTAATCATTTCCTGACTGTACTTTACTATCTTCTATTTCGCTGATAGCTACCTTGGACTTGCAATAATCCAAAATTTCATATGAGACATGAGGCTAAATGAGATTAATCCTCATAAACAATGGAAATAGAGCAACTTTTAATTTTCTATATGATTTTTGTGGACAATTTTTCCGCCAGGTGCATACTAAATGACTTCTTTTGTATTTTTGTTGTGAAAATCTAAGTCCTGCTGTTATTATACCCTGAACCCATTGAAAATGGGTAAAAGGGGTATTATGTTTTTGTGCAAAATGCAAATGTATGTAACAGGCAGAAGGAAGCATCTCCGACCCCATAAAGTATATATATTCTTGATCAGCATCAATAGTCGATCTAGCCATGTCCGCTTGTCTGTCCGTCCGTCCGTCCATATGTATGAACGCAAGGATCTCAGAACCTATAAGAGCTAGAGACTTTTTATTTTAGATGTAGGTGCTCCTAGTGCCCGCGCAGATCGAGTTTGTTTCCGATAAATGATAACTTGCCCCGTTTTAAAGTAATCGATAAAAATGTATATCGAAATCCCGTTTTTTAAGCAATTTTGGTAAATAATAAGAGCTAGAGTTACCAAACTTGACATGTAGCTTCTAGAATAGTATATATATATCGATTATCTTTCATTTTATATCTATCGCCAACTCCCCGCTACTCTCTATCTATAAGCGCGCGCTGCATTTGGTGATGGAATAAGAGGGTTCAGGGTATCCCCTAGTCGGGAGCTCCCGACTAGAACCTCTTACTTGTTTTTTTATGAGTTTATAATAATTAATGTTTCTAGTTTTTTCGTAGTCTGCTGTACAAAAGTTAGTAGGTCTTCCATAAAAAAATTTACTGTGGTACAATGAATAGTATGATTGTATTCACACACTGCCAAATCGAGTTGTCAGTCAAAGTTCTTTAAGCCAAAACAACAATAAAAAGTTTTATGCATCTCCTTATCGCCATTAGAATTGAGTGGAACCTTTTGACCTGACCATTTACTGTACTCTTGTGCGGTGGTGTGTTAAAAACATAAATTCCTAATTCTTTTTTTTAGCATGAACTCTACTGACTCTATTTCGTTATCGATGATAACCGATTTTCGTAGTCCAAAATAAAACAAAATTTCTGTAAATGGTTTTTTGATGGGCTAAATGCTTCTGTTTTCTAATCTATTGAAGTTCTCTGTTTGTTGAAAAAATGTCTTTGTGAAGTACTTGACCTGGATACTTGGGTAAAGTGGTTTCTCCTAGTTTAATGTTATTAGGGAGTCGTTCATATTTATTTTCCTTGCAAATTTTACAGAGTTAAGGCATCCTGAAATTCCCAAAATCTTAATCCTAAAAATACTAAATTATCTTTCATAAAATTGATTTTGAGATTGGCTCTTTCGAGCGTTTCGAAAACTAATCCTAAGTTGCTAAAATGGTTTTTTTTTCTTTTTTTTTTTCGAAAATGTGTTCTCTTAATGGCAGGGGGGTGCGTAGCCCGAAGGGAGCCTAATGTATTCGAAATCTACTATTATTAATTGAAAAGGCTGTCTCTTCTATGTCGGATTCTTTCAGAGCGATTTGATGAAATACGACTTTAATGTCGATTGTGGTCAAAAAAGTTGTTCTCACAGAGGTTTGATAAAATGCTGTTTATCTCTGGCATTGGGTACCTGCCAGGAATGGTAGTTTCGTTAACTTCCTATAATCAATTACCATGCCAAATTTTTATTTGCCTGGCGCGTCTTCTATTATTAGTACTATAAAAACCAAAGAACTATGTACATACAAATATGGGGAACGCGACGGTTGAACAACGCCGTCGGTTAATAATTCTTTGTTTTGCTATATATTTCTTCTTTTAATGCAATAAGGTAAGTAAAAGGATTAGAATAGAGGGAATATCGATTTTTGTTTTTATTTCGCCCCTAACTTGAGTAACGAAGGTGAGCTTTTTATCATGTTCGTCAAATGACCTGTGCGTTCTTTAACTATTTCCTTTATTGTTTGGCTAGTGTTGTGATCTAAATGCGAAAGTCTACTTTCTATGTTGGTTATGTGTTCTATTGATAGTTCTTTTGTTTTGAATTTGAATTTTTTTAAAGACGTGAAATAATTTTTGTGTGTGTTTTTTATAGCTTTCATCAAATGTTCCTAGTTCAGACAAAAGAAACAAGTAAGAACCCCCTTATTCCAATACCAAATGCAGCTCGCGCTCATAGATAGAGAGTAGCGGTAGATAGAGAGTAGATAAATGAAAGATACTTGATATATATATACTATTCTAGAAGCTACATATCAAGTTTGGTAACTCTAGCTCTTATTATTTACCAAAATTGCTTAAAAAACGGGATTTCGATATACATTTTTATCGATTACTTGGAAACGGGGCAAGTTATCGTTTATCGGAAACAAACTCGATCTGCGCGGGCACCAGGAGGACCTACAGTTAAAATTTCAAGTCTCTAGCTCTTATAGGTTCTGAGATCCTTGCGTTCATACATACGGACGGACGGACGGACGGACGGACAGACAGACGGACATGGCTAGATCGACTCGACTATTGATGCTGATCAAGAATATATACACTTATGGGGTCGGAGATGCTTCCCTCTGCCTGTTACATAAATGTATGCATTTTGCACAAATACAATATACCCTTTTTACCCATTTTTAATGGGTTCAGGGTATAAAAAAAAGATGTTGGCATATTTGACTGAATTATCTTTTGTCTCGCTTTAGTTACTCTCTTTTTTTTTCTTACACACAATTTAAAAAAATTCAAAATAATTTGCGAAAAAAAATTATAAAAGAATTAACCGATTAAACTTTATATGCGGTTTTCTTAAACTAATTAAATTTTATAACTTAAGACACTCTTAAAATTTGCAACCGTGATGCGCCTAAGCGACTTTAATTACGACGATGGCGATCATGAAACTTCTTCTGGCTGCTTTAATCCTATTTTGGGACGGTATAAGTAACAATTGGTTATTATTAAAATAATTTTTGTTCTTTTGCCTTACACGGTACCATGAAATATGCCCATATTATTATTTTTTGACTCAGCCAATGAAAGAATTACCCAACAAAAAACCGTAAAATGTGCAGCTTCACCGCCGACGTTTGCTGCTAACGTTATAGTATTTTTTCATAAGTTCCACTATAGACGGAGAATACACCTAATGATGGGAGCGCATTAATTGATCTCCAGAGGGAACATTTGATTGGGTTTTTCCTAGCATATTATGCAAATTCAATGATTTACGGTTTCGGGCAGCAATTTAGTTTGCACTAATTTAGTCTGTTGCTAAGTTTTGCCTGGTACTAAATTTAGTCTGGTACTAAGTTTTAGTCTAGTCTAGAACCGCTATTTGGGCTTGGCACTTTTTATTATCTTATGATAATTTTATTCTCCGTAATGTGGAACTGCGCGATTTAAAATCTTCACACTTGTAGATTGAATTTTTAATTTTTTTGTGTGTTTTAGAACACAAATGCTTCGAATGAAGAGCAGACAACAAAACGGGTGCCATTAGGTATGTTCGGGTAAACGAAACCTAATGTCAGGGGATATTGAAAAATTCGGCATTTCCAGCTAACTAACATAATATGAAAACTACTCTGTTCATCCAAATTTTTCTGATTTTCTTACATCTGATACCAGTAATAAAACCGCCTCAGCTTTTTCAATGCATGACTGGTGACACAGTGAGCGGAAAGAGAGTCCACATGGGCGTCTTTTAATGCTTCAGCCGCTAGACCTCTAGGTGACCAAAGCTCACAGCAAAACTCGTTTGCAACTTTATGGTCTGCTGCGTGATCGGCTCGATGATAAACGTATTCGTCAATGACTTTTGAATCCGGCATTTCGGATTTGTTCTCTATAATTTTGGATATTAGAGCGACATGTCGGCGGACCTAAGCTCATGGGAGTGACAATCTACTGTAGTGTGTATATGCATTAAATAACACTCTGTATTTAAATTTATAAGTATGCGACACTTTGTTGTATACAATAACAAACATAAAGCCAAAAGCGCAGAGCCAATTGACCTAGGCTCATATTACGCAGCGCGGACCTCCAGTACTCTAGCTGGCCTTTTAGTTGACGGCGCATATTCCATGCTACGCTTATGTAGCGCAAGCCAAGTGTACCATACATGTACTCACCAATGCATGCACATAACACACAATTTCTCTCTTTTAATTATGCTCTGCTGCGACGGAGCGATACATATAATAATATCTATATCTAAGGTTTTGAAGCGGAGCGAGTTCCGAACAAAGAACATTCTAAAAACCCTACTGAACGTAAACAGTCGTGGTGTTTCTAATGACATATTTATTTACATATTAACAATAAAGACCAACAACTATCCAAAAAGGAGCGATCGCCTGGCAACGACGCAATCCGGAAACAAAACAGCACTTGGTTTAGATTCAAAATTCACACACAACATGCACCTACATAGCGCAGCCACAAAAACAACAACAACAAAAACAGCAACAATGTCACATGGTCGATAAGGAAACAGAAACACCAACGTTCGCAGAGGGAACACCAATAACGCGATCGGATGCAGCAACAATTTAGGAATTGCTGGCGGCTAGGCCGCAAGACGGGCCCAGGCCAATAACAATAGAGGAGACGCGAGGGAGCGTCAGTGTGCCAGCACCGGCGACGACAAGCTGACGCCGAGGAAACAACAAGAAAGCAACTGCAGGATGAAATCAAGCAGATCAACACCCTGTTGCAAAACAGGAAGAAGCGGGCTAACAAACCTTAGCGCCTCGCTTAATTTTTTTAAGTACGCATCTTGCGCTTGCTCTAGGTACGAAGACTAACAATGTCTCAGTTAGCTATCTAACCAATACTTTGTAGTGTAAACTTAATTTAAAATATTGTAGCTTGACATTTGCCAATGTAAACTACAGTGTTTGCCTGTTGATTTTATTTATTCATTCATAACAAAAACAAAAAAAATGGACGAAGAAAGATAAAGTTTTGAGCTAACTATTGATTATTGATTATTCAAATTTTTAAATTTCAAGTTAACCATACAAATTTTTATACCCTGAACCCATTAAAAATGGGTAAAAGGGGTATTATGTTTTTGTGCAAAATCCAAATGTATGTAACAGGCAGAAGGAAGCATCTCCGACCCCATAAAGTATATATATTCTTGATCAGCATTAATAGCCGAGTCGATCTAGCCATGTCCGTCTGTCTGTCCGTCCGTCCGTCCGTCCGTCCGTCCGTCCGTCCGTCCGTCCGTATGTATGAACGCAAGGATCTCAGAACCTATAAGAGCTAGGGACTTGAAATTTTAGATGTAGGTGCTCCTAGTTCCTACGCAGATCGAGTTTGTTTCCGATAATCGATAACTTGCCCCGTTTCCAAGTAATCGATAAAAATGTATATCGATATCCTGTTTTTTAAGCAATTTTGGTAAATAATAAGAGCTAGAGTTACCAAACTTGACATGTAGCTTCTAGAAAAGTATATATATATCGATTATCTTTCATTTTATACCTATCGCCACCTCCCCACTACTCTCTATCTATTAGCGCGACCTGCATTTGGTGTTGGAATATGAGGGTTCAGGGTATCCCCTAGTCGGGAGCTGCCGACTAGAACCTCTTACTTGTTATATTTCAAACCTTCAAAAGGCAGGTATTATTCACACTCCATAAGAGAAAAATAATAAAAACGATAATTTTTGTTTATCTCGCATTCTTCATTAAAACAGCCTCGTCCATATTATCGGAGTACGACGGCAAAGCAGAAAACTTGCAGAGCTTCATAGGCATACGCATTGAATCTATTAGATTCACTGAAAGGCGATCATGAAGTAACAGCAATTAATCTGATAAAGACCAAACTAAAAGGCCATGAGCGAAACTTGATAAGCGAAAAAACAATCGCCAAAATAAAATATAAATGATCAAGAAGAGAGCAAGAAGTTGAGCAACTGGCAAAAGCTCTAGCAGGTGCTTATATTAATGATGGCTTAAATTCAGATTTAGCCACCAAATATAGCACAGCCCAAGCTGTAAAGGCCATGATCAAGAACTGCGCTATAGATAGGGTAAAACTTATCATGCAGGCAGGCACATTTAATAACATGAATGATGCCATATCCAAATTTGTCGATAGTTGCACAAAAGCAACTGAACAAACAAATACTGTCCTTTAATACCAAAATTACTCGTGGTGGAAACCGCGGCAGAGGTAATTATAGAGGCCGACCAAACAATAGGGGCGAGTTCAGAAATAATAACAATAATGGTAATAGATACAATAATAACAGAGATTATCTTCGAGGCGGCTCAAGCAGAGGACACGGACAGCAAAACCAGAGTTGAGTTACACAAGGTAACTCGGAAACCCAACAAACCCCCTTGAGCAACCCACAGTTAAAGTACTGAATATTAACCTAAGTCTCAGTAGTCTCATTAAAGTACATAATAGAAAAAAAAATGTTCTACTAATTTTGCTATAAGATACAGGAGCAAATGTCTCAATCCTAAAAAAATAATAACCTTAATTCAAACATTAATCAAAACAAGTAAGAGGTTATAGTCGGGAGCTCCCGACTAGGGGATACCCTGAACCCTTATATTCCAACACCAAATGCAGCTCGCGCTAGTAAATAGAGAGTAGCAGGGAGGTGGCGATAGGTATAAAATGAAAGATACTTGATATATATATAATTTTCTAAAAGCTACATGTCAAGTTTGGTGACTCTAGCTCTTATTATTTACAAAAATTGCTTAAGAAACAGGATTTCGATATACATTTTTATCGATTACTTTGAAACGGAGTAAGTTATCGATTATCGGAAACAAACTCGATCTGCACAGGCACTAGGAGCACCTACATCTATATCTACCTAGATCAAGTCTCTAGCTCTTATAGGTTCTGAGATCCTTGCGTTCATACATACGGACGAACGGACGGACGGACGGACAGACAGACAGACGGACATGGCTAGATCGACTCGACTATTGATGCTGATCAAGAATATATATATACTTTATGGGGTCGGAGATGCTTTCTTCTGCCTGTTACATACATTTCCATTTTGAACAAATACAATATACCCTTTTCACCATTTTCAATGGGTTTAGGGTATAATAACAAAACAAATATTACAGGAATTGGACAGGGAACAATAGATTCAGTTGGACAGTCCACAATTGATCTACTCTTCGATTACTTCGTAATCAGTCTCAATTTCCAAATAGTTCACAATGAATTTCCCATACCTTGTGATGGAATTCTTGGATTCGACTTCATCAGAAAATTCAATTGCATAATAGATTACCAACATGATGAATTCATCATGAAACCAGAATATCGCTATTACATAATGATATTGATAACTCAATATTATTACCAGCTAGATCAGAGGTAATGAAAAAATTACGCTTCTGACAAATGAAGATACAGTTTTTATACCAAACCAAGAAATACACCCTGGGGTAATAGCGCAATAGTCCGTACTTTAAATACAACTAGTAAACATATAAAAATTCAAATTTCCAAAAGTCACTACAAGAATATGAAATTAAAATAAATAACATTAAAACCAGCAATAGAACAAATGAAGTCATAAATAAATTAAAATTTCCTGACCAATTTAAAATCAAGCGTACTGATTTATGTACCAAATACAGTGACATATTTGGTCTAGAAACAGAAGTAATTTCAAGTAATAATTTTTATTAACAAAAATTAAGATGAGCAGACAAAATACCCGTATATATTAAAAACTTCAGAAATGCAGAAACAGAAAAGCCAGAAATTAATAGACAGGTCGAAAAACTAATAAAAGATGGTATCGTAGAACCATCTATCTCAGAATATATTAAGCCACTTCTCTTGGTACCCAAGAAATCTCTCCCAAATTCCAAGGAGATTATCGTCAAATTAACAAAACACTTTAAGCAGACAAATATCCACTGCCAAGAGTTGAGGAAATACTGGACCAATTAGGACGAGCAAAATATTTTTCATGTCTCGCTCTTATGTCAGGTTTCCACCAAATTGAACTAGATAAAAAATCTAGAAATATAACATAATTTTCAGCGAGCACTGGCTCATATCGTTTGGTAGCAGTTAATTTATGCGAATGATAACTCGCATTTTCAGGACTAAAGCCATCCCAAGCATTTCTCTATATGGATTCCCTAGTAGTTATCGGCCGCTCAGAGCAGCACATGTTCAAAAACTTGACAAGCATATTTGACCTTTATCGAAAACATAAACTTAAATTAAACCCACAAAAATGTGCGTTTTTCACGCACGAGGTAACATTCCTTAGGTATAAGTGCTCAGACCATGGCATCCTCCCGGATGACAAAAAGTACGATGTTATATAAAACTATCCGACCCCTATTGATGCGGATAGTGCACGACGTTTCATCGCGTTCTGTAATTTTTACAAACAATTTATTCACAATTTCGCCTAGTACTCACGTCATTTGACTAGATTATGCAAAAAGAAGCATTTAATTACCTAAACAAGGCATAAATGAAACCAACATTACTGCAATACCCTGACTTAAGCAAAGAATTTTTCATCACCACAGATGCAAGTACACATGCAAAACACTTCAGACCATATGTTTATGTAAGACATAAGACATAAAACAGACCATAGACCCCTAAACTAGTTGTTTTCAATCCCACATAAAAACTAACAAGAATGAGACAAGACTTAGAAGAGCACCAATTTACGGTAGAATACCTCAAGGGGAAAGATAATCATGCGCGGATGCATTAACATAGAGACACTAATGGACATGAATAGGAAAATATTAATGGTTCAAACAAGATCATCAAAAAGACATAAAAACATCTGCGCAGATGACAAAATAAAATTGCAAAAAGATTAAAATGATCTAAAAGAGCCAAATGTTTATGAAGTCAGCAATAATGATGTAAAGAAATTTGTGTAAAATTCGGTAGCAATAAATAGTTCACTTAAAAGAGGAAAGCGAATCATTTCACAATTTTCAGTTAACGATTTGTACTCTACTAGAAAATTCGACTTAGGTCAATTCTTTCAAAGGCTTAATTCAGAAGCCGGAATACATAAAATTGTTAACATACAGTTGTCACCAAATAAACGACCTTTCGAAATTGTATCATTAAATGAATTTAAAAATATGGGCAATAAATATTTAAATTTATAAAAAGTAGCGCTACTAACAAAAGTGACACAAATAGACAAAATTGACGAAAGTCAAATAAAAGCAATACTGTCAAAATATCATGGTGATCCTATAGAAGGAGGCCATACAGGGATTACGCGTACTTTGTTAAAAATTAAGAAATACTAATACTGACCCCAAATGACTAAGACAATAAGAAAGTATGTGAAAACTTATGTAAAATGCAAATTAGCAAAAACTACAACACATACTAAAGCACCAATGATATTAACGAATACTCAAAATACTGCATTTGATATCGTTTTAATAGACACAATCGGTCCATTACCCTTGCAGAGATTGGCAACGAGTACGCAGTTACTATAATATGTGATCTCACTAAATATCTAGTTACAATACAATACAAAAGCTAAGGCAATATTTAATATTTTTTTTAAGTACGGTCCTATGAAGACGTTCATAACGGAATTGGTTTGGGATGGAATTGGAATGGGTAAAAATGGGTAAAAGGGGTATTATGTTTTTGTGCAAAGTGCAAATGTATGTAACAGGCAGAAGGAAGCATCTCCGACACCATAAAGTATATATATTCTTGATCAGCATTAATAGCCGAGTCGATCTAGCCATGTCCGTCTGTCTGTCCGTCCGTCCGTCCGTCCGTATGTCCGTCCGTCCGTCTGTATGTATGAACGCAAGGATCTCAGAACCTATAAGAGCTAGAGACTAGAGGCTGAAATTTTAGATGTAGGTGCTCCTAGTTCCTACGCAGATCGAGTTTGTTTCCGATAATCGATAACTTGCCCCGTTTCCAAGTAATCGATAAAAATGTATATCGAAATCCTGTTTTTTAAGCAATTTTGGTAAATAATAAGAGCTAGAGTCACCAAACTTGACATGTAGCTTCTAGAAAAGTATATATATATCGATTATCTTTCAATTTATACCTATCGCCACCTCCCCGCTACTCTCTATCTATGCAGCGCGCGCTGCATTTGGTGTTGGAATATGAGGGTTCAGGGTATCCGCTAGTCGGGAGCTCCCGACTAGAACCTCTTACTTGTTTTAATATATGACTAGTGCAAGTATATGTATATAAGTAATATCAATCAACAGCACATCATCACCAGACATTAGGAACAGAAGACAAAAGTCATCGAACATTCAACGAATTTATTCGTTCATATATTTCGATTGTCAAAGACGATTGGGACATATGGTTGAATTATTTCACATATTGTTTCAACACTACACCATCGACAGTACATGAATACTGTCCATACGAACTTGTTTGTGGCAGATTACCAAGACAGTTCATAGAATATAATTAACTAAATTTAAAAAAACTGCGCAAAAGAATTTAAGTTTAGATTAGAAATAGCTTATAAAAGATTAAAAACTCTAATAGATTTAGAAAAAGAACAAGTAAGTGGTTCTAGTCGGGAGGTCCTAGTCGGGAGCTCCCGCCTTGGGAACATTCTGAACCCTCTTGTTCCAACACCAAATACAGCTCGTTTGAATTAATAGAGATAAATTAAAAAGAAAAGGTTCCATTAGCAGGGTTTGAACTTGAACAGACCGCAACACTTGCCGCTGCCTCTACTCAACATCCACATAATAATAATTGAGTCTTATTGAGGAAAATACCAATTAAAATAGCAGCACAGAAAACAATACAATCGCAATTGCAATGCTGTTTATAGAATTCGAATCAAACGCGCATGAATGTGTGTGTGTATGTGTATACAGCAATTCTTGGAATTTGCTCTAGCTGCCCCATCCAATTGCGCAGTAAAAAACATAACTTTTGTGTGTTAACCGATCTTAATGAAATTTTCTACACTATATCTTATTGCACCATAGAATATTTGTGTATTCTCAAAAAGTAAATTGCATTTTAATTGTGGCTTTAATTTGTGGGCAATACAAGTTGGGTTATAAACCTGATTTGTAGGTCTGCGGTGGTATCGGGAAGGTGGCGAAAGGTATAAAATGAAAGAAAGTTGATATATATATATGTACTATTCTATAATAAACATATCAAGTTTGGTTACTCTTGCTCTGAATATTTACCCAATTTGCTCGAAAAATTGGATTTCGATATAGATTTTTATCGATTACTTTGAAACGGGGCAAGTTATCAAATATCGGAAACAAGCTCGATTTGCGCGGGCACTAGGAGAAACTACAGCTAAAATTTCTCTAGCTGAGATCCTTGCGTTCATACATACGGACGGACGGACGGACAAACAGACGGACACGGCTAGATCGACTCGGCTGATGATGCTGATCATGAATATATATACTTTATGGTGTCGGAGTTGCTTTCTTCTGTTACATACATTGCACAAATACATTTGTACCCATTTTTGATGGGTTCAGGGTGTAATTATCGTTACAAAAATTATATTTTATAATACAGTTTTTGTCTAATCGGAAAGGAAAAGATATATACACATATATCACAAATATATTAGATGCAGTAAAAATCAAAGATTTATCATATTAAAAAAAAAATTGTTTGAATACACAAATTGGAATACATAAAAAAAATAAATAAAATGTTATTTTTCTACATCAACTCACCATTTAGTTGATCGATACAACATTATGTACATAAGTTAAGTGAACACCTACATTATATTACGTTATTCTTTTAAAAGGGGAGATGTAGTGTGTATATGCATTAAATAACACCCTGTATTTAAATACATAAGTATGCGGCACTTTGTTGCATACAATAAAAAACATAAAGCCAAAAACGCAGCATTCCAATCGAATATTAAGGGAATGATTTATAGTTACTACTATTATATGTAACTTATATAATGTTTTCAGAGATGTTATTTACAAAAATGGGGAAGATAAATAATACGCCTCGTAGGTTGTCGGGGCGCAGCCTTCGGAGTCTCCTCTCACTGATGGGGTCAGCCAGGACCCTGGCGGCCGCGTTCGGGTGCTGCAGCGGCGTATCGGCTGCTGAAGAAGTTTAACTGATCTCCGACCTTTGTTAGGTGGGGATCGCGTTCGATGGCGTCTGTTGTTATATACCACGGCAGGCCGGTGGCCTTGCGTGCTGCCTTGGCTTGGACCATTCTTATGCGGCCCAGCTGGTGTGTTGACCCCGTGCCCCAGACTTGGATGGCGTATGTCCAGATGGGCATTACCATCGTTTTAATAAGCAGCGCCTTTGTGGAAATGGGGAGCTTGCTTTGCGGTTTCAAGAGCCAGTCGAGTTTTTGGAGCCTTCTTAGGCATTTTGCTTTTGTTGCTGTGATGTGGGATCCCCATATGAGCCTTCGGTCCAAGTGGACACCCAAGTAGCAAAATGAGCTGGTTAGGTTAATGTTTCCTCCATCGAAACGAAGTCCTTGGCAACTGTCTGGGTGCAGCGTGAATATGACGCAAGCGGACTTGGCACAGTTTATGGCGATGTTCCAACTAGCTGTCCAATTTTCGATCTGCAGCAGCCAGTCTTGTACTGCATTTGTTGCTGCTTGCAGGTGGTCGGGCGAAGCTAGTCTCGCGGGGCTGAAGGCTGTACTGTTTTTTCCTGGTATGGGGAGGTCCACCGTGTACAGCGTGCACAGCATCGGCTCTAATGCCTTTGATAGCCGACCTTTGGTCTTTAACTGACACTTTAAAGGAACGTTCTGCCAGAAAGGAGCTCAGAATGTTATAGCTGGGAGCAGGGCTTTGATCTTGGACAGAAGGCCATCATGCCAGTTCTTGTCGAACGCCACGTTGACGTCGAGGAACACTCCGACGCAGTATTGCTTCTGTTCAAATGCCTTCAGTTCATGAAGCCAAACTGATGGTCCGGGACCAGGCGTGTGACCTCATCATATCCAGAAGTCGACTTAGTAGGAGTCGCTCAAAGACTTTGGAAAGCGTTGGCAGCAGGCTTATAGGGCGGTAAGATTCCAGCTGAGTTAGCGGCTAACCGGGTTTGGCAATCATAATAATATTCGCACATTTCTACTGCTTCGGGAAGTAACTGCAAAATGGAAGAGCGTAAAAATCGCTTCCAGGTGGTCAGCAAAGGCATTGACCTTCTCCTCGTCCGATCATAGCCAGAGGCTAGAACGATCCATGATCGGGAAGGTATAAATTGGTTGCCTTTTAATGTTTCTGGTGAGTTTCCACACTGAGAAGGTGCTGTTGCCATCGAGCCCAGCTGTTTCTAGGAGGCTGTCAAGTTTTTCTATCTGGTTCTTCGCCAGCAGTCTACGGAGTCGGTTGGATGCGCTGACCATTTCCGCCTTGGCAGAGGGATCTCCGTTGCGGATATACAGCCTCTATAGACGTCTTTTGTCGGCAAGGAGACTCCTGGCTTCTGGGTTAAGTAGGGAGCTTCTGAAAGTGCGAGTGTGAGATGGTCAGCATAGCTCTTCAGTTCACTTGCCGTACTTATGGCGACGTTGAGTTCTAAGGTGTCGGTAGACGTCCAAGTTAGAACGCGGCGGGAGCATTTTGCGGGTGCCAACGAACCGCTTGGGAGTCTCCTCTAGCTCGATCAGTAGTAGGAGGTGATCCGAGGTCAGGTCCAGGAGATTTTTTATTCTCAGCTGCTCCTGTCTGAATCACTTGTAGAGCCCGAAGTCGAGTGCACTTGGTGTTGCAGTAGCTAGTATGGGTAGCAAGTTGCTTCTCCGGTGGCTATAACCTCGATGCTTTTGGTCTCAATGGCAGAGAAGAGCGTTCTCCCTCGGGGGCACATCCGGTAGTTTTCCCACCAGCGATGTTTGGCGTTCCAGTCTCCCTCAGCCAGGAATTATGGGCCGAGCTGGTCGAAAAGGAAGTGTGCCTAAGTCACTCTTAAGGCCGGAGGGATAATAATATCTATATCTTAGGTTTTCAATCGGACTAAACGAAAACAGTCGTGGTGTTTCTAATAATTGGTGTGTGTACGAGAAAGCGAAACAGGAACAGCATTTTGGCTACACTTTTTATGTAAAATTTTCAAATTGAAACCTTGAAGTTTCAATGACCATCTAGCTAACCGCCAGCTTAGATCAGCCTGTGACATGAGCCACTTTAGCGAAGCATGTTCGGTGACGATAGTGAACTGATGTCCTTCGATATGTGCCCTGAATTTCATTACGGCTTAAACGGCGGCCATACACTCTTTTTCTGTGACCGTGTAATTTCGCTGACACCGGCTTAGTTTCCGAGATATAAAGGCTATCGGGACTTTATTCCCATAGTTATTGTTAGTATCAATACGACACCGAACCTAGTGTTGCTTGCATCGCATTGGATGGAGAAGGGAATATTAAAATTTGGACTATGTAGGACAGGAGCTGTACTCATTTGCGATTTTGTGGATTCAAATGCTTTTTAAGCCTCATCACTTCAAGTTAAATGGCGCTTCTGCTTCCAGGTGCCTGTAATGCGTGAAGCTAAGATGAATTTGACATCCACTGCCAGTCGGCCAATAATGTCTTTAAATGTTCCATCTGAGGTTTTCACCGAAGCTGTTAATTTTTTTTAGCGGTGTCGTCTCGCATTATTCCTTGGCTAATTGACTACATATACAGCTTACTGACGCGCCGGTATCCAATAACCTAACTATGGACATACCTAGAAATTGTATCTGAGCATCTAGATGGAAATCATTTAGTCGATGTAGTAATTACAGAGGCCAACAACAGTTTTCGTTTATTCTTAGTAAACGCACTTCTACGCAATCGAGAACGGGACAATGAGGATTATGGTTTTAAGACTTATAAATTAAGCGTAAATCCGGGAATGTTGACAAAGCAGGCAATATTGTTTTAAAAAAAAATGCCATTTTCTACTACTCGCTGTTTGTCCCCTTCGTAGCAAACTGTTTGCGTGCACTTTTCGGCGGTGTACGCAATGCGGAGTTTTTTGTAAGGCATGTATTGCAACGGCGACAGGTAGGCTTATATGTGTCTGCCTTGCCACACCCATAGCAGAATACACGTCTTTCTGCTACGCAATCTTGATATCTATAACCCTTGCCCCACAGTTCCAACACGAAGTTTCTATAGCAGTTACCTCAAAATCTTTATCTTCCAACACCTTCTTATAGGACCCATTTTCGGACTGTTGAAATAAGGCGTTAACAATGCGTTGTTTAGGGAGCTGTATGACTTGAGGCTAAGCAACGGATAGCATAAAGATTTCCCGAGTACGCACGAGGTGTCGCAGCTGTGCTATTGTGCTAACAGACTTATACAAGATTTCGTGCTGAATTTCTGGGAGAAGATTTGCTCTTAAAGTTTCTAAGAGCGATTGTTCAGACATGGGCTTTGCAACTTTATCTGCTAAGGCTGCAATGGTTCCATAAAACTCGTCAAAATATTAAATTTAGCGTTGCTTTCGTAGCTCTATTTCAGAGCGAATATTTCATTCAGTGCGCGTATCCGTAAACCGTCCTCTAAGGGCTTCACGAAGTTCATGCCGACGAATGAGTGGCACACTTTTAAGGTATCGCCAAAACCATTCAGTAGCATTACCTTCAACTAAATTGCTGGACTATTGAACTCCTAATTCAAAAATTGTATTCAGGGTCTGAAAAGTCAATGCTTGTACTCTATAGATAAAACTATCAACGGAAACTGATCCCTTACCACTGAACCGAAATTTCCAGTTTGCCATTATTGAAGCAATTGCTTGGACTATTCTCTCAGTAAGCGATGCCATTGCTAGAGCCTGCTTTGCCATCTCAGCGGATATTGAAATACATTAATACATGTTCGATATACATCAATCGTTTCTATGTTGCCCACGTTAGGGGTGGCATTTCAAGGCTCGGGGTTCATTGGAGGATCAGCCATGTTGGATCTATCCATTTGTTTGGACTGCGATCTAGTTTGAAGTGATCGAGTCATCAGAGGTGCTCGGTGACGCGAGGTTGACAGACGCTCTGAATTTAAATTGGATATACTTAGATTAGGAACATTCAATTTGTAACGCCTGTTTACACACTGGACAATTCTTCCTTTGTGTGCTTGTAGTTTTAAGACAATTTTTATGAAAGGCGTGGCCACAACTGGTCATTAATATCTGACCTAAAATGACTTGCGAACACAAACAGCAAAGGGTGTCAGCGTCTACACGATTAGTTAAATTTTCAGGACTTCTAGAGCAGGGCATTTCTCTCCAATAATTAACAAACTTAATTAAATAATAAATAATAAAAAGTTTCCTCTATGATACTGACCTGAATGAAAATTCAAAATTAACAAAAATTGATGCATACGAAATTTTCATAAAAATTTTTGGAAGCCAATGTGATCGTTTTCATAAAAAGGTGGCGAAAAAAATTTGGGATGAGAAAACTTCAATTTAATAATTAACCGGCAAGTGACAGATCTACACCAAGCAAACTAGAATCCTGCGTTAACTAACATCTTCATCTTTCTCAACGATAGGAAAATACAAAGTTGAGATCTGGCATCCAAGTATATGTTGTGCCCACAAAGACAACAGCTTAGCACTATTGATGTGCACAACTACTCAGAAATCTCTCAAAACGAATTTAAATAACAAAAGAATTAGACAGAAAGGGAAAACAGTTGACTGGGTAGCGACATAAGTGCGAAAGTAGCGCTAACTCCATAGAGCAAAAGTAGGGTATAATTGGGCAGTGTAAAAATAAACGGGATGGCCACAGCACATTTCTCCGCGTAAAACCAATAAACAACGTCTACCATATAAGGACAGGTATAACAAGTAAGAGGTTCTAGTCGGGAGCTCCCGACTAGGGGATACCCTGAACCCTCATATTCCAACACCAAATGCAGCTCGCGCTAATAGATAGAGAGTAGCGGGGAGGTGGTGATAGGTATAAAATGAAAGATACATGATATATATATACTTTTCTAGAAGCTACATGTCAAGTTTGGTGACTCTAGCTCTTATTATTTACCAAAATTGCTTAAAAAACAGGATTTCGATATACATTTTTATCGATTACTTAGAAACGGGGTTACAGTTATCGATTATCGGTAACAAACTCGATCTGCGTAGGAACTAGGAGCACCTACATTTAAAATTTTAAGTCTCTAGCTCTTATAGGTTCTGAGATCCTTGCGTTCATACATACGGACGGACGGACAGACAGACGGACACGGCTAGATCGACTCGGCTATTGATGCTGATCAAGAATATATATACTTTATGGGGTCGGAGATGCTTCCTTCTGCCTGTTACATACATTTGCATTTTGCACAAAAA
The DNA here is from genome assembly GCA_035045725.1 of Drosophila ezoana. Classification (NCBI taxonomy): domain Eukaryota; kingdom Metazoa; phylum Arthropoda; class Insecta; order Diptera; family Drosophilidae; genus Drosophila; species Drosophila ezoana. The sequence goes on from JAWNOU010000199.1 coordinate 796,259, forward strand.
CATAATACCCTTTTTACCCATTTTTAATGGGTTCAGGGTATAAAAAGGGCTATGTATATGTAGATCACGGAGTTATACGCATCCAGTGACTCTTGACAAAACTCATAAATCATTTGCTATAGGTAAGTCTTGGCAGATAAGTCAACTTAAAAATATACTGATCTCAACAGAACTAAAGGCAAATAACAGGACGAAGACAATCGAACTCTCTGTGTTCCGTCGGGTATTGTTGACAAAGGAGAAGATATATCAGTCGCGGCCAGCCAGAATGGCTGCTTTATGCCCCTAAGTTGGGCTCCAAATATAAAATAAATTTAATATTGTAACATATCACATATTTTAGTGAGTTGATGGTCGTGTTGTTACTAGCGATGCACGCTGGGTTGGATTCTATATGGTATCATATTACTACCTACTCGCATGTATTCTTCCTCTAAATACTTGCAAATCGCATCAGCAGTGAATTTCTAAGCTGGCTTACGAAAGGGAAATTTTGACAACTTATCAACACAAACAAAAATTCTGCGACTGCGAGGATAGGGACCGAGCAAATCAACATAAAGTTTTTGGAAAATTCGATCCGCTTGACCAGTGCTCCCCATTGGTGGGCGAAGTGTGTGATTGGGATGTTTGGTGGTGTTATACACTTCGCAGTTGTTAATAAAATTCTTAACATCTGACACCAAAATTGGGTCAATAGTAAAAATGCCTGAGCTTTTCCAATATTTTATTGATGCCACAGTGAGCACAAAGAGTGTCTACATGGGCGACTTGTAATGCTTCTGCCACTAGACCAATGGGTAACCAAAGTATCCAGCACAACTCGTCTGGAACTTTCTGGTCTGCTGCGTGATCGGCTCGACGATAAACGTATTCGTCCACGACTTTTAAATCCGGGATTTCGTACTTGTTATCCATAATTTTGAATTTTAGCGCGACATAGTCGGCAGACTTAAACTAATGGGATTGCAGATCTACTATACTGGCTAACCAGAGTGCTGAAATATCATTGGTGTGTGTACGAGAAAGCGTATCTGGGACAATATTCTGGCTACCCTTTTTATGTAATATTTTAAAATTGAAACCTTGAAGTTTTAATGGCCATCTAGCCATCCGCGAGAAGCATGGTCGGTGACGATAGTGAACTCTTGCTCTTCAATATGTGCCCTAAAATTCTTTACGTCTAAAACGGCCAAACAATAATTTTCTGTGACTGTGTAATTTCGCTGACACCGATTCAGTTTCCGTGACATAAAGGCTATAGGGATTTCATTGCCATAGTTATTGGTTTGCAATAATACGGCACCTAACCCAGTGTTGATTGTATTGCAGTGGATGGAAAAGGGTATATTAAAATTCGGACTATGCAGGGAAGGAGCTGTACTCATTTGCGATTTCAGAGTCCAGTGAGGACAATAAATCGACGATTTTGCTTTATCAATCGGGGTACTGGGAAGTTTGTGATAGCCGCAATCTTTTCTGTATCACTACTGACCGTACCATGACCAATCACGTGACCAAAATATTTAACCTTTTTAAGGCAAAATTTGCTCTATTCAATATGAATTGTAAAATTTGCTTGCTCCAACTGACTTGCTACTTATTTCAATACCTCCAAATGACGATCAAACGTATCTGATATGATTAAGGGGTCATATGGGTATATAAATACCTCATTGAAAAGCTGCGCAGCAATTATTTTATCCATAAGTCTGGACATGGTATGGGGACAATTCGTTAAGCCGAATGTCATAACTGTGTACTGGTATAGAGGCCTACCAGGAACAGTGAAAGCGGTTTTGCATCTTTTGCATCTTTTAAATCTAGATTAGTTGTATACTCGGCCTTTGATAATCTTCCTAGAATACCATCTGTTAGTGGCATTGGATAGGCATCTTTAGCCGTTATTTCGTTTACTCAAAGACCATATAAACACTAAGATGAGTAACGCCATACAACAAAATGCTACTATGCAGCTTGATTTTTTGAAAATTGAGAACGAAAACGAAAACTGTATCATTGCGCTCTCACAGCCGAAAGAACGAAAAAGCTAAAAATAGAATGTGCTCTCAGCTTCGGCTCCATGAAGGCCGTGCAAGCAATTATGTTTGTATGCGTGTGAATACACATACATAACAGCATATTTGAATGTGTTGTTATCCACTGCTCTGGCAAAGTCTCTGGCTGGCAAAAAAAACAATTTTCTTAGTTTTCTAGCGCAGATCACGACCTACCCCAAATTTGTGTTGATATATGAATGCATTTTGTGAGGTTGGCTCCGTACAAAATATGTATTTTTAAGTCGATGCAAATATTTATGTAATTTATTATTATTTTTAATTTATACAAATAAATATGTAATTGTTTTTTTTAGCACTCTTTTATTTCTTAATTGGAGAATAAAAATAATATTATTTAATTTAAAGAAATTATGTTAATATTTGCATCGACTTAGAAATACATATCTGCGCTGGAAAACTAACTAAATTAATTTCTTGCCAGCTAAAGCCAGAGAAGTGAATAACAACACATACATACATACTTTAAAGTTCTTATGCATGCATAATTCACGCATACAACCAAAGGTGCTTGCACGCCATTGGCTGAGACAAGAACTTTTCTCGAGCATACACAGTTCAAAAACAAAAGTGAAATCAATCTATGTGTGCTATTTTCTTATCGTAGTTATTGCACAAGATGCGCCTTGTAAAAAAATTATTTTATTTTTAAATTTTCCTGTAAAATTAATCGTTAGTATCTGGAGTAGTATATCATTTAAATAAAGCATGAATTTCATGGATAAAGCACAAGCACTTTGCGTCGATCTTAAGTTTTAAACTTTTTCGCTCAATGTACTTTGAAAACGAAGCGACGCAAAGCACCATCGACCAGCTTTGCTGAAGGCAGGCTGGCGACTAACTTCGTTGCTCGTGTCAGCATCAGCAAGCCGCGACTTCGGCATTCGTTCGTCTGGTCTTTGGAGAACGAACAGCCAGTCGGCAGGCATGTCGTACGAGGCCTCAAAGGCCAGATGAAAGGCCAGGCTAGAAATTTGCGTCGCATTCAAATGTATGGGCGTTACTCATCTTAGTGTTTATATGGTCTTTGGTTTACTTTTCTACTATCTATGCACAGATGAACTTTTCCAGGCTTTCGGACTAACCCATCTGACGAGGACCAACTACTATTTGATTCTTCAATCACTCTTAGCTTTATGATGCGATCTAACTCGTCGTATATAAGTTTTTCTATAGCCGGAGACACAGCATAATGTCGCTGTTTGATGGGCTTCGCGCCAGCTACAGCTGCAATAACATGTCCCCCGTTTTAGAGATAAGTTGGCAAGAGGTGGAATGTGGGGAAAAAATCAATGCCGAAATAAAGATCTCCAGATAATGTCGGGGCCACAAAAAAGGTAATTTTGAGAGTCTCCTCCCTATATTTAACATCCACTGTTAGTCAGCCAATAATGTCTTGCGATTTTCCATCCGCGGTTTTCAACGAACGGTGTCGAAGTGACGGTATCCAATAACCTAACTGTGGACTTACCAAGAAGGTGGATCTGAGCATACAGATGGAAATCATTTAGTCGACCAATTTTAGAGGCCAACAATTGTTTTCAGGGAAGGTTCACAAATCAGGTATATCATTTTCTACTATTCGGTGGTCGTCCCCACAAACTGTTTGTGTACGCAAATCGAAATAAGTTGGAGTCAGACTCGGATTTCATCTGACCCACTCGCTTTGGCAGAGGCTGCATGCGTCTGTGAGCTGGACAGAAGTTGTTCCAAGTTTTGCTGCTCAAAGTGTGCCAGTGTTGGCATCGGTTCCGTTGGTAGTGGAGATCTTTCTCCTGTTGGAGCTACAGAGCCAATTTGAAACCCTTCTCTGGATAGCCTCTCGAAAAGCTGGGCCACTGCTGATGTCATCGCTAGAGTCTGCTTTGCCATCTCAGGGGATACTAAGTTCGCCATCACTGTTTGCAATACATCAATTGCTTCTCTGTTGCCCACATTAGGGGAGGACGCGTTTAAAGGGTCTGGATTCATTGGGGGATCAGCCATGTTGGATCTATCCATTTTTTTAGACTGCGATCTAATTTGAAGTGATTGAGTGATTGGAGGTGCTCGCTGTTACGAGATTGACAAGCGTTTTGAATATTAATTTGATACAGATTGGGAACTTTCAAGGTGTTTACACACTGGACAATTCTTTCTTTGCGCACTTGCAGTGTTAAAACATTCGTTGTGAAAGGCGTGACCGCAACTGGTCAACTTTTCAGGACTTCTAGCGCAGGGCTTTTTCTCCAATAATTAATAGTCAATAAAAGGTTTTCTTTACGATACTGATCTGAATCGAAATAAAAAAAAGCTAATATTGATGCCGTGCGATCACTTTCATAAAAATGTAGCAATTGACATTAGACACTTAACCAATAAACTAGTCAAAAGAAGAAAAAACAAGTAAGAGGTTCTAGTCGGGAGCTTCTGACTAGGGAATACCCTGAACCCTCTTTTTCCAACACCAAATGAAGTTCGTTTGAATTAATAAAGATAAATTAAAAAAAAAACAAGTAGGAGGTTCTAGTCGAGAGCTCCCGACTAGGGGATACCCTGAACCCTCTTATTCCAACACCAAATGCAGCTCGCGCTAATAGATAGAGGGTAGCGGGGATGTGGCGATAGGTATAAAATGAAAGATACTTGATATATATATACTTTTCTAGAAGCTACATGTCAAGTTTGGTGACTCTAGCTCTTGTTATTTACCAAAATTGCTTAAAAAACGGGATTTCGATATACATTTTTATCGATTACTTAGAAACGGGGTAAGTTATCGTTTATCGGAAACAAACTCGATCTGCGCGGGCACCAGGAGGACCTACAGCTAAAATTTCAGTCTGTAGCTCTTATGGGTTCTGAGATCCTTGCGTTCATACATACGGACGGACGGACGGACGGACGGACAGACAGACGGACATGGCTAGATCGACTCGGCTATTGATGCTGATCAAGAATATATATATACTTTATGGGGTCGGAGATGCTTCCTTCTGCCTGTTACATACATTTGCATTTTGCACAAATACAATATACCCGTTTTACACATTTTCAATGGGTTCAGGGTATAAAAAGTTCCATTGGCAGGGTTTGAACTCGCAACCTACCGCATATTTACTTTCCTTGGTAGGACTCGAGCTCGCGACACAACGCACCACTTGCCATTGCCTCTACTCAACTTCAACACTAATAATTGAGTATTTTTTTAGAGAAAAAAAAAACAATTAAATAGCAACACAGGAAACAATCGCAGTGAAGACAGAATTCGAAGCAGACGCGCATGAATGTGTGTGTGTACAATGTACACTGTACAATGTACATGTGTATAGAAATTCTTACAAATTGCGTCGCAACACGTGCGCAGTAGTGCGCAAAATACTGAAAAACACAACAAAAACCGATCTTAATGAAATTTTCTACAGTATATCTTGCAGCATATCTTGTATATGCAGGGAAGGAGCTGTACTCATTTGCGATTTCAGAGTCCAGTGAGGTGTAATATTGTTATTACAATTTATAAAAAAAGTTCATTTAAGCACGTCTGTGCTGGTTAGGTTGTAGTATATGAATGGTTTTATTCAAAGTCAATGCTATGCGCTTAGCCTATAGATACATATATGTTCTTATGCTGTTATTGGTTAACAGCTACAAAGAGAGGGAGAGTGAGTAGCTTGCATATGCCTGTGTTAGTGAGCATATATGTTGCTCATGGAATGCGCTCAGACGGAGCGTGGGATATGCAGCGTTAACATAAATGGTCAGCGTGCGGGGCTAGTGACTCGCGCTGCGTAATATGAGCCAGAGCCAATACATAGAGTGGCTCTGGGTTTGTTTAATTTATATTTGTTATTGTATGCAACAAAGTGCCACATACTTTATATATGAATACTGGGTGTTACCTTTATCATATACAAATTAACCAATTAGTGGCTACTAATTGGAAAAAAATATATTTTTTTGAGTGGGAGGCTGAAGGCTTCCGATTTAGTTGAATCCAAGATTAGAACTAAAGTACAATTGTGAACTTATGCTGCAAGTCAGCTATGGTTATGATAAAGCTTATTCTCTTAAAGCTCAAAAGCTCGCGGTGATCTTATGCTGCGAATCAGCTGTGTTAATGCAAAAGCTTCTTTCCTTAGAGTTTAAAAGCTCGCGGGGGTGGCTTGCGTAAGCTAGACGCTTTGAATTATGTTTACGTTAGCAATTGCGCTCTAGAGATTGGGTCTGTAGTTTACGTTATGAATTGCGCATGAGAATATGAATCTTTATGTTAAGTGGTTGCGCTGTTATGTTTATGTTAGAGCCGGGAATCTGGATATTTATGTTAGCAGAGCCGCAGCTGTGCGTTAAGTGGACGTAGTGATTGAAACGGGTCTAATAAGCCTGAAAGTGCTAAGTAATTGGGATAGCGACTTATACTGAAATGTTGTTTATGATTGCAATAAGAATTGCCTTGCGGGCGGGGTGATAACTCCTCCCTTTCTTAAAAAGAATCGTCCCCGATTCTTAATGATTTCTTTTTAAAGATTCAATTTGTTCGTTTAATTGGTTTAATATGTCAAGCTCTGTTTCTGTAGTTTGAGTGTTATGGTATTTTTGATTACTTGACGATTTCAATTTCAGTATTTTGAGGGGATTTAGATTTATTAAAGGGCAGCGTTTAAGAAAAAGGTTATTTTTAAATGATTACTTTCTAATTTTATAACAATTTTTGATAGTATATTTGTATTTTCTAATTGAAGTTCAGTATTATTAGTAACTTGATATTCACTAACTAAGTAGTTTGTGAATTTATTGTGTTTTACATAATTAAGAATTTTTTCTTTTACATTGGTGTAGGTAACATTGTTTATGGTTACTATGGTTTTAAATGTAACAAGGTAAATGCCTGTAAGCCAGGTTTCGTTAATACAGTTTGTGCCTGATACTAAAATAGCGCCGTCTGTTATAGATTCTATTGGTTTATTTTTTTCGGATAATTTTATTCAACTTGTAAATTTTTTATTAAGGAGATTTACAAAACAGTTTGGTTCAAAATTAATGTGGGCAAAACTATTATAAATTTCTCTTTTAAAGTTATCAATGAGGTAAAACGTGTTATTACATTTAGCAATTTTGTCGTTAACGAAAAATTTTCCATCTGTTTGGGATATGGCTTTAGCGTGGTATAACTTACAATTGTAATTGATTGTAGGGTATTTTATAAAAACTATGATTAAACCTTGGTATGAAACGATCGAAAAGGAGGAAATGTCTAAAAGATCGATTAGAGTGATATTGAGTGTTTCGTGATTAAATATATTTATCATTTCTTGTTTATTTATGATTTTTGGATTCAATATTCTGGCTTTGGAAAATGTGATAGTATCCAGCAGATTTTGTAGGTCAAGTGATAACAACTTAAGTCGATATTTTTTTATAAATAATTCCTGATTAAATTTAATAAATAAATTTAAAAAGATTTGTGATTTTAGTGACTTCTTTGAAAATTGCAGAATTGATTTGATTTTGCTAATTATTGTTTTGAACAAGTTCATTGATTTTAGTTTGATAGTTATCATGTCATCATGGTCTGGTGTTCCTGTGATCCATTTAAAAATTGTGCCTAGTTCATTGATACTACGGTTGGCAATTTTGTGAGGTGTAAGTTCAGAAAGGAGTGTTTTGATTAAATTCAATTCCAAAGTTACTTCCCAATCAATTGCATTGTTTTTGTTTTTAAAAAAATTTAATTATTTTTCAAAAATATCGTTATAAAAACTTAGATTAGTAACGTGAAAAACTTCTCCGTATGCTTCATATAAAAAAAGATTATCTGTATCCTCAAGTAGGACATAGTCATCATTTGAATAATTAATAATGTCTGCACCGCAAAACGGCAGTAAAACAGATAAGATGCATAAAATGTGCATTCTAAAAATACATTAAAAAAACATAAAATAGGTTAGAATTTGATATTGTCTTTGTGAATAATACGATCCCTATTGTTTATTTTGACTTTATTTCCTAAGTCTTCTTTAACTACCTGTTTTTTAAATCTAGGTTGTAGTTTGATTCGTTCGCCATGTATTTTTTCATAAATTATTTCACCTACTTGGTAATTTTTTGGTGACCTCTTTTTGTTATGGTACTCTAACATTTTGGCTTAGGCTGATTTTAATTTTTCTGACAATTTTGGGTGTTCTATTTTGTTAAATAATATGTCACATGGTTTTTGTTGAGTTGTCGATTGAATTGTGTTGTTATACTCTTTAACTGCTCGGTATACGACTTCGGAATGATCCATTATATTGTATTCTTCTTGAATACAACGAGAAATTTCGATAATTGTTGAATGAACTCTTTCTACCTGACCGTTGCTTAAACTGTGTCTGGGGTCTGCATGATAAATCGCTATACTTGAACGAGACATTGACGATTTGAATTGTGTCGAGGAAAACGTAGGTTCGTTGTCCATCATTATGGATCTAGCGAAAGGAAAAGTTTGGATAAGTTCCAACACTTTGTTTGCCATATCTGATTTGTCATTGATTTCCTTAATCACTAAAAATTTAGAATATGCGTCTAGGCATGTCAAGAATGTTAATTTTTGAGCATAAAAAATGTCAATATGTAATTGTTCACCTTCTCTCTCCGGAATAGGAGCTTTAGAAATAGGAATTTGCTTAGGGTTTCTGTTATATTTTTTTTTATTACAAATTTCGCAGTAGCGTATGTGTTGCTTAAGAGTTTTATATAGTGTTGGCCAATAATAGTATTTGAGAATTTGCTTAAGATTTTCGTCGAAACCTCTATGAGCACGAGCATGTGTTTCTTCTATTATAATTTCTTGGTCATTTTTGTTTTCGATGTCTAGGACAAACTTTTTAGTATATAAAAATTTGTTGTTAAAAGTGTTTTTTAATGAGTTTTGGATTTCGTATAAATCTTCGAGACTGCAATGAACTCCTGTAGTCAGGTTTGGTTGAAGAAATTCTTTAAGTTTGATTATTAAATTGTGTACTGTGTCGTATTCTATAAAATGTCTTGTTTTGTTGAAAACTTCATATTTTTCATGAATTGTTATGTTGTTTTTAGAAACAAGTAATTGTTGTTTAAATTGGTTTAATGGTTTGTGTGTTTCTTCAATTACGTTTTTATAACTACTGTCGGCTGAATGGATGGTTTCATTATCGGACGACGGTTCTTCTTCGGACACGAGATTACTTTCATTGGAAATATGATTGATCATTACCCTTGATAACGCGTCAGCGACGACATTGGTAGATCCTGGCTTGTAAAATATTTTAGGGGAATATTCTTCTATGAAAGCATGCCATCTTTTCATTTTTGAGTTAGGGTTTCGTGCAGAAACTGCAAAAGAAAGTGGTTGATGGTCTGTTTGGATTTCTAAATTTGTAACACCATACAAGTAGTTCCTAAGGTTTTTTAATGCCCATACAATGGCGTATAGTTCCCTTTCATTTGTGGCGTAATTTCTTTCTGTTTTATTTAAGGTTTTTGAAACAAAGGTGATTGGTTTGTTTTCCTGTGAAAGGACGGCTCCTATGGCGATGTCGGAAGCGTCTGTGGTGAGGACGAACTTTTTTGTATAATCTGGCTGGGTTAGTTCGATGTTTGCAATCAAGTGTGATTTTAAGTTTTCAAACGCAGAGATTGCTTCTTCGTCTAGAGATATTTCTGTTTTTTTGGACATATGTTTTGAAACCATACCGTTGTGTCCCTTGTTACGGAACTGCTTGTTTCTCAGTGGGCCGCGCCGGCTGGCTCATCGGTTTCTCTGGGTGTGGTCCCATCCCTGGCCCGCAGTCCGCACAATCGATAACAACAAAGCTACGCGTCTGTAGCATAACAGACAGTTACAACACTATGCAAAACGAACCACATCGATAACATCAAACAATCGGAACTTCTAACAGATGAACAACATAAACAGCTGTAACAACTATGAAAATGTAAACAACAAAGGTGAGACACTCAATCTAAATTAACAAAAACACTATTTATCCACCTTACCCCCGGTTCCGGACCCAGCGTACCTGCCCTACCATGAGACGATCACCTACACTCGTCTCCCTCATTTTGGCCACTAAATGGCCTACATTAGCCTGCGCCGGCTGTTATGCCAACTCTCCCCAACAAATTTAACTTTAGCCGGACATGCTTTCCTTCAATATGTGCGTATAATTGGTTGCGTTTTCCTAAAATTTATAACAATTAAAATCATCGCTTATGGCATTTATCTTTGCAGCTATTTAGAATCTCATGCAAGTGGATATTTCGTTAACTTCACAGGTGCGTATAATGGTTTGTGGATTCTTATAATTATTGGCGTTAATATTTATATTATTTCTTTATAATTTGCACGAGGTCTCCATTTACATCAATTAGTATTCATGCACGTGAACATTTCTTCTCCGGGTGCGTATTAATGTGTATATATTTATACTTATGGACAAGGTGTATTAATTCCTAAATTTTTTCTCTTAGCTTATAGAATTCATTTTTTTATTTTAATAGCACTAAATGGAACAGGCGACGAAACACTACAAAGATATTGCTACTTGCCGCAAAAGAAACATGCAAGGAGGCAATTAAGAAGCAATCGTTGTCCGATTTAGAAACAATGTGCCCACACAAATACTTAAACTTGGGTATGTCACGATAATCAGTCGTGCGACAGGTAGGTGATATGGATCTGCATTAAATCGCTTAATTCTACCTTACCCTACCTAAAGAGCTCTCTGGGGGTGGTAAGGGGCGATATAAATGGGTAATTCCAATTAGGTATGTATGTGAGCATAGTTCGCGCAAGTACTAATTTTAAAATTTTATATTTTACAGGCGCAGATGCATCACCTTTGGAGTTTCCCTCACCGTTCGCACTCTAAAGTGAAGCTAGGCGTAAGTGTCTATGTATGTATAAGTATAATTTATAGGTACAAAAACTGCTCCTTTTCAGGGAGTGCGATCAGGAGTCTTCATCTGACTCTGCCAAGGGCTCGGACGAGGATGGGCGATATGGAAAGGACTCACTCGGAGGATGTGGGCGTGGTCTCGCCTGTGGCCGCTTCTTCGTTGTTGGAGCCCGGTCGTCGGTGGCTCGTCTCGTCGCCTTCAGGGTTGCGCCGACTCTTGGCTGGCGGCGTCGCGGATATGGCTGGTGTGTGCCGCTGAGCCAAATCCGGGCCTTGGGTATGTCTCGTGGGCCTCTCTGGCGCGAGCACTGGTCCCTTTGTCGCCGGAGCCGTTGATTTTTGGTTTTTATTTGTTCGTCTCTCGTCACACTTAAGTTTTAAGTTTTTTTATTTTTTTTTTTATTTTTTATATATTTTGTGACTCGAGCGGTTTAGTTCACATATATTTATTAAATACAAAAAAAAGCAAAACCAAAATTTTTAATTGTCTATTTAGTTAATTGTTATTACGCGCCGGCTTAACTTGCCAGATAAAAAAAAACTTGAATCTTTTGAGCCGACATGCAATATGCGAATTTTTATGCAGACTTCGAGCTGGCACGCCCGCCGTTAACCGCTGATCAAATCGAACTCTTTTTCATTTTGGGCAGCAACATCATCGGTGCCGAATTTCGGCACACGCATACATTGGCGAGGCGGGCACCGTTGCTGCACATCTGCACAGCTGCATTTTTTTGGGTCAATGGCCCAAATGAAGGCCAAGGGCATATCCAAGGGCATGCGATCCACTCTCCTCCTAGTCTCTTTAAGAGCGAACCGGGCGGCCAATAGCAATCGTCGCTTTTGGCGCCGTGGATCGCAAGTCTGGCGTTGCCACCCTTCAAAAATTTGGGCTAAGCCGTGGGCCCAGCTTCACCCCGCATACTCTTACCGTATGACAAAAGATATCGGCGTGGCCGATAATATCGCTCGCAACCAACTAAGTAAACCCTCGGTGCTGCCGATAACGTCAAATGCAACATCACCACGCAGATTATTGTAACGACATGAATGACCGTTACAAGGAATCTGCGTGCGCATTTCATGGATTGACCCAGCCGGCTAATAACGATGCCCAACGTAGGCCACACCCACGACAAGTAATCTATATTTCCGGCACTGACCCAAAACAAAACAAAAGGAGGACGGGCGCTGCCGCCGCCATTGCCTGGCAGGGAGGTGAGCAAATTACGATTATGTTCGTATATCTTTTGCGTGGAAGACGCCTAGCACGCGTCCCTGGAGATCTTCTAACTCGTAGGCGTTGGTGCCCACGGCTCGGACGACTCGGCTCTTCAAGAATTTCCGGGCGAACTTGGCATTGAAGGCTTTGCCGAAGCTGCTTAGTGCAAAGTTGCGCCTCCACACTTCCTGTCCCGGCTCCAGATAGAGCTGCCGCGCGCGGTGGTCGTATCGTTGGCGACTTCGCTCGTAGGCGGTATGCAGGTGTTCTTTGACTTGTCTTCGGATTACAGCCAGTCTGTCCTTCGCGTCAAGGTCAGAAATACTGTGATCGGCCAATGATCTCAGCTTCCTGGCCAGTTTGTAGCTGGAACCATTCAGGTACATTTGCTGGCCAAAGACCGCGAAGAACGGAGTCACTCCAGTAGCGCTGTGGACCGCATTCCGGATCGCCACTTCCACCTCTGGTAGGTACGCGTCCCAATCCCGATGATCCTGACCCAGGTAGGTTCTGATCGCAGACAGCACTGTGCGGTTCACGCGCTCGGCGGCGTTGCTCTGAGGCGAATACACTGGCGTGCGCAGGTGAGTAATGCCAAACGCCTGGACCATCGCATCGAACGACTTTGACACGAATTGTCTTCCATTATCCGAATGGATCACTTCCGGCACGCCAAATTTGAAGAACACCTCATGCACTAGGAAGTTCACGACATCCGCCGCGGTGGCTTCTCTCATGGCCTTCAGGAAGGTAAATTTCGAGAAGTGGTCTACGACGACGAATATCCACGCATGCCCTCGTTTCGACCGTGGATACTTCCCCAAGAAGTCGATATATAGCTTCTGGAAAGGGCGGTCGGTGCGCACTTCTTCCCCAATTCCGACCTGCATCCGGTAGTTTTGTGCCTTGGTTTCCTTGCATGTATCGCATCTCCTTATATAGTCCCTGACTTGTATGGCCATGTTGGGCCAATAATATCGCCTGCGCAGCGCGTGCAGAGTTTTCCTTATGCCTCCATGAGCTGACGTCTCGTCCGCGTGTGCTTGTTGGATGAGTCCTGCAGTCAGCGACTCCGGTACCCAGAGCTTCCAACTTGTGCCTTCGATCTCATCCTCCAAGCTCTCGTGCACGGTCCTCTTGAATAGAAGTCCGTCCTGCACTCTAAGATCCGGCAACTTCCCTTGTTGGCTCATCACCTCTTTTTTCAGCTCTCGATATTCGGTACTCTCGCACTCCGGGGTCTGAAATCCCAACAGATCCTCCGGGGTCAGTTCGACCTCTTCCACGCTTCGGGACAACGTGTCTGCGACGACGTTGTCGGCTCCCTTGCGGTACTGCATGGAGAAAGGGAACGCTTGCAGCTCTAGGGACCATCTGGCTAATCTCCCGCTCAAGTCTTTAAGACTCATAAGCCACTGCAGGCTCGCATGATCGGTGATTACCGTGAACGGCATCATCTCCACGTACGGCCGGAATCGATGTATGGCCAGTTTGGCGGCTAGGCATTCCTTCTCGGTCACCGAATAGTTGATCTGATGTTTGTTGAGTTTGGTCGAGAAGAATGCGATCGGCCTTTCCTGTTGCTCGTCGTCTAGCTGGAACAACACGGCTCCTACTCCGTAGTGAGATGCGTCGCATTGTATGAAGAATGGTCTTCGAAAATCCGCGTGAACTAACACCGGGGCTGTGGTGAGGGCTAACTTCAAACTTTCTATGGCATCTATAGCCTCGTCGCTCAACACAAATCTACCCGTTCTCTTCTTAAGGGCATCAGTCAACGGTACCGAGATCTCGGCGAAGTTCTTTATGAATCGGCGATACCACCCCGCTGTACCTAAGAAGCTTCGTAGTTCCTTGACCGTCCTCGGATTCGGGATGTTCCGGATCGCTTCTACTCTTCCCGGATCCATGCGCAGAGTTCCGCCGCCTATGATGAAACCCAGGTAGTTTAGGTTGCGGAAGCAGAATTTTGACTTCGCCATGCCTATGGTGAGGTTCGCGTTCCTCAGACACTCGGCCACCAATTCCAAGTATTTTAGGTGCGTTGGAAAATCTGCCGATATTATCAGCAAATCGTCCAGGTATACGAACACGTTGGACCTCAGTTTCGCCGAGATTACCTTGTCCATGAGCCTGCAAAGTTGTTGAGCGGCGTTGCAGAGCCCGAATGGCATGTGGCGGAACTGGTACAGTGGTCTCCCTGGTACAGTAAACGCCGTATATGCTCTGCTCTTCTCCTCCATCTCGATTTGCCAGAATGCGAACTTAAGGTCGACGCTAGAAATAAAATGAGTCTCGTCGATTCGCGATAGGATGCCCTCGATGCATGGAAGCGGGTAAGCGTCCTTCACCGTCACGCTGTTTAATTTCCTGGCGTCTAAGCAAAACCTGTTCTTCCCAGGCCTCATCACCACCGTCGTCCGGTTGCTCCACGGGCTGTCACTCTCCTCGATGATGCCTAACTTTAGCATTTTGTCCACCTCGGCCCACACGATCTCCTGTTTGGCCGGAGACAGCGGATAATGTCTGTCCTTCACGGGTTCTGCTCCCTCGATCAGCTGAATTCGGTGCTGCAGCAGGTGAGTTTTCCCTAGGCCATCCTTCTCAAATTGGAGAAATCTGCGCTTCACGCTTTCCAACTGACTCCTCTGATCGTAGTCCAGGTCCCACATTTCCGGATCCGCCACGCAGTCGTCGTCGTCGTCCCGGTAATACGCCACCTCTGGGTTCGCTACCGTTACCTCAGATGCCTCTGGTGGTGTCTCGGACTTTCTGGCCGGACCGAGCAGCTCTGGTGCAATCTCGAAGGCTCGCCAGAAGTCGATTCCCAGGTATAGTTCCTGTCGCAGGTCCGGGCACATGTAAAATACGATATCTTCCTTTCTATTCCCGTATTTCACAGGCAGAACAACGCGACCTAAAATTGGGCGATTGGCACCCGCCGCTGTCCTCACCATCGAGTCGTATGGCCGCGCTTCCCATCCCAGTTCTTCCACTAACTCCCGGCATCCTCGTCCCAACAGACTGACTGAGGCCCCCGTGTCCAGCAACCCTTTCATCTTGGCCCCAGCGACTTCCACTTCGGCGAATACGCGTGGGTCTATAATATCCTCCCGTCTCACCGCTTCGACGACCTGGCGCCGGGTAATCCTGCGTCTGCGGAAGCGCGCACGTGCCTTCACCACTCTCCGGGTGGCTAGTGTCATCCCCTCCAGCTGTCGCTCACCAAAAATTCTATTTCGGGCCGACATGTATGCCCGAACACGTTCTTCATATGGTAAGCCCCTAAGTGTACCTCCTTTGCTTATATTATTATTATAATTAGCCTTATCCTGATCCTTATCACAAATCTCCGTCTCCTTTCCAATGATTATTGGCTCTGGTAGGTACCCCTCTCCTGCTTCCCCGCGGTCGCCGTCCCGGAACGCGTCTGTCCCGGGGTTTCCCGGACAGTTTTCACACTGAGAGCAGAAAGTGTCCGGCTTTCCACACCTATAGCAGAATATTTTCCGCTCCTTGGACAGGCAGTCTCTAAAGACGTGATCGAACTGTCTGCAGTTCCAGCATACAAGTCGGGATGAGTTCCTGCCTCGCACGAATGCTTCCTCCAGTTCTCCTGGCGGCGTTTCAGTACGATGTGGTGGTACTTCTACCTCGTGGACTACGGGCCTCGTTCCTTGTGGACAACGCGACGGCTGCAGATACCCCGTCCGGCTTCTGCGACCCATGTGCCTCTCCACTTCTAGGCACTCTTGGCGCAGCTCATCCACTGTGAGTACGTCCATGGCATAGATATATTTCGCCAGACTTTCCTTCAAACCACGCTTTATAATCTTCACCAGCTCGCGGTCTCTCAGCGGCTTCTGGAGTCGCGCGGCGAGTTGACGCATGTGGTGGACATAATCATCCACCCCTTCGCTGGCCTGTTGCTCTCTTTGTAATAGCTCCTGCATCACATCGTGTTCCGTCTGGTAACCCCGGAACCTGTCCAAGAGGGCATGCCGCAGTTGCATCCAGCTGTCGACCCTAGAATGCCGCACGTGCATCCAATACCACTCGCGGGCGCGGCCGGTCAGGAGCAGGTGGAAACCGCGCAGGACCTCCTTCCACGGGCATTGATACTGCCTCTGCAGGAACTCCAGGCGGAACACGAAGTCCTCGACTGAATTCATCGCGTCCTCGACGTCAAACTTGACGTTCCACCGCTCGAGCTTCATGTACGCCGTTTCTCGTACGTTGGCGTACGCCTCCTCCGGTTGAAAATCATCCGCTCTCCGGTCCTCTACTCGGAAATGGCGGTTATTCGGGTTACGCCAGTTCCTCGACTGAGCATCTGCAACATATACTGGGCTGCTGGACGAATACTCCGCCCCTCGTGCGCCTTGTCTATGTGGCTTCGGTGGCACCGGTGGTGGAAATGCCTCGCGCTGGAACACTTCCCGTTCTTTCGGGATGGCGCCTGTTCGTGGTCCCGGCTCGAAATGTGTCGGCGGCTTCGGCGCAGTGTTAGTCTCGGCGGTTTGGCTTCCTGGCGGCCTAAGCACATCAATGATGCCCTTCATCATTTCCATGAAGCCAGCTCGCATCTCCTTGCGGATGGACTCGCTGATGCCGGATGGCAGAGCATGCAGGTACGTTTGGTGGGCCTGAGCGATCGCCGCGTTTGCCGCCGATTTGAGCACTGAGTCTTTCGGGGCTTTTGGGAACTCCAGGTTCCGTGGAGGTTTATCTTGTTGCGCCAATTCTTTCTCCATGTCTACCAGGTGACCCTCTTCCGGGATCTGTCTCTCTGGAAATCCCCGGAAATTCATTGGCGTTCGCACCAGCCCTCCAGCCGGGCGCGGCGGTGGCAGAGCCGACGCCCCATCAGCGTCAGAAGCCCAATCAGACACCTGTTCCTCAGCCATACTTATTCCTTCTGAGAACTTTACCCCTCTCTTCTACAAGGCTTACTACCCTTATAAAAAAAAACTTTACCAATATTCCTAATAAATTAATAAACACCGACTAACAAGTCTTACTAATAAAGAATAATAAATTAATATACATCGACCACAAAAACAATCTCAAAAATAAATTTTTTTTCTTTCTAATTAATTTCAAATACTTGGGGGGAGAGAAGACAAACCCTAACACAGGCTAACTAATCTACGCATAATCTGGTCAGTGGACAACACTTAAGCATTCGTCAAATGCTCAGTTCGTCAGTTTGACTGACGAACGGCATTCAAGGAACGCTACCTTGAAGACTATTTGGTTTCTGTCGCACTTCTGGGCACCTTTAAGGTATGCTGTGTGACAGGTGCGGCGCAGGATCGGCTCTATATCGTCCTGGGTCACCTGTCTCCGAAGCTCATTTAACTACGGCCAGCACACCCCAAACGTTAACACAGAGTGGGACAAAACAAATAGGAAACATTTAACAAACTCTAATTAGACCTACCCTAATATCTCATTCTAACACAAGTTATTTTGTCGAGGCGGCTACCACCAGGCTACGATAAACGGTCGCAAACGTTTCGCTAACATGCGAACGTGACTTACCGTCATCAACCACGACAAGAAAACTTCTCATGTTTATGGATATTCTCTACTTCCGTCGTGCTTCTCGGATTCCACTACACGCTGCGCGATTATGAGCTACCTACTCGTGCCACATAAGACTTCAGCGGTGTGGGTCCTGAAGCCAAGGGAGTCCTTTTCTCTGTACCTTCATTTCTATCGTATTTATTTTTCTTTGATTACACACCGACTTCATAGAAGCCGAGTGCTTCTTCAATTTGGGCGCCATATTGTTACGGAACTGCTTGTTTCTCAGTGGGCCGCGCCGGCTGGCTCATCGGTTTCTCTGGGTGTGGTCCCATCCCTGGCCCGCAGTCCGCACAATCGATAACAACAAAGCTACGCGTCTGTAGCATAACAGACTGTTACAACACTATGCAAAACGAACCACATCGATAACATCAAACAATCGGAACTTCTAACAGATGAACAACATAAACAGCTGTAACAACTATGAAAATGTAAACAACAAAGGTGAGACACTCAATCTAAATTAACAAAAACACTATTTATCCACCTTACTCTTCCAGATCGGGCCCCGGTTCCGGACCCAGCGTACCCGCCCTACCATGAGACGATCACCTACACTCGTCTCCCTCATTTTGGCCACTAAATGGCCTACATTAGCCTGCGCCGGCTGTTATGCCAACTCTCCCCAACAAATTTAACTTTAGCCGGACATGCTTTCCTTCAATATGTGCGTATAATTGGTTGCGTTTTCTTAAAATTTATAACAATTAAAATCATCGCTTATGGCATTTATCTTTGCAGCTATTTAGAATCTCATGCAAGTGGATATTTCGTTAACTTCACAGGTGCGTATAATGGTTTGTGGATTCTTATAATTATTGGCGTTAATATTTATATTATTTCTTTATAATTTGCACGAGGTCTCCATTTACATCAATTAGTATTCATGCACGTGAACATTTCTTCTCCGGGTGCGTATTAATGTGTATATATTTATACTTATGGACAAGGTGTATTAATTCCTAAATTTTTTCTCTTAGCTTATAGAATTCATTTTTTTATTTTAATAGCACTAAATGGAACAGGCGACGAAACACTACAAAGATATTGCTACTTGCCGCAAAAGAAACATGCAAGGAGGCAATTAAGAAGCAATCGTTGTCCGATTTAGAAACAATGTGCCCACACAAATACTTAAACTTGGGTATGTCACGATAATCAGTCGTGCGACAGGTAGGTGATATGGATCTGCATTAAATCGCTTAATTCTACCTTACCCTACCTAAAGAGCTCTCTGGGGGTGGTAAGGGGCGATATAAATGGGTAATTCCAATTAGGTATGTATGTGAGCATAGTTCGCGCAAGTACTAATTTTAAAATTTTATATTTTACAGGCGCAGATGCATCACCTTTGGAGTTTCCCTCACCGTTCGCACTCTAAAGTGAAGCTAGGCGTAAGTGTCTATGTATGTATAAGTATAATTTATAGGTACAAAAACTAAATTTAATGACAAAAAAAAATCTGCTCCTTTTCAGGGAGTGCGATCAGGAGTCTTCATCTGACTCTGCCAAGGGCTCGGACGAGGATGGGCGATATGGAAAGGACTCACTCGGAGGATGTGGGCGTGGTCTCGCCTGTGGCCGCTTCTTCGTTGTTGGAGCCCGGTCGTCGGTGGCTCGTCTCGTCGCCTTCAGGGTTGCGCCGACTCTTGGCTGGCGGCGTCGCGGATATGGCTGGTGTGTGCCGCTGAGCCAAATCCGGGCCTTGGGTATGTCTCGTGGGCCTCTCTGGCGCGAGCACTGGTCCCTTTGTCGCCGGAGCCGTTGAT
This sequence comes from Drosophila ezoana, assembly GCA_035045725.1. Taxonomy (NCBI): domain Eukaryota; kingdom Metazoa; phylum Arthropoda; class Insecta; order Diptera; family Drosophilidae; genus Drosophila; species Drosophila ezoana. The sequence continues at coordinate 815,820 of JAWNOU010000199.1, forward strand.
TTTTGGTTTTTATTTGTTCGTCTCTCGTCACACTTAAGTTTTAAGTTTTTTTCTTTTTTTTTTTATTTTTTATATATTTTGTGACTCGAGCGGTTTAGTTCACATATATTTATTAAATACAAAAAAAAGCAAAACCAAAATTTTTAATTGTCTATTTAGTTAATTGTTATTACGCGCCGGCTTAACTTGCCAGATAAAAAAAAACTTGAATCTTTTGAGCCGACATGCAATATGCGAATTTTTATGCAGACTTCGAGCTGGCACGCCCGCCGTTAACCGCTGATCAAATCGAACTCTTTTTCATTTTGGGCAGCAACATCATCGGTGCCGAATTTCGGCACACGCATACATTGGCGAGGCGGGCACCGTTGCTGCACATCTGCACAGCTGCATTTTTTGGGTCAATGGCCCAAATGAAGGCCAAGGGCATATCCAAGGGCATGCGATCCACTCTCCTCCTAGTCTCTTTAAGAGCGAACCGGGCGGCCAATAGCAATCGTCGCTTTTGGCGCCGTGGATCGCAAGTCTGGCGTTGCCACCCTTCAAAAATTTGGGCTAAGCCGTGGGCCCAGCTTCACCCCGCATACTCTTACCGTATGACAAAAGATATCGGCGTGGCCGATAATATCGCTCGCAACCAACTAAGTAAACCCTCGGTGCTGCCGATAACGTCAAATGCAACACCCTGTAACAATTTAGTGAGTGGTTTTGCTATAGTCGCGTAGTTTTTTACAAACTTCCTGTAGTAGCCTGTTAAGCCAAGAAAACCTCGTAATTCCCTTAAATTATTAGGAGGAGGGTATTTCACGATTGATTCTATTTTTTTGGGATCAGTTTTAATGATATTGTATGATACTATGTATCCTAAAAATTCTATTTCTTTTCTAAAGAATTTCAATGATTTCTTGTAAATCATCAAAATGTTGTTCCGGAGTATTTGAAAAAACTATTATGTCGTCCATATAAATGTGGCAAGTTTTTCCGATTTTTTCACGTAATATATTGTCCATTGCTCTCTGAAAGATGCTTGGCGCGTTCGCAAGCCCAAATGGCAAGCGAAGAAATTCATATTTTCCATTGTTAATGGAAAAAGCTGTTTTTTCGATGTCTTCTTCTTTCATTAGAATCTGATGAAATCCCGATTCTAAGTCAATTGTCGAAAACATTTTAGCTTTGCCTAGGTTGGATAGAATGACTGAAGGATCAGGCATTGGATACCTATCGGGGATTGTATCGTTATTCAGTTTCTTAAAATCTATTACCAATCGATTCTTAGGCGTTCCATCTTCATTAAAACCTTTTTTTCCTACTACCCATACCGGGGCATTATAAGGACTTTTGCTGGGCCTTATTATATTTTCGTTTAACATCCTGTTTATTTCCTGACTAACAAAATTGTTAGCTGAATGAGGATAAGGATATTGTTTACTGTAGATTGCATTTTCGTTTAATGTTCTTATCTCTCCTCTAATATTTGTTCTAAAAGGGAGACATGTTTGAATCTGAGAATGCTTTGTTTCTATTTGTTGAACGACTTTAATGGAATGATTTATTTTGCATAAAGAAGAACTTGTTGTAGAGGATACCGACATCTTTCGACGTCTGCTCTTTTTGAGTTTTAATTTCTTTAGCTTTCCTTCATTAAGAATATCGTCAACTTTAGTTTTTTCGATACGTGGGTTATCAGCGTCACTTAAAAACGATGATTCTGTATCGGATACATTAAATAAAGAAAATGATTTACATTTCCCACTTTGGTAGTTCAAATACGAAGCAACGTTATAGGCTTCGTCTGAACTTTTTAAATGGCCAACCGTTTCTTGGACATGTTCTGTAAAATTAATATTTTCCTTTTTGTTATTATAAAACAAAGTTCCCTTTGACAAGTCGATTACTGCCTTAATCTCCTTCAGTAGATTATAACCGACTAATAGATCTGCGTCTGGATTATTAATTTCATAAAATCTGTGGCGTTTGCCAAATATGTTTATGTTATGAAAATGAGTTATGATACTGTAGCCATTTACAGTTTTAATTCTTTTTTTATAACTAATTCTTCTGCGTTATCGTATATACCCTCTTTTATATAACAAGCGGTGGCACCGGTGTCAATTAATATTTTTAAAATTTTATTTATTTTTTTGTCTATTCTGAAAATGTAGGGGAGTTCTCCCCCTCTTCTTCTAAAAAATGGTCTTCCTCGAGATTATTGATACGCATGAGTTTGTTAGGTTGCTGAACCGAAGGGGGAGCGTATTCCCGTTTCTTTGGTTGAGCCGAATTTCGATTTTGGGGATACGGATAAGGTGTATTCTGTAGTTGTATGGATTTGTCTACATCCATGGGCTCCGGTGGAGGTTGAAGAGTCTTGTTGCTTTGTGCAAAAATTTGATTTTGTGGAACTTGATTGAACCTTAAGTGATTGTCATATCTTTTATTAGGTTGTTTTGGGGATTCAGCTTTCTTTTGCTGATTGTTATGCCCTGGGTTTAGATTGTTACGTTGATGGGTATTTGCGAAATGGTGGTAAGCGAAGTTAGCCCTTTGGTAATTCGCTTCCAGTTCCTGAGCTTTTGCCAAAGCATTAGGCAAATTTTCAGGTTTAAGGGAGAACAAAACCTCTGATAAAGAACCGTTAAGACCTGTGATGAAAATTCTTAAAGCGTTGTCTCTGTTTTTCTTATTCATTTCTGTAATGATGTGGGCTTTGTCACCATACGTCATAATAGTTTTGTTTATCAAAAGGGTTATTTTTTTATTAACTAAATTGTAATATTCGAGAACGGATAAGTTACCCTGTCGTAAAATACTTAACTCCTGTTCTATTATATAGATTGGTCGTCTATTACTGTAGGCGAAATCCAACCTTGCAAGTATAGCTTCAAAATTAAGAACGGTACCGTGATTAGTCAAGGTGTCATTGGCTTTACCTGTTATTTTATTTCTTAATATTGTTAAAGCACCTACGTACTTTCTACTTCCTTCTTTATACATTCGCATGGTACAGCAAGCGGCTTCGCGCCAACTAACATATGCATTATAGCTGCCTGAGAATTCTGGTATGGACTTGATAACATCAAAAGATTCATCGCAACGAATTAGGTCAATTATTTCAGTAATCTTATATTCTTGTTCATTATTAGATGAGAGAGTGATTTGTAACTTCAATTCTGCAATTTGCTCTTGAAGCGCTCTGGTCTGAGTTGCAATCAACTGAGCTACCAAATCAGCTGTCAAGTTGTTATTGTTAGCCATTTTTAAATTTTGAAAATCTTCAATTCAACTTTCTATATGGTTATCCAGTTTATAACACTTATTATTCTAACAAATGCTTACACAAATTTAAACTCTCATTACTTAAGAAAAAAAAAATCCTTTTTAAAGTAAATGATGATGGCTCACGTAAAAGGTCTTTCTTTATGGGTGATTATACATATGTCGTTCAAGTCTTCCTTCCTTCCTTCCTTCTGGGTTTTAGGGTCTTCTTTTATGGGGGTCTCAGGTTGACGTGATATTTTCTATTTGGTTAAAAGTTTTTTATTGGTGAAAAAATTTTTGTTGGCGAAAATATTTGTTTCGCTTCTTTGATCGATTAATTTTTAGGAATGTTTTCATTTAACCTGAATGGGAAAATTTGATTTCACTTTTAAGTCTTGTGAACAATCAATATTTCCAGCTCAGGGTATTTTCACTACTCTTCAAGTTTTCAGAAACAGAGTATTTCCGTTCGTCGGAAATTTTTAATGTTTCTTTTAGAAGCACTCGATATTTTCGTTCTTAGAAAATTTTTAATTTCAGAAACAGGGTATTTCCGTTCGTCGGAAATTTTTAATGTTTCTTTTAGAGGCACTCGATATTTTCGTTCTTAGAAAATTTTTAATGCTCTTTTGAGACAATCTTGGATTAGTAAATCGGCACTTTTGCTCACTCGCGAATCACTAAGGATTTTGTTTCTTTTTATTGTCCTTTTTTTGTGTTTATAATCGCGAGCCCCACGTTGGGCGCCAATTAACCAATTAGTGGCTACTAATTGGAAAAAAATATATTTTTTTGAGTGGGAGGCTGAAGGCTTCCGATTTAGTTGAATCCAAGATTAGAACTAAAGTACAATTGTGAACTTATGCTGCAAGTCAGCTATGGTTATGATAAAGCTTATTCTCTTAAAGCTCAAAAGCTCGCGGTGATCTTATGCTGCGAATCAGCTGTGTTTATGCTAAAGCTTCTTTCCTTAAAGTTTAAAAGCTCGCGGGGGTGGCTTGCGTAAGCTAGACGCTTTGAGTTATGTTTACGTTAGCAATTGCGCTCTAGAGATTGGGTCTGTAGTTTACGTTATGAATTGCGCATGAGAATATGAATCTTTATGTTAAGTGGATGCGCTGTTATGTTTATGTTAGAGCCGGGAATCTGGATATTTATGTTAGCAGAGCCGCAGCTGTGCGTTAAGTGGACGTAGTGATTGAAACGGGTCTAATAAGCCTGAAAGGGCTAAGTAATTGGAATAGCGACTTATACTGAAATTTGGTTTATGATTGCAATAAGAATTGCCTTGCGGGCGGGGTGATAACTTACACACTACACCTCCCTTTTTAAAGAAATAACGTAACATTATAAATGTGTAGTTATTAAATGAACAAAATTGTTTTTTTATGTATTAAATAGTAAAATGTAGTAAAAATGATTAAAATAATATGAATTTTAAAAAATTATTTAAGATTTATAAAAATGTAAAAATTTCAAAATATAAAAATATAAAAATGTAAAATTCATTATAATAATTTGTTTCTCTTAAGGATTGGTTTTTTTTTTTTTTTGTATTTGACTTCGTAAAGAAAATTTATATGTTTTATTCTTTAAAAATTTTTAGTCTGTGGTGAGGACGAACTTTTTTGTATAATCTGGCTGGGTTAGTTCGATGTTTGCAATCAAGTGTGATTTTAAGTTTTCAAACGCAGAGATTGCTTCTTCGTCTAGAGATATTTCTGTTTTTTTGGACATATGTTTTGAAACCATACCGTTGTGTCCCTGTAACAATTTAGTGAGTGGTTTTGCTATAGTCGCGTAGTTTTTTACAAACTTCCTGTAGTAGCCTGTTAAGCCAAGAAAACCTCGTAATTCCCTTAAATTATTAGGAGGAGGGTATTTCACGATTGATTCTATTTTTTTGGGATCAGTTTTAATGATATTGTATGATACTATGTATCCTAAAAATTCTATTTCTTTTCTAAAGAATTTTGATTTTTCCAAGGATATTTTCATGTTTGCTTTGAATAGAATTTCAATGATTTCTTGTAAATCATCAAAATGTTGTTCCGGAGTATTTGAAAAAACTATTATGTCGTCCATATAAATGTGGCCAGTTTTTCCGATTTTTTCACGTAATATATTGTCCATTGCTCTCTGAAAGATACTTGGCGCGTTCGCAAGCCCAAATGGCAAGCGAAGAAATTCATATTTTCCATTGTTAATGGAAAAAGCTGTTTTTTCGATGTCTTCTTCTTTCATTAGAATCTGATGAAATCCCGATTCTAAGTCAATTGTCGAAAACATTTTAGCTTTGCCTAGGTTGGATAGAATGACTGAAGGATCAGGCATTGGATACCTATCGGGGATTGTATCGTTATTCAGTTTCTTAAAATCTATTACCAATCGATTCTTAGGCGTTCCATCTTCATTAAAACCTTTTTTTCCTACTACCCATACCGGGGCATTATAAGGACTTCTGCTGGGCCTTATTATATTTTCGTTTAACATCCTGTTTATTTCCTGACTAACAAAATTGTTAGCTGAATGAGGATAAGGATATTGTTTACTGTAGATTGCATTTTCGTTTAATGTTCTTATCTCTCCTCTAATATTTGTTCTAAAAGGGAGACATGTTTGAATCTGAGAATGCTTTGTTTCTATTTGTTGAACGACTTGTTGCTCAAGGATATTCAAATTATCCATTTCATTAATGGAATGATTTATTTTGCATAAAGAAGAACTTGTTGTAGAGGATACCGACATCTTTCGACGTCTGCTCTTTTTGAGTTTTAATTTCTTTAGCTTTCCTTCATTAAGAATATCGTCAACTTTAGTTTTTTCGATACGTGGGTTATCAGCGTCACTTAAAAACGATGATTCTGTATCGGATACATTAAATAAAGAAAATGATTTACATTTCCCACTTTGGTAGTTCAAATACGAAGCAACGTTATAGGCTTCGTCTGAACTTTTTAAATGGCCAACCGTTTCTTGGACATGTTCAGTAAAATTAATATTTTCCTTTTTGTTATTATAAAACAAAGTTCCCTTTGACAAGTCGATTACTGCCTTAATCTCCTTCAGTAGATTATAACCGACTAATAGATCTGCGTCTGGATTATTAATTTCATAAAATCTGTGGCGTTTGCCAAATATGTTTATGTTATGAAAATGAGTTATGATACTGTAGCCATTTACAGTTTTAATTCTTTTTTATAACTAATTCTTCTGCGTTATCGTATATACCCTCTTTTATATAACAAGCGGTGGCACCGGTGTCAATTAATATTTTTAAAATTTTATTTATTTTTTTGTCTATTCTGAAAATGTAGGGGAGTTCTCCCCCTCTTCTTCTAAAAAATGGTCTTCCTCGAGATTATTGATACGCATGAGTTTGTTAGGTTGCTGAACCGAAGGGGGAGCGTATTCCCGTTTCTTTGGTTGAGCCGAATTTCGATTTTAGGGATACGGATAAGGTGTATTCTGTAGTTGTATGGATTTGTCTACATCCATGGGCTCCGGTGGAGGTTGAAGAGTCTTGTTGCTTTGTGCAAAAATTTGATTTTGTGGTACTTGATTGAACCTTAAGTGATTGTCATATCTTTTATTAGGTTGTTTTGGGGATTCAGCTTTCTTTTGCTGATTGTTATGCCCTGGGTTTAGATTGTTACGTTGATGGGTATTTGCGAAATGGTGGTAAGCGAAGTTAGCCCTTTGGTAATTCGCTTCCAGTTCCTGAGCTTTTGCCAAAGCATTAGGCAAATTTTCAGGTTTATGGGAGAACAAAACCTCTGATAAAGAGCCGTTAAGACCTGTGATGAAAATTCTTAAAGCGTTGCCTCTGTTTTTCTTATTATACCCTGAACCCATTAAAAATGGGTAAAAGGGGTATTATGTTTTTGTGCAAATTCCAAATGTATGTAACAGGCAGAAGGAAGCATCTCCGACCCCATAAAGTATATATATTCTTGATCAGCATTAATAGCCGAGTCGATCTAGCCATGTCCGTCTGTCTGTCCGTCCGTCCGTCCGTCCGTCCGTCCGTCCGTCCGTCCGTCCGTCCGTCCGTCCGTATGTATGAACGCAAGGATCTCAGAACCTATAAGAGCTAGGGACTGAAATTTTAGATGTAGGTGCTCCTAGTTCCTACGCAGATCGAGTTTGTTTCCGATAATCGATAACTTGCCCCGTTTCCAAGTAATCGATAAAAATGTATATCGATATCCTGTTTTTTAAGCAATTTTGGTAAATAATAAGAGCTAGAGTTACCAAACTTGACATGTAGCTTCTAGAAAAGTATATATATATCGATTATCTTTCATTTTATACCTATCGCCACCTCCCCGCTACTCTCTATCTATAAGCGCGCGCTGCATTTGGTGTTGGAATATGAGGGTTCAGGGTATCCCCTAGTCGGGAGCTCCCGACTAGAACCTCTTACTTGTTCATTTCTGTAATGATGTGGGCTTTGTCACCATACGTCATAATAGTTTTGTTTATCAAAAGGGTTATTTTTTTATTAACTAAATTGTAATATTCGAGAACGGATAAGTTACCCTGTCGTAAAATACTTAACTCCTGTTCTATTATATAGATTGGTCGTCTATTACTGTAGGCGAAATCCAACCTTGCAAGTATAGCTTCAAAATTAAGAACGGTACCGTGATTAGTCAAGGTGTCATTGGCTTTACCTGTTATTTTATTTCTTAATATTGTTAAAGCACCTACGTACTTTCTACTTCCTTCTTTATACATTCGCATGGCACAGCAAGCGGCTTCGCGCCAACTAACATATGCATTATAGCTGCCTGAGAATTCTGGTATGGACTTGATAACATCAAAAGATTCATCGCAACGAATTAGGTCAATTATTTCAGTAATCTTATATTCTTGTTCATTATTAGATGAGAGAGTGATTTGTAACTTCAATTCTGCAATTTGCTCTTGAAGCGCTCTGGTCTGAGTTGCAATCAACTGAGCTACCAAATCAGCTGTCAAGTTGTTATTGTTAGCCATTTTTAAATTTTGAAAATCTTCAATTCAACTTTCTATATGGTTATCCAGTTTATAACACTTATTATTCTAACAAATGCTTACACAAATTTAAACTCTCATTACTTAAGAAAAAAAAAATCCTTTTTAAAGTAAATGATGATGGCTCACGTAAAAGGTCTTTCTTTATGGGTGATTATACATATGTCGTTCAAGTCTTCCTTCCTTCCTTCCTTCTGGGTTTTAGGGTCTTCTTTTATGGGGGTCTCAGGTTGACGTGATATTTTCTATTTGGTTAAAAGTTTTTTATTGGTGAAAAAATTTTTGTTGGCGAAAATATTTGTTTCGCTTCTTTGATCGATTAATTTTTAGGAATGTTTTCATTTAACCTGAATGGGAAAATTTGATTTCACTTTTAAGTCTTGTGAACAATCAATATTTCCAGCTCAGGGTATTTTCACTACTCTTCAAGTTTTCAGAAACAGAGTATTTCCGTTCGTCGGAAATTTTTAATGTTTCTTTTAGAAGCACTCGATATTTTCGTTCTTAGAAAATTTTTAATTTCAGAAACAGGGTATTTCCGTTCGTCGGAAATTTTTAATGTTTCTTTTAGAGGCACTCGATATTTTCGTTCTTAGAAAATTTTTAATGCTCTTTTGAGACAATCTTGGATTAGTAAATCGGCACTTTTGCTCACTCGCGAATCACTAAGGATTTTGTTTCTTTTTATTGTCCTTTTTTTGTGTTTATAATCGCGAGCCCCACGTTGGGCGCCAATTAACCAATTAGTGGCTACTAATTGGAAAAAAATATATTTTTTTGAGTGGGAGGCTGAAGGCTTCCGATTTAGTTGAATCCAAGATTAGAACTAAAGTACAATTGTGAACTTATGCTGCAAGTCAGCTATGGTTATGATAAAGCTTATTCTCTTAAACCTCAAAAGCTCGCGGTGATCTTATGCTGCGAATCAGCTGTGTTTATGCTAAAGCTTCTTTCCTTAAAGTTTAAAAGCTCGCGGGGGTGGCTTGCGTAAGCTACACGCTTTGAGTTATGTTTACGTTAGCAATTGCGCTCTAGAGATTGGGTCTGTAGTTTACGTTATGAATTGCGCATGAGAATATGAATCTTTATGTTAAGTGGTTGCGCTGTTATGTTTATGTTAGAGCCGGGAATCTGGATATTTATGTTAGCAGAGCCGCAGCTGTGCGTTAAGTGGACGTAGTGATTGAAACGGGTCTAATAAGCCTGAAAGGGCTAAGTAATTGGAATAGCGACTTATACTGAAATTTTGTTTATGATTGCAATAAGAATTGCCTTGCGGGCGGGGTGATAACTTACACACTACACCTCCCTTTTTAAAGAAATAACGTAACATTATAAATGTGTAGTTATTAAATGAACAAAATTGTTTTTTTATGTATTAAATAGTAAAATGTAGTAAAAATGATTAAAATAATATGAATTTTAAAAAATTATTTAAGATTTATAAAAATGTAAAAATTTCAAAATATAAAAATATAAAAATGTAAAATTCATTATAATAATTTGTTTCTCTTAAGGATTGGTTTTTTTTTTTTTTGTATTTGACTTCGTAAAGAAAATTTATATGTTTTATTCTTTAAAAATTTTTAGTCTGTGGTGAGGACGAACTTTTTTGTATAATCTGGCTGGGTTAGTTCGATGTTTGCAATCAAGTGTGATTTTAAGTTTTCAAACGCAGAGATTGCTTCTTCGACTAGAGATATTTCTGTTTTTTTGGACATATGTTTTGAAACCATACCGTTGTGTCCCTGTAACAATTTAGTGAGTGGTTTTGCTATAGTCGCGTAGTTTTTTACAAACTTCCTGTAGTAGCCTGTTAAGCCAAGAAAACCTCGTAATTCCCTTAAATTATTAGGAGGAGGGTATTTCACGATTGATTCTATTTTTTTGGGATCAGTTTTAATGATATTGTATGATACTATGTATCCTAAAAATTCTATTTCTTTTCTAAAGAATTTTGATTTTTCCAAGGATATTTTCATGTTTGCTTTGAATAGAATTTCAATGATTTCTTGTAAATCATCAAAATGTTGTTCCGGAGTATTTGAAAAAACTATTATGTCGTCCATATAAATGTGGCCAGTTTTTCCGATTTTTTCACGTAATATATTGTCCATTGCTCTCTGAAAGATACTTGGCGCGTTCGCAAGCCCAAATGGCAAGCGAAGAAATTCATATTTTCCATTGTTAATGGAAAAAGCTGTTTTTTCGATGTCTTCTTCTTTCATTAGAATCTGATGAAATCCCGATTCTAAGTCAATTGTCGAAAACATTTTAGCTTTGCCTAGGTTGGATAGAATGACTGAAGGATCAGGCATTGGATACCTATCGGGGATTGTATCGTTATTCAGTTTCTTAAAATCTATTACCAATCGATTCTTAGGCGTTCCATCTTCATTAAAACCTTTTTTTCCTACTACCCATACCGGGGCATTATAAGGACTTCTGCTGGGCCTTATTATATTTTCGTTTAACATCCTGTTTATTTCCTGACTAACAAAATTGTTAGCTGAATGAGGATAAGGATATTGTTTACTGTAGATTGCATTTTCGTTTAATGAAAATATTTGTTTCGCTTCTTTGATCGATTAATTTTTAGGAATGTTTTCATTTAACCTGAATGGGAAAATTTGATTTCACTTTTAAGTCTTGTGAAGAATCAATATTTCCAGCTCAGGGTATTTTCACTACTCTTCAAGTTTTCAGAAACAGAGTATTTCCGTTCGTCGGAAATTTTTAATGTTTCTTTTAGAAGCACTCGATATTTTCGTTCTTAGAAAATTTTTAATTTCAGAAACAGGGTATTTCCGTTCGTCGGAAATTTTTAATGTTTCTTTTAGAGGCACTCGATATTTTCGTTCTTAGAAAATTTTTAATGCTCTTTTGAGACAATCTTGGATTAGTAAATCGGCACTTTTGCTCACTCGCGAATCACTAAGGATTTTGTTTCTTTTTATTGTCCTTTTTTTGTGTTTATAATCGCGAGCCCCACGTTGGGCGCCAATTAACCAATTAGTGGCTACTAATTGGAAAAAAATATATTTTTTTGAGTGGGAGGCTGAAGGCTTCCGATTTAGTTGAATCCAAGATTAGAACTAAAGTACAATTGTGAACTTATGCTGCAAGTCAGCTATGGTTATGATAAAGCTTATTCTCTTAAACCTCAAAAGCTCGCGGTGATCTTATGCTGCGAATCAGCTGTGTTTATGCTAAAGCTTCTTTCCTTAAAGTTTAAAAGCTCGCGGGGGTGGCTTGCGTAAGCTACACGCTTTGAGTTATGTTTACGTTAGCAATTGCGCTCTAGAGATTGGGTCTGTAGTTTACGTTATGAATTGCGCATGAGAATATGAATCTTTATGTTAAGTGGTTGCGCTGTTATGTTTATGTTAGAGCCGGGAATCTGGATATTTATGTTAGCAGAGCCGCAGCTGTGCGTTAAGTGGACGTAGTGATTGAAACGGGTCTAATAAGCCTGAAAGGGCTAAGTAATTGGAATAGCGACTTATACTGAAATTTTGTTTATGATTGCAATAAGAATTGCCTTGCGGGCGGGGTGATAACTTACACACTACACCTCCCTTTTTAAAGAAATAACGTAACATTATAAATGTGTAGTTATTAAATGAACAAAATTGTTTTTTTATGTATTAAATAGTAAAATGTAGTAAAAATGATTAAAATAATATGAATTTTAAAAAATTATTTAAGATTTATAAAAATGTAAAAATTTCAAAATATAAAAATATAAAAATGTAAAATTCATTATAATAATTTGTTTCTCTTAAGGATTGGTTTTTTTTTTTTTGTATTTGACTTCGTAAAGAAAATTTATATGTTTTATTCTTTAAAAATTTTTAGTCTGTGGTGAGGACGAACTTTTTTGTATAATCTGGCTGGGTTAGTTCGATGTTTGCAATCAAGTGTGATTTTAAGTTTTCAAACGCAGAGATTGCTTCTTCGTCTAGAGATATTTCTGTTTTTTTGGACATATGTTTTGAAACCATACCGTTGTGTCCCTGTAACAATTTAGTGAGTGGTTTTGCTATAGTCGCGTAGTTTTTTACAAACTTCCTGTAGTAGCCTGTTAAGCCAAGAAAACCTCGTAATTCCCTTAAATTATTAGGAGGAGGGTATTTCACGATTGATTCTATTTTTTTGGGATCAGTTTTAATGATATTGTATGATACTATGTATCCTAAAAATTCTATTTCTTTTCTAAAGAATTTTGATTTTTCCAAGGATATTTTCATGTTTGCTTTGAATAGAATTTCAATGATTTCTTGTAAATCATCAAAATGTTGTTCCGGAGTATTTGAAAAAACTATTATGTCGTCCATATAAATGTGGCAAGTTTTTCCGATTTTTTCACGTAATATATTGTCCATTGCTCTCTGAAAGATACTTGGCGCGTTCGCAAGCCCAAATGGCAAGCGAAGAAATTCATATTTTCCATTGTTAATGGAAAAAGCTGTTTTTTCGATGTCTTCTTCTTTCATTAGAATCTGATGAAATCCCGATTCTAAGTCAATTGTCGAAAACATTTTAGCTTTGCCTAGGTTGGATAGAATGACTGAAGGATCAGGCATTGGATACCTATCGGGGATTGTATCGTTATTCAGTTTCTTAAAATCTATTACCAATCGATTCTTAGGCGTTCCATCTTCATTAAAACCTTTTTTTCCTACTACCCATACCGGGGCATTATAAGGACTTCTGCTGGGCCTTATTATATTTTCGTTTAACATCCTGTTTATTTCCTGACTAACAAAATTGTTAGCTGAATGAGGATAAGGATATTGTTTACTGTAGATTGCATTTTCGTTATAATGTTCTTATCTCTCCTCTAATATTTGTTCTAAAAGGGAGACATGTTTGAATCTGAGAATGCTTTGTTTCTATTTGTTGAACGACTTGTTGCTCAAGGATATTCAAATTATCCATTTCATTAATGGAATGATTTATTTTGCATAAAGAAGAACTTGTTGTAGAGGATACCGACATCTTTCGACGTCTGCTCTTTTTGAGTTTTAATTTCTTTAGCTTTCCTTCATTAAGAATATCGTCAACTTTAGTTTTTTCGATACGTGGGTTATCAGCGTCACTTAAAAACGATGATTCTGTATCGGATACATTAAATAAAGAAAATGATTTACATTTCCCACTTTGGTAGTTCAAATACGAAGCAACGTTATAGGCTTCGTCTGAACTTTTTAAATGGCCAACCGTTTCTTGGACATGTTCAGTAAAATTAATATTTTCCTTTTTGTTATTATAAAACAAAGTTCCCTTTGACAAGTCGATTACTGCCTTAATCTCCTTCAGTAGATTATAACCGACTAATAGATCTGCGTCTGGATTATTAATTTCATAAAATCTGTGGCGTTTGCCAAATATGTTTATGTTATGAAAATGAGTTATGATACTGTAGCCATTTACAGTTTTAATTCTTTTTTTTATAACTAATTCTTCTGCGTTATCGTATATACCCTCTTTTATATAACAAGCGGTGGCACCGGTGTCAATTAATATTTTTAAAATTTTATTTATTTTTTTGTCTATTCTGAAAATGTAGGGGAGTTCTCCCCCTCTTCTTCTAAAAAATGGTCTTCCTCGAGATTATTGATACGCATGAGTTTGTTAGGTTGCTGAACCGAAGGGGGAGCGTATTCCCGTTTCTTTGGTTGAGCCGAATTTCGATTTTAGGGATACGGATAAGGTGTATTCTGTAGTTGTATGGATTTGTCTACATCCATGGGCTCCGGTGGAGGTTGAAGAGTCTTGTTGCTTTGTGCAAAAATTTGATTTTGTGGTACTTGATTGAACCTTAAGTGATTGTCATATCTTTTATTAGGTTGTTTTGGGGATTCAGCTTTCTTTTGCTGATTGTTATGCCCTGGGTTTAGATTGTTACGTTGATGGGTTTTTGCGAAATGGTGGTAAGCGAAGTTAGCCCTTTGGTAATTCGCTTCCAGTTCCTGAGCTTTTGCCAAAGCATTAGGCAAATTTTCAGGTTTAAGGGAGAACAAAACCTCTGATAAAGAGCCGTTAAGACCTGTGATGAAAATTCTTAAAGCGTTGTCTCTGTTTTTCTTATTATACCCTGAACCCATTAAAAATGGGTAAAAGGGGTATTATGTTTTTGTGCAAAATCCAAATGTATGTAACAGGCAGAAGGAAGCATCTCCGACCCCATAAAGTATATATATTCTTGATCAGCATTAATAGCCGAGTCGATCTAGCCATGTCCGTCTGTCTGTCCGTCCGTCCGTCCGTCCGTCCGTCCGTCCGTCGTCCGTCCGTCCGTATGTATGAACGCAAGGATCTCAGAACCTATAAGAGCTAGGGACTTGAAATTTTAGATGTAGGTGCTCCTAGTTCCTACGCACATCGAGTTTGTTTCCGATAATCGATAACTTGCCCCGTTTCCAAGTAATCGATAAAAATGTATATCGATATCCTGTTTTTTAAGCAATTTTGGTAAATAATAAGAGCTAGAGTTACCAAACTTGACATGTAGCTTCTAGAAAAGTATATATATATCGATTATCTTTCATTTTATACCTATCGCCACCTCCCCGCTACTCTCTATCTATAAGCGCGCGCTGCATTTGGTGTTGGAATATGAGGGTTCAGGGTATCCTCTAGTCGGGAGCTCCCGACTAGAACCTCTTACTTGTTCATTTCTGTAATGATGTGGGCTTTGTCACCATACGTCATAATAGTTTTGTTTATCAAAAGGGTTATTTTTTTATTAACTAAATTGTAATATTCGAGAACGGATAAGTTACCCTGTCGTAAAATACTTAACTCCTGTTCTATTATATAGATTGGTCGTCTATCACTGTAGGCGAAATCCAACCTTGCAAGTATAGCTTCAAAATTAAGAACGGTACCGTGATTAGTCAAGGTGTCATTGGCTTTACCTGTTATTTTATTTCTTAATATTGTTAAAGCACCTACGTACTTTCTACTTCCTTCTTTATACATTCGCATGGCACAGCAAGCGGCTTCGCGCCAACTAACATATGCATTATAGCTGCCTGAGAATTCTGGTATGGACTTGATAACATCAAAAGATTCATCGCAACGAATTAGGTCAATTATTTCAGTAATCTTATATTCTTGTTCATTATTAGATGTTAGAGTGATTTGTAACTTCAATTCTGCAATTTGCTCTTGAAGCGCTCTGGTCTGAGTTGCAATCAACTGAGCTACCAAATCAGCTGTCAAGTTGTTATTGTTAGCCATTTTTAAATTTTGAAAATCTTCAATTCAACTTTCTATATGGTTATCCAGTTTATAACACTTATTATTCTAACAAATGCTTACACAAATTTAAACTCTCATTACTTAAGTAAAAAAAATTTCTTTTTAAAGTAAATGATGATGGCTCACGTAAAAGGTCTTTCTTTATGGGTGATTATACATATGTCGTTCAAGTCTTCCTTCCTTCCTTCCTTCCTTCTGGGTTTTAGGGTCTTCTTTTATGGGGGTCTCAGGTTGACGTGATATTTTTTATTTGGTTAAAAGTTTTTTATTGCTGAAAAAATTTTTGTTGGCGAAAATATTTGTTTCGCTTCTTTGATCGATTAATTTTTAGGAATGTTTTCATTTAACCTGAATGGGAAAATTTGATTTCACTTTTAAGTCTTGTGAACAATCAATATTTCCAGCTCAGGGTATTTTCACTACTCTTCAAGTTTTCAGAAACAGAGTATTTCCGTTCGTCGGAAATTTTTAATGTTTCTTTTAGAAGCACTCGATATTTTCGTTCTTAGAAAATTTTTAATTTCAGAAACAGGGTATTTCCGTTCGTCGGAAATTTATATATGTTATCTTTTAGAGGCACTCGATATTTTCTTTCTTAGAAAATTTTTAATGCTCTTTTGAGACAATCTTGGATTAGTAAATCGGCACTTTTGCTCACTCGCGAATCACTAAGGATTTTGTTTCTTTTTATTGTCCTTTTTTTGTGTTTATAATCGCGAGCCCCACGTTGGGCGCCAATTAACCAATTAGTGGCTACTAATTGGAAAAAAAAATATTTTTTTGAGTGGGAGGCTGAAGGCTTCCGATTTAGTTGAATCCAAGATTAGAACTAAAGTACAACTGTGAACTTATGCTGCAAGTCAGCTATGGTTATGATCATAGAGTAATAAACAGACCAAGAGCGGAAGATTCGCTCCGAGCTTTTATTACCGTTTTAATTCTGAAGCCAGGTCGTTAAGGTTGGTCCGCAAACGCAAAATCAAACTCAAGAAATAAAGCTCATTTACCATAGGAAGCAACAACAAATCACTAGCAAAACAACAACATTGCGCACGAAAACCCATTTTTTCTTCGTTCCCCGTTGTGATCTATGAAATTCTGAAGCAAGATTTAGAGGACATAGGAAACTCAGTGCAAAGAATAGGGACAAATAATGCCACTGTGTGCTTTGCGGGTTTCTCTGTCGTTCCTACAAGGCAGCGCGTAGAAACAACAACAGCACAATTTGGGTATTAAATTGTTGTTGCAGAGCCGAGTCTCGGCGCAAGTAGGTAGAACATTTGAATGCCAGCAGGCCATGGCATTCAGATCAAAGGGTTACGCGCACGGCGCAACAACATCATATATTATGACGTCAGATTTCACAGAATTTTATTTCTTGTGATGTTTAGTATATATTTCTACCTTTATTACGTACATTTAAATAATTTATGAATAGGGTCCTTTATAGTAAATAATTGATTGACATATGTAATCATATTAATTACGAAATGATCGCACGGAAAAAGCCTTAGGCTGTGACGTCACATGCGCAACAGAATATTGCAACCTTCTTAAGTTCATAGACTTCCCTTGCAGATTTGCATCAATATGTGTGCGATGAGACACACATACAACAACTATAAGGCGCGTCGCGGCATTAATACCCTTATTTATAGAAATGGTATATAATGTTTCAAGAAAAAAATTAATAATAATTGTACCAAAAGTTGCACACTAAATAGGAAATTATATTATATCATAGACATTGGATAAAAATGTATTTATAAGAAGTTTTGTGCTATTTGGTTACATTGCTTATGAATAATTAAAATACCCTATTTTGAGAAAGGGTGCCTTGCTGGTCGAAAAATGAAAAATTATAAAAATCTGCCGAGCTGCTTGCAAGTTGAAAGTGAGTGGAGAAGAAGAAGACATGACTTCGCGAATTATAGGCATAGCAGTGCTTAGAAACCACAACAATGAGTTAGAAGGGTGCAGCAGCTAAGATCATAGGCTGTAGCCTCAAACAAAAAAGGGATAGAATTTGTGGTGTGCTTTTTTCATTGTCGAGTCGTTTGTTTTGCTTATGGTTGTTGTTGGTTCTTATGGAAATTGTTTTGAAGTTGTCTTTGAATTTGCTGCAGACAGCCGGGCGTTGTGTTTGCAACCTCTGTATCTGGCTTCAGAATTTTTGGAAAAGAGCTTTTGATCCAAATGCCTCCTCTTGGTCTGTTTATTACTCTATGGGTTATGATAAAGCTTATTCTCTTAAAGCTCAAAAGCTCGCGGTGATCTTATGCTGCGAATCAGCTGTGTTTATGCTAAAGCTTCTTTCCTTAGAGTTTAAAAGCTCGCGGGGGTGGCTTGCGTAAGCTAGACGCTTTGAGTTATGTTTACGTTAGCAATTGCGCTCTAGAGATTGGGTCTGTAGTTTACGTTATGAATTGCGCATGAGAATATGAATCTTTATGTTAAGTGGTTGCGCTGTTATGTTTATGTTAGAGCCGGGAATCTGGATATTTATGTTAGCAGAGCCGCAGCTGTGCGTTAAGTGGACGTAGTGATTGAAACGGGTCTAATAAGCCTGAAAGGGCTAAGTAATTGGGATAGCGACTTATACTGAAATGTTGTTTATGATTGCAATAAGAATTGCCTTGCCTCCCTTTTTAAAGAAATAACGTAACATTATAAATGTGTAGTTATTAAATGAACAAAATTGTTTTTTTTGTATTAAATAGTAAAATGTAGTAAAAATGATTAAAATAATATGAATTTTAAAAAATTATTTAAGATTTATAAAAATGTAAAAATTTCAAAATATAAAAATATAAAAATGTAAAATTCATTATAATAATTTGTTTCTCTTAAGGATTGGTTTTTTTTTTTTGTATTTGACTTCGTAAAGAAAATTTATATGTTTTATTCGTTAAAAATTTTTAGTCTATTCTTATGAACTTTTTGTTCTTTACCTTTTGTATCTTTTATTATAGCATTGTCTTTATCTTTTATGCTTACTACTGTATATGGTCCTAAGTATTTATTTTCTAATTTATGACCTACTTCATTTTTTAAAAGTACTTTGTCTCCTATATTCAAATTTAAGTCTAGTGTTTTCCTATCATATAGTTCTTTATTTTTCTGCTTATGTTTATCTATCATAATTCTTGCTCATTTATATGCTAATTCTAGTCTATATTAAGATTCCTTAGCATAGTCTTCTACATTATAAAGTGGGTCTATTTGATCTATGCTATTAAAATGTTTTGGTATATTTGAATTTTTACTGAAAATTAGCTCACATGGACAATAATCATGTGCCATTGATGGGGTTGTATTGTAACAATAAGCGAAGTATTGAAGCCATGTGTCCCAATCAGTTTTATCAACTGACATGTAGGAACGTATGTACTCATTAAACGTTCTGTGGCTTCTTTCAACAGTGCCAACTGTTTGGTGATGGTGTGCTGTTGATGTTATATTATCTATTTTTAGGTATTTACATATGTCCGTTATTATTGAATTCTTATATTCTGTACCCATGTCCGTTATGAACGTCTTCATTGGACCGTACTTTATAATAAAAGATTCGAATATTGTAACTGCATACTCGTTACCATTCTCTGATCTTGGTAATGGACCTATAGTGTCAACAATTACCCTGTCGAAAGCGTTTGTTGGTGTTTCAGTTATAATCATAAGTGTCTTAGTGTGCTTTGTTGTTTTAGCTTTTTGACATTTCGTCTCTTAAGTTTTTATACCCTGAACCCATTAAAAATGGGTAAAAGGGGTATTATGTTTTTGTGCAAAATGCAAATGTATGTAACAGGCAAACGGAAGCATCTCCGACCCCATAAAGTATATATATTCTTGATCAGCATCAATAGCCGAGTCGATCTAGCCATGTCCGTCTGTCTGTCCGTCCGTCCGTCCTTCCGTCCGTCCGTCCGTCCGTCCGTCCGTCCGTCCGTATGTATGAACGCAAGGATCTCAGAACCTATAAGAGCTAGAGACTTGAAATTTTAAATGTAGGTGCTCCTAGTTCCTACGCAGATCGAGTTTGTTTCCGATAATCGATAACTTGCCCCGTTTCCAAGTAATCGATAAAAATGTATATCGAAATCCTGTTTTTTAAGCAATTTTGGTAAATAATAAGAGCTAGAGTCACCAAACTTGACATGTAGCTTCTAGAAAAGTATATATATATCGATTATCTTTCAATTTATACCTATCGCCACCTCCCCGCTACTCTCTATCTATAAGCGAGCGCTGCATTTGGTGTTGGAATATGAGGGTTCAGGGTATCCCCTAGTCGGGAGCTCCCGACTAGAACTTCTTACTTGTTTAAATATATATTGCCCTTATTTTTGAAAGTATCTATCGAAATGTTTTCGAAGATCTTTTCGCTTGGTACCACTTTGAGTTGGCTGATTCCTAATATACCGGCTTCTTTTTCAAGCCTTTGGAAAAATTGACCTAAATCGATAGTTCCATTAGTATAAAGGTCGCTAATCTCAATTCTTGCAACAACCTTTTTACCATGTTTTAAAATACACAGCATATTTGTTATGTGCAAGGTCACTATTTTTCGCATATCGTCGTTTTTAATGACGTCGTATACGTTGGGCTTAGAAGCTTTATCAAGATTTTGCCTTGGCAAAATTTCTTGTTCTTTTCCTGCGCAGGATTTATTTTGTCTACTTTGTTGTCTTGTAGTGACTTTCAAGACATTTGTATTAGTACTTTTTAATTCTTTGATGGTTATTCTTGATAACGCATCTGCAACAAAATTATCTTTTCCCTTAAGGTATTCTACAGTGAACCAAATCTAGTCTCATTCTCGTTAATTTTGAACTTGGATTTACCATTGAAAACAGATATGTCAATGGTCTATGGTCTGTTTTAATTGTGAAATGTTGACCATATATGTATGGTCGAAAATGGGTTATTGCCCAGTGGATTGCTGCCAACTCTTGTTCGGTTGTACTTTTATTGCTTTCTCCTTTTGTAAATGAACGAGAAGCATATGCTACGGGCAATTGCTTATCTCCATACGTTTGAGTCAAAACTGCTCCGCAGGCTAGTTTACTGGCATCTGTTATGATGCAAAATTCTTTGCTAAAATCTGGGTGTTTTAGTAAAGTAGGCTTCATAAGAGCTTTTTTTTTAAATATTCGAACGCGTTTTGGCATTCATCGGACCACTCAAACTTTACAGTCTTTTTACATAATCTTGTTATGTGACGTGAATAATCTGCAAAGTTTTTTATGAAACGTCTGTAATAATTGCAAAATGCAACGAATCTTCTAGCGCTATCAGCGTCCGTGGGGACTGGATATTTTTCAATGACATCATATTTTTTGTCATCTGGCAAAATACCTTGATCAGTACACTTATGACCTAGAAAAGTCACTTCGTACATGAAAAATGAACATTTTTCTGGATGTAATTTAAGGTTGTGTTGCCTACACAAGTCAAAAACGTTTGTTAAGTTTTTGATCATGTGGTTTTCGGAACAACCGATGACGATTAAGTCGTCCATGTACAAGAAATCTTGTGAAGGTTCTAATCCGGAAAAAGTGGTGGTCATCATTCTTCGAAAAGAATTAGTCGCTATTTTTAGACCATATGGTAATCGTGTAAAACGATAGGAACCATTGCTCGTTGAAAAAGACGTTATATTTATAGAATTTTCTTCTAATTCTATTTGGTAAACACCGGACATTAAATCTAAGCATGAGAAATATTTTGCTCTGCCTAGTTGGTCAAGAATATCATCTATTTCGGGAGTGGAAATTTGTCAGACAAGAGTTTTTTGTTAATTTGACGATAGTCTATAACTAATCGCCATCTCTTGGTATCGGAACCAGGTAATCCCTTTTTTGTGACAAGTATAGGACTGTTATATTCCGATACAGACGGTTCTACAATATTATCCGAGATAAGTTTTTCGACTTGATTATTAACTTCTTCTTTATGGGTATGAGGAATTCTGTAGTTTTTAATGTACACAGGCTCAGTATCTTTTAGTCTTAGTTGTTGTTTATAAAAATTATTTGTTGTTATGGATTCGGTTTCGAGTCCGAATATGTCTGTATACTTGGTGCAGAGATCTTTTAATTGTGTTTTAAATAATGGGGGAAAGTTCGTTTTTAGTTTTTTCATTACCGTTTCTTGGCGATCTTTGCTAATTTCTTGGACTGTTTCTTAGTCACTTAGCTTTTCTATTTTAATGTCGTTAAGATTTACTATTTTTATTGAATTTGTTGTATTTAAAATTCGGACAAATGTTTGTTGATTATTGAAAATAGTATTTCCAATGAATATTCCTTTATCAATTTCTTGATTTGGAAAGAAAATATTGTTTTCTGGCGAAACAATATTGATTTGACGGACTACTTCAGAACGAGCTGGAAGTATTGTTGCATTATTATCACAAGTGTGAGTTATTGGTAGTTTTATTGGATAGTTTAAATTATTTGGGTGAAGTATTAGAGAATCACATGTTTGTGTGTAATCTTATTGGCAATTATACTTTTTAAAGAGGTCTATACCAATAATGCCATCGCTGGGTATTAGGAAATCGTGTCCGACTATCTGAAAGTCGTGTGGAATGACATATTTTCCGGTCGATCTAGCCATGTCCGTCTGTCTGTCCGTCCGTCCGTCCGTCCGTATGTATGAACGCAAGGATCTCAGAACCTATAAGAGCTAGAGAAAATTTTGAAATTGAAATTTTAGATGTAGGTGCTCCTAGTGCCTGCGCAGATCGAGTTTGTTTCCGATAATCGATAATTTACTCCGTTTCAAAGTAATCGATAAAAATGTATATCGAAATTCTGTTTTTTAAGCAATTTTTGTAAATAATAAGAGCTAGAGTCACCAAACTTGACATGTAGCTTCTAGAATAGTATATATATATCGAGTATCTTTCATTTTATACCTATCGCCACCTCCCCGCTACTCTCTATCTATAAGAGCGAGCTGCATTTGGTGTTGGAATATGAGGGTTCGGGTATCCCCTAGTCGGGAGCTCCCGACTAGAACCTCTTACTGTTTTTCGTTATTTATGTTAATGAAGATACTGAGGTTTAGATTGACTGTGTGTACTTTGGTGTTTCTTGGTGCATATCTTAAGGGTTTTGTTGGTTTTCCGAGTTAGTCTGAGTAACTCGAACATTATTACTGCCATTATAGTTGCCATTGTTATTGTTTTGGTTGTTACCTCGGTTGGAATTATTCCTTCCTCGGTTATTACCACGGGCATTACCTCTATAGTGTCCTCTGCCATTGCTATTGTTAGTAAGGTTTGCGTTATGATTACCGCGGCTATTGCCTCTACCTCTTTGGTAATTGCGACAATCATTGCCTCTATTATGTCTGCCTCGCTGATATAATACTGTGCTGGCACTTCCAGTCATTTCAGTGCTGCAATGAATGTATTTACTCATTGCATCATTAAATGTGCTGAAGTTTCCAGCTTCTAGTATCATAAGAAGTTTTTCATATTCACAATTTTTGGTCATTGCAGATATTGACTCTTTAGTAGAGAATTTCTCTGCATTATCCGAGTCTAGGCCATCGTCAATATAAGCTGCCTCGAGTTGCTTACGCAAGTTATCGATTTCAGCTGTATATTGAGCTGCTGTTTTGTCTTTTTGTTGGGCGTTTAACAGCTTTGCCTTAATCACGTCAATGGATTCTCCTTTGACGCAACTTTTTAATTTATTAATAATGCCATAGATCGTTGTCTCGTCTTGGCATTTGTATAGTATTGTGCCAATTAGTTTCGATTTTATGACTTCTACAGCCAAATCCTCTTTGTTGCCATTTGTTCGTTCAACAAGCCTTAAGGCTGTTAAAAAACGATTTAATGAAAGTTTTTTACCGTCAAATTCAGGGACTGTAGACGAGATTTGTCTTACATATTCCCTATCTAAGGCTACCTGGTCTGGAATGTTGGATTTTGTATTGTCCAGTGTCTCAATGTCGATATCGATATTTATATCAGTAATTGGCTTCGACTCATTAAGATCTTGCAGCTGGTTTGGATCAAACTTTGCTGGTCAAAATAGATCTTCTGGAACATTTATTATAATGTTCTGTCTAATGCCAATGTTTTTCAATGTTGTATTTAAAGATTGTATGAATTTAAGGCACTGCCTGGCATGCTCCTGTGTTAGTTTATTTTTAATGGAATTTACTGCATGTACTATAACGTTATATTGTTTTAATAATATTTGTAGATGGTATATTAGTGTTTCTACCTTTATAGGTATGCCTTTATTAATGCATTTATATGACTTTTCAAATTTGTCATTGAGGTCATTGATATTTTTCACCAATGTACTCCATTCCATACTAATATAATAGATATTTATTGATGCATTCGCACCATTATTATCGTTGCTGGTCCCAAAATTGGGTGCTCTTCAGTTACCAGCTTTACTGAGACATGCCTCTATATCTGACATATTCAAATATGTTCAAACCTTGTCTAATCCGTCTGCTCTACTGATATAGCGTATCTTAATTTTCTTTGTATGCATTGCATACACCTTCAATGCTAGCGATACAACAGATACGACGGTGATTATAATTAGCAAAATTGTAATGTTCTCTAAATTTTCTTTATGATCGATGATTTTAACCGTGTTGATTACATTTGCGGCCGATTTTTCAACCTTGGACTCGTTTGAGCCCATTATAATTAAAATTTTTTTTTTTTTAATTGTTGCAAATTTTAAATGAACATCATATTTTATATTTGAAAATTGAAAATTGTTGCAAATGAATATTACATTTTCATTATAGTGTTTGTTTGTTATGCCATGTAAAATTGATAATTATTTTTTTAAAATAATATTTTTGGTTTAGTATTTTTATACCCTGAACCCATTGAAAATGCGCAAAAAGGGTATATTGTATTTGTGCAAAGTGCAAATGTATGTAACAGGCAGAAGGAAGCATCTCCGACCCCATAAAGTATATATATTCCTTATCACCATTAACAGCCTAGTCGATCTAGCCATGTCCGTCTGTCTGTCCGTCTGTCCGTATGTATGAACGCAAGGATCTTAGAAACTATAAGAGCTACGAGACTTGAAATTGTAGCTGTAGGTCCTCCTAGTGCCTGCGCAGATCGAGTTTGTTTCCGATAATCGATAACTTACTCCGTTTCCAAGCAATCGATAAAAATGTATATCGAAATCCCGTTTTTTAAGCAATTTTGGTAAATAATAAGAGCTAGAGTCACCAAACTTGACATGTAGCTTCTAGAAAAGTATATATATATCAAGTATCTTTCATTTTATACCTATCGCCACCTCCCCGCTACTCTATATCTATAAGCACGCGCTGCATTTGGTGATGGAATAAGAGGGTTCAGGGTATCCCCTAGTCGGGAGCTCCCGACTAGAACCTCTTACTTGTTAATATTATATTTAGGCAGAAGGCCTTTCTTTTTGTGTCTATTTTAAAACCCTATTTCGATCAACGCAGTGATCTCCTTTCTAATTTAGCGTACAATTTTTTAGGTGTAAAAGGTAAAGTACAAACCTTGACGCACACAGCACAGTGGGCGTCATTACAATTTATAAAAAAAAAATTTAATGTAATCTTCGATAATGCAGCTTCGTCTGCTACTTCTATTGGTGTGGTGCTATTTCTTCCTTAGATTATTTGGCTGCCTTGGAGCGGTCAGCGTTGCCGGTGCAGGTCATCGCACAGGCCGGGGCTTAAAATGGTCCAGAGCAGTCGTCAGCACATCTTTTCTTCATCATAGGTAGCGGCTTTTCTTCTGTTGGTTTATAGGCTTTTAATAAATTTCTTATTGGGTGAGGAGCAGGTGTATCGGCTTGTGCTTTGTGCTTGCGCTCTTCCACCTCTAGAAGTTGGCGCGCCCTGTACTCATCAAGAGTGATGCGTAAGGACATAATATGCACAAAAGCCATGCCAAACCATACTCACTCAGAAATTTATGATTGTGTTAATTTCCGCCGCTGTTTTTTTATACCCTGAACCCATTGAAAATGGGTAAAAAGGATATATTGTATTTGTGCAAAGTGCAAATGTATGTAACAGGCAAACGGAAGCATCTCCGACCCCATAAAGTATATATATTCTTGATCAGCATCAATAGCCGAGTCGATCTAGCCATGTCCGTCTGTCTGTCCGTCGTCGTCCGTCCGTCCGTCCGTCCGTCCGTCCGTATGTATGAACGCAAGGATCTCAGAACCCATAAGAGCTACAGACTGAAATTTTAGCTGTAGGTCCTCCTGGTGCCTGCGCAGATCGAGTTTGTTTCCGATAATCGATAACTTGCCCCGTTTCTAAGTAATCGATAAAAATGTATATCAAAATCCCGTTTTTTAAGCAATTTTGGTAAATAATAAGAGCTAGAGTCACCAAACTTGACATGCAGCTTCTAGAAAAGTATATATATATCAAGTATCTTTCATTTTATACCTATTGCCACATCCCCACTACTCTCTATCTATTAGCGCGAGCTGCATTTGGTGTTGGAATAAGAGGGTTCAGGGTATCCCCTAGTCGGGAGCTCTCGACTAGAACCTCCTACTTGTTTGTAGTTGTTGTTGTGCTGCTGCACCTGCCACAGTTGTTGTTGTCGTTTATTTATTTTTCCCACGTTGCGTGACACCTGTCACGGTCGCCATGTAATATTGTTAATACAATTTATAAAAAAAGTTCATTTAAGCACGTCTGTGCTGGTTAGGTTGTAGTATATGAATGGTTTTATTCAAAGTCAATGCTATGCGCTTAGCCTATAGATACATATATGTTCTTATGCTGTTATTGGTTAACAGCTACAAAGAGAGGGAGAGTGAGTAGCTTGCATATGCCTGTGTTAGTGAGCATATATGTTGCTCATGGAATGCGCTCAGACGGAGCGTGGGATATGCAGCGTAAACATTAATGGTCAGCGTGCGGGGCTAGTGACTCGCGCTACGTAATATGAGCCAGAGCCAATACATAGAGTGGCTCTGGGTTTGTATAATTTATATTTGTTATTGTGTGCAACAAAGTGCCACATACTTTATATATGAATACTGGGTGTTACTTTTAGGAATATACACACTACAGAGGACAATAAATCGACGATTTTGCTTAATCAAGCGGAATACTAGGAAGTCTGTGATAGCCGCAATCTTTTCTGTATCACTACTGACCGTACCATGACCAATCACGTGACCAAAATATTTAACCTTTTTAAGGCAAAATTTGCTCTATTCAATATGAATTGTAAAATTTGCTTGCTCCAACTGACTTGCTACTTATTTCAATACCTCCAAATGACGATCAAACGTATCTGATATGATTAAGGGGTCATATGGGTATATAAATACCTCCTTGAAAAGCTGCGCAGCAATTATTTTATCCATAAGTCTGGACATGGTATGGGGACAATTCGTTAAGCCGAATGTCATAACTGTGTACTGGTATAGAGGCCTACCAGGAACAGTGAAAGCGGTTTTGCATCTTTTGCATCTTTTAAATCTAGATTAGTTGTATACTCGGCCTTTGATAATCTTCCTAGAATACCATCTGTTAGTGACATTGGATAGGCTTCTTTAGCCGTTATTTCGTTTACTTTTCTACTATCTATGTACAGATGAACTTTTCCAGGCTTTCGGACTTACACCGCTGACGAGGACCAACTACTATTTGATTCTTCAATCACTCCTAGCTTTAGCATGCGATCTATCTCGTCGTATATAAGTTTTTCTATAGCCGGAGACACAGCATAATGTCGCTGTTTGATGGGCTTCGCGCCAGCTACAGCTGCAATAACATGTCCCCCGTTTTAGAGATAAGTTGGCAAGAGGTGGAATGTGGGGCAAAAATCAATGCCGAGATAAAGATCTCCAGATAATGTCGGGGCCACAAACAGGTAGTTTTGAGCCAATAATGTCTTGCGATTTTCCATCCGCGGTTTTCAGCGAACGGTGTCGTCTCCAATACTTCCTTGGCTAATTGACTACCTATACAGATTACTAAAGCGACGGTATCCAATAACCCAACTGTGGACTTACCAAGAAGGTGGATCTGAGCATACAGATGGAAATCATTTAGTCGACCAATTATAGAGGCCAACAATTGTTTTCATTCATGCTTATAATGTTTACTAAACGCACTTCTACGCAATCGAGATCGAGCCAGGGAAGGTTCACAAATCAGGTATATCATTTTCTACTATTCGGTGGTCGTCCCCCCGTTTGTGTACGCAAATCGAAATAAGTTGGAGTCAGACTCGGATTTCATCTGACCCACTCGCTTTGGCAGAGGCTGCATGCGTCTGTGAGCTGGACAGAAGTTGTTCCAAGTTTTGCTGCTCAAAGTGGGCCAGTGTTGGCATCGGTTCCGTTTGTAGTGGAGATCTTTCTCCTGTTGGAGCTACAGAGCCAATTTGAAACCCTTCTCTGGATAGCCTCTCGGAAAGCTGGGCCACTGCTGATGTCATCGCTAGAGTCTGCTTTGCCATCTCAGGGTTATCGGATTACAAACTCAATCTGCGCAGGCACTAGGAGCACCTACATCTAAAATTTCAAGAATCTCAGAACCTATAAGAGCTACAGACTTGAAATTTTAGCTGTAGGTCCTCCTAGTCCATGCGCACATCGAGTTTGTTTCCGATAATCGATAACTTACTCCGTTTTCAAGCAATCGATAAAAATCGATATCGACATTCTGTTTTTTGAGCAAATTGAATATATCTTTAGATGAAAAATCTATCTCCGCTTTTGAAAATCTTAAAGCACAATTAATTGTTAAAATTAAATTAACTCAACCATCCTTGCGTTCATACATACGGACAGACGGACGGACGGACGATCAGACAGACGGTCAGACAGACGGACATGGCTAGATCGACTCGGCTATTGATGCTGATCAAGAATATATATACTTTATGGGGTCGGAGATGCTTCCTTCTGTCTGTTACATACATTTACATTTTGCACAAAAACATTATACCCCTTTTACCCATTTTTAATGGGTTCAGGGTATAACAATTTAAATGCAATTGTCATTTTGATAATACACGAATATTTAAAAGTACAACAAGATTTACTTTACTCGGTTAAGAAACACACGTATTTTAGGCAGCTAGCGCAAATTCAAAGAATTTTTTTTATACAACTACAAATTCACCAACTTGTGACAACAGATTGGAAAAAAATTGTTTTATTGTGGGAGGCTAGGAGCTTCCGATTTATTTAAATCCGAAATTAGAACTAAAGTACAATCAGGAACTTATGCTGCTAGTCAGCTATGTTTATGATAAAGCTTATTTGCTTAAATTTCGAGCTTTAACGCGGTGATCTTATGCTGCAAGTCAGCTGTGTTTATGCTAATGCTTCTTTTCTTAAAGTTAAAAGCTCGCGGGGGCGGCTTTGGTTATCGAAAGCTAAATGCTTGGAATTTTGTTTATGTTATGAATATAAATTATGAGAATCCGGATCTTATCGTTAAGTGGTTGCGTTTTTATGTTTACGTTAGAGCCTGTTATGTTTATATTAGAGCCGGTAATCTGGATCTTAATGTTAGAAAAGCCGCAGCTGCGCGCTAAGTGGACGTAATGATTGATACGGGTCTAATAAAGCTGAAAGATCTAAGTAATTGGAATATAAACTTATTCTGAAATATTGTTTATAAATTTAATAAGAATTGCCTTGCAAGCTGGGTGATAACTTACACACACACATTCATACGCTTCTGCTTCGAATTTTATCAACAGCATGTAACATAAAACGTATGTAGGCGAGCTGATGTCCGTGTAGCGTCTAGCGGAGCACGCGCTGGTTCCGGCTCAGTAACGTCGGCTGGAGTGGGTTGTCTAAGATATGACTAAGCTACTTACTCGCAGGCATTTATAATTATATAAAAAATTCGCGTGCTATTAAGATGACCAACTTGATTGCACAAACAAAATTAAGGGGGTTAGGGAAAATCGGCAGAGTTACAGAAATTGTGCTAGATTGATTAGGGACTGTAGCTGTACATGTTGCTGTTACGATGCGCGGCTATCAATGCGACAGCTGTTGCCCACCCTACCATGATCACCGGGGCCGCTTGACCAGACAAATGGTCGGTGATCCCTAAAACAACACAAATCA
The DNA here is from genome assembly GCA_035045725.1 of Drosophila ezoana. Lineage (NCBI taxonomy): Eukaryota > Metazoa > Arthropoda > Insecta > Diptera > Drosophilidae > Drosophila > Drosophila ezoana. The sequence continues at coordinate 845,480 of JAWNOU010000199.1, forward strand.
AATAATCCTAACATTCGGACGACGCATGGCTCTAACATAAACAAGGCAAACTAGCACATAATTTTAAATTCGTTACACATATTTACTTTTGTGGTGAATTGTGGAATTGAATCGAAATTTTGTTTAGGCATTATAAATTTTGATTAATAGGAAAAAAGAGAAATAATAAAGCTTTTATTACACATAGATAAAGAATTTTTATAGGTGGGGCTCTAATTTGGTCTATAACCCAAATTGGTAAAAGTATTTTTTTTTTTTTTGTGTTCGCAAAAATTAATTAAAATTTCTTTAAATTCATTTAGCAAAAGCTTTAACGCTCAATTGAACTAGATTATTCTCTTTAAATTTTCTCTATAACGATTATTTTGCTCTTTAACGCGGCATTAGATTATTTAATTCATAGTATTTTTCTTTTTAGTAGGCCATTCTCTTTATCTCATAAATTAAGTGCAACAAAAGTAAATAAAATTTAAGAGTTTTGCTTCACTTACATACATTCACTCCATCTTCGAAAGCCCTTCCATCGATGTAATGGACGATGATCTGCTGTAAAAAAAATGCACTTCGAATTGCACAGAAAAAAAAACTTAGAAAAAAAGAAGGCACTAGATAAAAACTTTTTTTTTAAACTTCATGTGACTTTTCGAATTACTTAAAATCTGGCTCTCACCAGCAATATAGCGATCCGAAATTCGGAGCATAGAAGGAGAGAAGGTGAGTAAAGAATATAGGCCAATGGAAAGAATATGTAGGGCAAGGAAAAAAAAACGGAGTTAAAGAAAACAAGTAGGAGGTTCTAGTCGGGAGCTCCCGACTAGGGGATACCCTGAACCCTCTTATTCCAACACCAAATGCAGCTCGCGCTAAAAGATAGACAGTAGCGGGGAGGTGGCGATAGGTATAAAATTAAAGATACTTGATATATATATACTATTCTTGAAACTACATGTCAAGCTCTAGCTCTTATTATTTACCAAAATTGCTTAAAAAACAGGATTTCGATATACATTTTTACCGATTGCTTGGAAACAGAGTAAGTAATCGATTATGGAAAAACAAACTCGATCTGCGCAGGCACTAGGAGCACCTACAGCTAAAATCTCTAGCTCTTTTAGGTTCTGAGATCCTTGCGTTCATACATACGGACAGAGGGACGGACGGACAGACGGACAGATGGACAGAAAGACATGGCTAGATCGACTCGGCTATTAATGCTGATCAAGAATATATATACTTTGTGGGGTCGAAGATGCTTCCTTCTGCCTGTTACACACATTTGCATTTTGCACAAATACAAAATACCTTCTTTACCCATTTTTAATGGCAATTGACATGAAGCTTCTAGAAAAGTATATATATTTGCAATTTGGTGTTGGAAGAAGAGGGTTCAGGGTATACCCTAGTCGGGAGCTCCCGTCTAGAACTTCTTACTTGTTTTATTTGTTCGAAACCACCAAAGTGCGATTAGCGCTTGGAGCGAATATTTTACACAATTTGATTATTGTTTGATGTTTTTCGCATGGTACTTTCCCACGAACTGCCCTTGCTGGTTTTCGAACTCATAGTAACTATTGCCAAGCTTACGTCGTATTCTTGCCTTGATAAAAGTTGGAGCTAGCTTAGCACTAAACTTCTTGTCCTACAGTAAACAATACCGGACTACACCGTAGATTGTAGGAGTTTTCATTTCGTATGTGCTGCTTTTAAGTAACTTTGGCAGCCTGATTGCTCATTAAATCAAAGGAATCATCTCTATTAAATTGCACTGTTCGATCTTCCAATAAATTCATGTTGACCTTGACATTGGTAATCATATTCTGATCAAAAGCCAAACGATACGGACTATGATTAATAGCTGAATGCCAACTGGATCGCAGTGAACAGCAGATACTTTACATATATAAGCTTTCATGGCTGCTATAACAGATCTATTGACACGCTCGGAAGCGTTTGCTTGAGGTGCGTGAACTACAGTGTACGAGTGGTGTATCGAATACTTTCGAAGTAAATCGTTAAATATTAAAATAATTTCCAAAACCTGTCATCGGCAACTCTGTCTCCTGAGGCATGCTCGGACCTTCGATAAATAAAGCCATCGATAACTTTGACGTCCGGCATTTGAGTCTGATTCTGCAAAACTATAGACTACAACAACTCATAATCCTGGGATTTAAAATATGGAGTCTGCATAACAATAAAGTAATCAACATCTTAAGCCGATAAATCCTCCGTGTGAGTACGGGATAAAGCATCTGGTACAATATTTTTACTGCCCTTGCGATGTTGTATACAGAATGTATATCCTTGAGCTTGAGAGCCCATCGAGCTTGACGACTACTGAGATCTGTTTGACTCATGAGCCATTTAAGGGATGCGTGGTCGGTAACAGTAAATGGATGGCCTTCGACGTAAGCTCGAAACTTGCGGATGCTTAAAATTGCAGCTAGACATTCCTTCTCCGTAACTGAACATTTACGGTGGCACTTGTTCAACTTCCGCGACATAAATGTTATAGGGACCTCGTCACCTGTATCATTAATTTGGACGAGAATACCACCCACGCCAGTGTGACAAGCATCACAATGTATGTAGAAGGGAGCTTCAAAGTTAGGTGTATGCAACACAGGGGCTTTGAACATTTCAGTTTTAAACGCCTGGAAAGGTTGCTCTGCCGCTTCTTCAAACTTTTTCGAGTTGTCAGGGCGTCAGTCAACGGCGAAACTATAGAAGCGTAATTTCGAATGAACTTATGGTACCACCCAGTCATACCGAGAAAGCGACGCAATTGTTTAAGCGAGCGAAGCGCTAGATACTCGGTAACGGCAGTTATTTTATCAGCATTCATCCGAATAATACCCCCACCAACAACATGGCCAAGATAATTAACTTTTTTTTAGACAAAACTTGCTTTTTTCGACGTTAATTGTTAACCCGGCATACTTTATTTTTCCCGCTAGTTCACTTAACACGCAAGATAACGGTCGAATGTATCAGACACTAAAACAAGATCATCTAAATATATAAACCCTTCGTTTCTTAAGTAAGCTGGAATTATTCTGTCCATCAATTTGGACATCGTAGCAGGGGCGTTAGACAGCCCAAATGGCATTACCGTATATTGGTAAAGGGGTCTACCTGGTACTACAAACGCTGTTTTGTCACCAGAACTGGACTCTAAGGGTATTTGCCAATAAGCGTCTTTTAAGTCGAGACTTGTAATATATTCAGCCTTAGGAAGACGACTAATAATTCCATCAATTAGCGGCATCAGATAAGCATCCTTTCGAGTAGCCTCGTTAACTTTTCTGCAATCAATACAGAGACGAACCATTCCTGGCTTACAAAATAGTAAGACGTTGCTGTTGGTGCGCAGTTAAAGCTCGCAGCGGATCCTCAATGCATGCAATACTTGGCTGCAAGGCTGGCCTTAACAAGCATGGAGGCAACAGCTCAAACGTTGTCCAAAAGTCTATGCCCAAATAAAGCGGTTAAACAAGAGAAGGGACTAAAAAAAAAAGTAATTCGTTTAGCGTTTCCACCATAATAAACTTCTGTGCGTAACCTTCCTAATATATGTTGGGTTTTTCCATCGGCTTGTACGGTACATTCGCATTCAACAATTCCACAGCGAAACTCCCACCAAAACAACTTATCGACGCACCGGTACCCAATAATCTTGTAACTGGTTTTCCCAATACGGTTACTGCAGCGTAAGGCCTTGAATCGGGGCACACGATTGCTGGCACGAGAGCTTTTTTCTCGATCTTACACCGCTTAAAGAAATTTATTCGACGCGCTCGTAATATTTTGCTACTTACAGAAGTATTTATATTAACAAATTGAGATTGCAAACGAGTATGTAAGGTAAATTCTGGGTTAAGTGACAAGTCAGTTAAAGATTGATTAGAGGATTTTACTTCTCCCTCTAGTCGGTATTTGTTGCCTTGAATGCAACTGGTTTGCGTGTACCGGTCAATGGTACACGAGACAGGTAGATTTTTGGCACATTGTTACACTCGGCACAAGTTGGCTTGTCAGTGTTTGTCTGACCACAGCCTTAGCAAAACACGTTGCGTTCGGTGACACAATCGTGATACCAATGACCAGATTTTCTGCAGTTACAGCAGACTCGCATCGTGCTCTGCTTCGCTTTCAGTTTGTACTTCTATAGCGTGCAATGAGCGACGAGGCGCAGGGCGGGGTGCAAGCACTCGAGCTTTAGAGATTGACTGAATAAAACCTCTCCGCTTTCGCACTAAATGCATAAGTTGCGCGATAGAATGTATGGGCTCATAAAGAAGCTCGCGCTGTATTTCTGGCAGCAAATTAGAGCGCAACGATACCAGCAAGTAGGAATTCGTGTAATAATTGCATCGTAAAAGTCATCGGAGGACTCACCCTCTATTTGTTTACGACGATCTATTGCTGCACGTATGTCAACATCAGTTCGCTCTTCTTTGAACTGAACACGTAAAACGACACATAAATCCGACCATATGATAGTAGGGACACTCTTATGTTAGCGCCAGAACCAATCGTTCGCGCTGCCTTCAAATAGATGGCTTTTATGACGAGCCAACAACTCAGTTTTTCCATCTAGTGTCTCGGGTGTTAACGCCTCAACGCGATAGATGAACTTATCTATACCCATGCCCTATCGACCAGTTTCCAGTTACTGATTATTTGGCAAAGTCGGTCTGGACGCAAGTCTTCTAACATTGGAGAACTTCTAGTTCTAGACTCGTTTCGTATAGAGCTAGCTAGCCTGGGCTAAGGATGATCGACTGAGCTTGGTTGCTGAGCTGTGGATCTGCCTAATTGTGCTGTAAAAGCAGACAAAAGATTTTAGAATCCTGACTGTAAAACTTGGGTCAGGGAGGCTGTTTCTTTTTCTGTGGCTGCTCCCATTGAATCAGAAATTGACTGATGTATTTCGCCTACAGTGGGGGATACACCAGAGCATGCATCTGGCTCGGCTGCCAAAGGTGGAACACTACGCGGACGAGGATTCTTCGACATGGTGCCTTTGAACAAAATCTTTTCTGGCGGCCCTTGACTTCGGGTTCCAATCGGCATAGTAACTATCGTCGGTTTGCAAACAGGACAAATATTTTTCTTGCCTACTCTAGTATTATAGCACGCACGATGGAATGTGTGCTCGCAACTGGCAGCTACTAATTGTGTGGAAAACTCAATCGTTTCAAGGCAAATATAGCACTGTCCGTTATTAATCGAAGCAGCTGCTAAGTTTTCGCAACTTCGATGTATTGACATTTTCGACCTATGCGTGAAGAAAAATACTAACAATAACTAAAATTACTCAATTACAAAAAAAATTAAAAATAAAAAGTGCAAAATCGAAAACGAGAATATAAAACAATATTTCATAAGAATGTGTGGATGCCATGCAGTCGCAATTTGCATCAGCTTCATAGCTGATCACCTAGTAAAAGAAGAGTGCAGGGATGAGAAAACGAAAATTTAATAATTAAGTGGCAAGTGCCAGTTCTACACCAAGCACATTTGACTCCAGCAGTAACTTATATCTTCTTTGCTTCCTCAACAAAAGATAATGGTTGGATTGTCATCCGGCTTACTCTTGTATGATGTTACCAAGTACGAGATCAAAAAGGCGAAAGACAGCAGTTGTTCCACTTGGTATACACAAGTCCGTAAGGCTCCAGGAATTCTCTCATAAGGAAATAAAAAAGATTAGGATGAAAGGCATAGCCGTTGCCTAGGTAACGACTTAATGAGAAAGTAGCGGTAACTCCATAGAGCAACAGAAGGGTTAATTAAGTCGGTGTAGGAGTAAACGGGATTGCCGCAGCATACTTCGCCGCGTAAAACAAATATCCAAAGTCTACTACACACGACCAAACAATCAGGGATTTACATTGTTTTGTAATCATAGATCACGGAGGTTTAACAAAATAAACCGCTATACTAAGTCTTGGCAGTTACACCTATTCAAAGCTGTAGGTGATCCAAAAAACGTATTGCAAATAACAGAACAATGTAGGACAGGTAGTGGCGAAACAAATCGATCAAGCTGTATATTGTCAGGTATCGTTGACAAATGAAAAGAGTTATCAGTCGGGGCCAGCCAGACTGGCTGCTTCATGCCCCTAAGATTGGCGCCAAATATAATTATATAATATAATATTGTAACATACAACGTATGTAAGCAAGCTGATGTCCGTGTAGCATCTAGCGGAGCACGCGCTGGTTCCGGCTCAGTATCGTCGGCTGGGGTGGGTTGACTAAGATATGACTAAGCTACTTTTCGAATTACTTAAAATCAGGCTCTCACCAGCAATATGGCCATCCGAAATTCGGAGCATGGAATGAGAGAAGGTGAGTAAAGAATATAGGCCAATGGAAAGAACATGTAGGGAAAGGAAAAAAAAGGAGTTAAAAAAAAAAAAATTAGAAATAAAAATTTGAAGTTCTTTTGCCGAAAAAGAATAAAAAACTCTCACATAACTATCGCAATATTTAAATTATGTGCTTAAGGCGACTTAACTAAGCCCATGGCGTTCACAATAGCACTTATTCATACTTCACTTTTCCGTTAGCTAAGCTAACTATTCATTTTTCCAGAGAAAAAAAACTAACACTACACTTAATAAAAAAAGAAACAAGATTCCGTTTCGCTTATATGTATATAGAAAATGATTGCGCGATCAAGATAAATGCAGCTGCTTTTGACGACGTCGGCCACCAGGGAACGATTTCCAACTGATTTTTGGAGTTTCGGAGACGGCGATCGTCTCTTACTAATTTCTCTTTCGAACTCCCATTTTCGAGCAGACGAGAGAGAATGAACAATATTTGACGAAATTTGTTAAAGCTGGGCGAAGCTGATTAAGCTATTTGCGACAAGGCGAATTAATGATGTTACAGGTGTTCTGCATATTTCGGGGTTCGGCAGGAAAAAAAAGAAATGTTTGCCGCTGCTAATTGCAGAAAGCCGAAAGACTATAATATCTCATTAAAATTTTTTTATGAGGATATTATTTAGCGCCATACCTGCAATAGACAGGTTAAAACATAAGTGCCTTTTAGTCTTTTGGGTAAAAAAAATCGGTCTAGAAAAAATCTATTATCCCCCTGATTGGGTCTGGCACTTTTTGAATTTAGTTTTTTAATCATTTATTGCGGCCAGCTGGCGGCTGGGATTTGGTTCGGCGATACGCGCACTTAGAGACTTTTGGTAATCACTTGTATAAGAATTATACCTCAGAAAATACTGTATCTCAGAGGTTAAGCGCGATTGTAAATATGCACACTTCTCACTTTTTTTTTGTGAGTCAACCTTTCTCCACGGTGGACAGAATGTAAAAGAAAGATCTGAGCTCCGGCCGCCTTAGGGAAAGCTCTTTACAGCGACACCGATCAGACGCCATTTCTAATTATCAGATTAACATTCATCTATTACTTTTCTCCTTCACTCGTTACAAGCGTATCACGCCTAGGTTGAGCCATAGATCGCGAGATCTACTTCACGATATTCAAAAGAACTTGCTTCTTCAAAAATCTCCGAGTTTATAAAGGAACAAAATATGAGAAGAAAATATAAATATTGATATTGCTTGTTATAAATATTAAAATTTTTGTGCTAATCAGGGTAAGCAAAGAACAAGACCTTGACTAGATTTACATTGCCCACTTTTGGGGTGTTTATTTAAATTCCAAGAAATTGTTCTTGCTTCAAGCGCCACTACAAGCATTGCAATTGCGATTGTTTTGTTTTCTGTGCTGCTATTTTAATTTGTTTTTTTCTCGAGAGCCCTACCGAGGGAACTATTTTTATAATCTGAACCCATTAAAAATGGGTAAAAGGGGTATAATGTTTTTGTGCAAAATGTAAATGTATGTAACAGGAAGAAGGAAGCATCTCCGACCCCATAAAGTATATATATTCTTGATCAGCATCAATAGCCAAGTCGATCTAGCCATGTCCGTCTGTCTGTCCGTCCATCTGTCCGTCCGTCAGCCCGTCCGTCCGTCCGTCTGTCCGTATGTATAAACGCAAGGATCTCAGAACCTATAAGAGCTAGAGAGTTGAAAATTAGCTGTAGGTCCTCCTGGTGCCTACGCTGATCGAGTTTATTTCCGATAATTGATAACTTACTCCGTTACCAAGCAATCGATAAAAATCGATAACGTCATCCTGTTTTTTGAGCAAATTGGGTTTATAACAAGAGCTAGAGTCACCAAACTTGATATGCTGCTTCTAGAATATTATATATATATCAAGTATCTTTCATTTTATACCTATCGCCACCTCCCCGCTACCACTGCAGAGCTATAAATCAAGTTAATAACCAAACTTGTACTGCCAACCAATTTAAGCCACAATTTAAATACAATGGACTTTTTGAGAATACACAAATATTCTTTGGTACAATAAGATATACTGTAGAAAATTTCATCAAGATCGGTTATTGTTTTGTTTTTCGGTATTTTGACTGCGCACGTGTTTGCAACGCAAAAGCGAGCTGCAGTTGGTTTTGGAAAAAGAGGGTTCAGGGTATTCCCTAGTCGGGAGCTCCCGACTAGAACCTCTTACTTGTTTTCCTGTTGGCTGGTGTGGCTGATGATTAGAGGCGGCAGCAAGTGATGCGGCAGTTGCGAGCTCGAACCCTGCCAAGGAAAATTTTTTTTTTAAATTTATCTTTAGTACTACTAAAGGAAAAGAGCGCGTAGCGCGAGTTGCATTTGGTGTTGGAATAAGACGGTTCAGGGTATCCCCTAGTCGGGAAATCCCAACTAGAACCTCTTACTTGTTGTACCTGTGCAGAGGGTTTTATAATTTTGTCGTGAAATGTGTAACGCATAGAAGGAGACATCTCCGACCCCATAAAGTATTATATTCTTGATCAGTATCAACAGCCGGGTCGATACAGCCTTGTCCGTCTGGCTGTTTCTATGCGAACTAGTCTCCCAGTTTTAAAGCTTTATGAAACTTTGCAGAAGTCCCTCTTTCTGTTGCACGCAGCAAATATGTCAAAACCAGCTGGATCTGACCACTATATCACATAGCTGCCATAGGAACGATCAGTCGTATCAGCGGTAACTCCATAGAGCAACAGAAGGGTTAATTAAGTCGGTGTAGGAGTAAACGGGATTGCCGCAGCATACTTCGCCGCGTAAAACAAATATCCAAAGTCTACTACACACGACCAAACAATCAGGGATTTACATTGTTTTGTAATCATAGATCACGGAGGTTTAACAAAATAAACCGCTATACTAAGTCTTGGCAGTTACACCTATTCAAAGCTGTAGGTGATCCAAAAAACGTATTGCAAATAACAGAACAATGTAGGACAGGTAGTGACGAAACAAATCGATCAAGCTGTATATTGTCAGGTATCGTTGATAAATGAAAAGAGTTATCAGTCGGGGCCAGCCAGACTGGCTGCTTCATGCCCCTAAGATTGGCGCAAAATATAATTATATAATATAATATTGTAACATACAACGTATGTAAGCAAGCTGATGTCCGTGTAGCGTCTAGCGGAGCACGCGCTGGTTCCGGCTCAGTATCGTCGGCTGGGGTGGGTTGACTAAGATATGACTAAGCTACTTTTCGAATTACTTAAAATCAGGCTCTCACCAGCAATGTGGCCATCCGAAATTCGGAGCATGGAATGAGAGAAGGTGAGTAAAGAATATAGGCCAATGGAAAGAACATGTAGGGAAAGGAAAAAAAAGGAGTTAAAAAAAAAAAATTAGAAATAAAAATTTGAAGTTCTTTTGCCGAAAAAGAATAAAAAACTCTCACATAACTATCGCAATATTTAAATTATGTGCTTAAGGCGACTTAACTAAGCCCATGGCGTTCACAATAGGACTTATTCATACTTCACTTTTCCGTTAGCTAAGCTAACTATTCATTTTTCCAGAGAAAAAAAACTAACACTACACTTAATAAAAAAAGAAACAAGATTCCGTTTCGCTTATATGTATATAGAAAATGATTGCGCGATCAAGATAAATGCAGCTGCTTTTGACGACGTCGGCCACCAGGGAACGATTTCCAACTGATTTTTGGAGTTTCGGAGACGGCGATCGTCTCTTACTAATTTCTCTTTCGAACTCCCATTTTCGAGCAGACGAGAGAGAATGAACAATATTTGACGAAATTTGTTAAAGCTGGGCGAAGCTGATTAAGCTATTTGCGACAAGGCGAATTAATGATGTTACAGGTGTTCTGCATATTTCGGGGTTCGGCAGGAAAAAAAAGAAATGTTTGCCGCTGCTAATTGCAGAAAGCCGAAAGACTATAATATCTCATTATAATTTTTTTATGAGGATATTATTTAGCGCCATACCTGCAATAGACAGGTTAAAACATAAGTGCCTTTTAGTCTTCTGGGTAAAAAAAATCGGTCTAGAAAAAATCTATCTTCCCCCTGATTGGGTCTGGCACTTTTTGAATTTAGTTTTTTAATCATTTATTGCGGCCAGCTGGCGGCTGGGATTTGGTTCGGCGATACGCGCACTTAGAGACTTTTGGTAATCACTTGTATAAGAATTATACCTCAGAAAATACTGTATCTCAGAGGTTAAGCGCGATTGTAAATATGCACACTTCTCACTTTTTTTTTGTGAGTCAACCTTTCTCCACGGTGGACAGAATGTAAAAGAAAGATCTGAGCTCCGGCCGCCTTAGGGAAAGCTCTTTACAGCGACACCGATCAGACGCCATTTCTAATTATCAGATTAACATTCATCTATTACTTTTCTCCTTCACTCGTTACAAGCGTATCACGCCTAGGTTGAGCCATAGATCGCGAGATCTACTTCACGATATTCAAAAGAACTTGCTTCTTCAAAAATCTCCGAGTTTATAAAGGAACAAAATATGAGAAGAAAATATAAATATTGATATTGCTTGTTATAAATATTAAAATTTTTGTGCTAATCAGGGTAAGCAAAGAACAAGACCTTGACTAGATTTACATTGCCTACTTTTGGGGTGTTTATTTAAATTCCAAGAAATTGTTCTTGCTTCAAGCGCCACTACAAGCATTGCAATTGCGATTGTTTTGTTTTCTGTGCTGCTATTTTAATTTGTTTTTTTCTCGAGAGCCCTACCGAGGGAACTATTTTTATAATCTGAACCCATTAAAAATGGGTAAAAGGGGTATAATGTTTTTGTGCAAAATGTAAATGTATGTAACAGGAAGAAGGAAGCATCTCCGACCCCATAAAGTATATATATTCTTGATCAGCATCAATAGCCAAGTCGATCTAGCCATGTCCGTCTGTCTGTCCGTCCATCTGTCCGTCCGTCAGCCCGTCCGTCCGTCCGTCTGTCCGTATGTATAAACGCAAGGATCTCAGAACCTATAAGAGCTAGAGAGTTGAAAATTAGCTGTAGGTCCTCCTGGTGCCTACGCTGATCGAGTTTATTTCCGATAATTGATAACTTACTCCGTTACCAAGCAATCGATAAAAATCGATAACGTCATCCTGTTTTTTGAGCAAATTGGGTTTATAACAAGAGCTAGAGTCACCAAACTTGATATGCTGCTTCTAGAATATTATATATATATCAAGTATCTTTCATTTTATACCTATCGCCACCTCCCCGCTACCACTGCAGAGCTATAAATCAAGTTAATAACCAAACTTGTACTGCCAACCAATTTAAGCCACAATTTAAATACAATGGACTTTTTGAGAATACACAAATATTCTTTGGTACAATAAGATATACTGTAGAAAATTTCATCAAGATCGGTTATTGTTTTGTTTTTCGGTATTTTGACTGCGCACGTGTTTGCAACGCAAAAGCGAGCTGCAGTTGGTTTTGGAAAAAGAGGGTTCAGGGTATTCCCTAGTCGGGAGCTCCCGACTAGAACCTCTTACTTGTTTTCCTGTTGGCTGGTGTGGCTGATGATTAGAGGCGGCAGCAAGTGATGCGGCAGTTGCGAGCTCGAACCCTGACAAGGAAAATTTTTTTTTTAAATTTATCTTTAGTACTACTAAAGGAAAAGAGCGCGTAGCGCGAGTTGCATTTGGTGTTGGAATAAGACGGTTCAGGGTATCCCCTAGTCGGGAAATCCCAACTAGAACCTCTTACTTGTTGTACCTGTGCAGAGGGTTTTATAATTTTGTCGTGAAATGTGTAACGCATAGAAGGAGACATCTCCGACCCCATAAAGTATTATATTCTTGATCAGTATCAACAGCCGGGTCGATACAGCCATGTCCGTCTGGCTGTTTCTATGCGAACTAGTCTCCCAGTTTTAAAGCTTTATGAAACTTTGCAGAAGTCCCTCTTTCTGTTGCACGCAGCAAATATGTCAAAACCAGCTGGATCTGACCACTATATCACATAGCTGCCATAGGAACGATCAGTCGAAAATTAAGTTGGTATATAAAACATTTTTGTTTATCAAGATATCTTGACCAAACTCGGCATTTATAAGTTTTACTATGCTCCTCATTGAAATGCCAAATCCTATTAAGATTGGACCACGATATCAAATAGCTGCCATAGGAACGATCGGTCGAAAATTAAGTTGTATGAAAACTATTTTTGTTTTTCCCGATATTTTGACCAAGCTCGGCATTTATTAGTTTCACGATGCTCATCATATATATGCAGTCTACGTCATATATGTATATGCAAAATCCTGTTAACATCGGACCACTATATCATATAGATGCCATAGGAACGATCTGTCGAAAATTAAGTTGTTGTATGGAAAACTTTTTTGTCATTCAAGGTATTTTGAATAAACACGGCATTTAAGATTTCACTCTGCTCCCTTCATTTTTGCAAAATCTTATTAACATCGGACTACTATATCATATATCTGCCATAGGAACGATCGGTCGATAACTAGGTTTTTGATTAATAACCTTTTTTGTTTATCAAGATATCTTGACCAAACTCGGCATTAACTCGTTTCCCTGTGCTTTTTAGAAACGGGCAAATCACTATGAGCAATATAAAAGGGTTGGGTCTGCAAGGGTATTAGATCTTCGGCGTGCCGAAGATAGCCTTTCTTTCTCGTTTTACTTTTAATGAAATACCTGCGTTTTAATATCTCTCTTTAAATTTATTTCATAAATGAATTTATTGATGGTATACATGAAATTTACTTACGGATGGTTCATCGGGTGCGTAAAAGAAATGTTCGAGTCGTTCGACAGGATTAACCAGCTTACACTGCTCGAAGACCCTTTTCATCGAACTCTGGATATAGTCATTGATCTACCAGCCCGAGTGGCTATCAAGACATCGGAATCAGCCGATAGTGTCCGTTGCTTTCGTAAGACTGATTTTCATAACCTAAATGATCGTATTCTGCGAGTCGATTAGTCCCAACTATACAATTGTGTGGGCATTGATGTTGCCATTAGACTATTTTATGGTACCTTGTACTCGCTCTTTGATATCTGCGTTCAGATAGAAATCATTCTGATTTCTCCCGTTATAAAGTTGCCCAATTTCGCCATTGTCGCCTTCAGTTTTCTCATAATTCTAAGCAATTTTCCAACACTGTTAGCTTTAAACATTAGAAATCTATTTTGCACCATAGTTTAAGCGCTAACACCGACCCAGGCATTTCCAAATTGTTCGCATATTTTTTTCAAACCACTTTCTCCTCCTCTAGGTATAATAAAAATCAGCTTTATCCTAATCCGTTACAGAGGGCAAATATCATCATAAATCCTATTATTACTGAAAGTGCGCTACTCCGTCTCCATAAGAAAGCTATATAAAGATTTTGAGAGAACTGCAACATTTATTTAGCTCTATTATTTTACCATCCCAGCATAGCTTTGTGAAGCGTAGGTCTGCAACCAGTAACCTTCTTGAGTTGACATATCTAGTCATTTCTGGTTTTAAGGAAGAAAGTCAGATTGACATAATCTATTCTGATTTTAGTCAGGATTTCGACTCCGCTTATCACTCCTTACTGCTTCAGAAATTATGCGTTCTCGGCTTCGCAGTCAATCTTCTGAACTGTATCTCAAAGTTTTTGCGTAAAAGAACCCAAGGATTCTTTACAAAAATACGTTTTTTAACTATATTCAGGTGATTTCTGGTGCTTTCTTGGCCCGCTACTCTTTACTCTTTTAATCAATGACCTTCCCTGGATACTGTCTCACTCTCAAGTGCTTAAGTATGCTGATAATGAAGATGTGCCTTGCATATAATATATATATATATATATATATATATATATATATATAAATGGTCGCATGAGATCTTTTACAAGCCGACATTGATCTGTTTCAATTTTGGTGTCAAGTTAACCCGTTAAATTTAAACGTTTCCATATGCAAGGTAAAGACTTGACTCGATAGAAGCCCTCCTTAAATGATTTCTTGATAACTTGATAATAAGTTCATGTAAGGGATATTGCGTCCTTTAAAATAAGGGTTCCGCCAGAAATATTTACTATCATTTGTTGTAAAGAGTTTTGGCCGGAACACTTAATAGTCAAAAAGAAAAATCGGACTCCGATTTTATTACCACATTTTTCTAGTGGCGCATCAACTTTAGTTGCTGCGTCAAAAAAACTAAATTCTTCTTTCGAGCTTGCCTACCAGAATGTTAGAGATCTTAAATATGAACTTGTTAACCTGTATTTAGATTCTCTTGCTTTTAATTTTCAAATTATTGCTTTTACAGAGACCTGGCTGTAGCCGGACATCTCAGAATCTTCAATTTTTACCTTCAAATACACCATTTACAGATTTGATCGAGCTTTCCGTGTCGGTGGAGGACTTCTCATAGCTGTCGGTTCTGCTCTTTCGTCGGAACGCATTGATTCATATATACCATTCATATATACCCCCTCTATCTAACTTTCTGTTGCCGTCTTCGTCAAACGAATTTATTGATGGTCTACATGAAATGTCCTTACGGCAGGTTAATCGTGTGCGCAATTCAAGAAACAGTTTTCTTGATCTAATTTTCGTGTTGGATTCGTTCAACAGTGTTGTGCACAGAATCAATCCGCTTACACTTCCTGAAGGCTCTTTTCATACAACTCTGGAAATGGTCATTGATTTACCAGCCTGAGTCCCTATCAAGGAATCGGAATTAGCTGAACGTATGCTTTGTTTCCGAAAGGCAGATTTTCATAAGCTAAATGATCTTATTCTGCAAGTCGACTGGTCCCAACTGTTTAATTGTGCAGACATTGATGTTGCCATTAAACTTTTTTATGATACCTTGTACTCGATTTTTTATGTCTGCGTTCTTCTTGATCACCCAGCGAGGCCTGATAAGCCTCCCTGGTTATGAACTCATGAGGTTAAAAAATGTGAAGTCGAGGTGATATAAAAAGTTTAAGAAATCGGAAATCACTCTGATTTCTCCCGTTATGCAGTTGCCCGATCAAATTTTCCCACTCAAAATTCCATCTGCTATAAGGATACCTTCGCCGATGTCGTCTCCAATTTTCACATAATCCTAAGCAATTATTGAATTTTGTCAATTCTAAAGAAAGACATATATTTTGCCTTCTTTGTAAATTTTGCAGATGTAAGCGCGAATACTGATCAAGGCATAGCCGATCTGTTCGCAAACTTTTTTCAAACTACCTACTCCTCTTTTAGGTAGGATAAAAATCAGCTTTATCCTTATCTTACAGACGTCAAACTGCATCTAAAATCCCATTATTACCGAAGGTTCTCTTCTTAGCGACCTTAACACTGTTAAGCCGGTTTACTCACCGGGCCCTGATGGTGCTCCTGCTTGTGTGCTTAGGCACTGCGCTGCAACATTATTGAAACCTGTTTTAAAATTGTTTTGAATTGTCCATAAACACTTCATCTTTTCCGACCATTTGGAAGGAATCATACATTATCCCTCTCCATAAGAAAGGGAGTAATATCGATGACGAAAACTATACAGGTATTTCGAAATTATCCGCCATACCGAAAGCTTTTGAGAGAATCATAACATCTCAGCTGTAACATTTATGTAGTTCTATTATTTCACCTTCCCAGCATGGGTTCGTGAAGCGCAGATCTACAACCACTAACTTTCTTGAGTTTTCTTCGCTTGTAATTGATGGGCTTAAGAAAAGAATGCAGACTGACGTAATCTATACTGATTTCAGTAAGGCTTTCGACTCTGCCACCCACACCTTCATAAATTATGCCTTCTCGGCTTCCAAGTCAAACTCTTGAACTGGATCTCAGAGTATTTTTGTAACAGAACCCAAAAAGTCTTCCTCAAGGTAGTCAACGTGGCCCGCTACACTTTACTTTTTTCATCAATGACCTTCCCTCGATAATGTGGCACTCTCGAGTATTAATGTATGCTGATGATGTGAAATTATGCCTTGCATATTAAGATATGCCATCATGTTATCATTGCTGCGTTTCAGTCTTGGTGTCAAGCCAACTTCCAAAATTTAAACTGTTCTAAATGTAAGGTAATGACTTTCTATAGAAGCCCTCCTCAATTGGCTTCTTACATGCTTGATAGCTTACCTCTCGAGCGTGTCAACAGCACTTGATCATAAACATAAATTCGACTCTCATGTTTCGATCGTTTGCAATAAGGCCAGAATTGCATTGGGTTTCATTAAGCAGTGATCAAAGGAGTTTGACGTTCCGTACACGACGAAGATCCATATTATATCTCAGGTACGAACTGTTCGAGAGTAAGCCTTAGGTATCTGGTCGCCACAATATTCTATTCAGCAAGACAGAATTGAATCTGTACAGAAAAAACTCGTATTGTTTGCCCTTCATGGTTTAAACTCGCATTCTCGTGTGCGGTTACCGTCATACTCCAGTACACTTTTTATACCCTGAACCCATTAAAAATGGGGAAAAGGGGTATTATGTTTTTGTGCAAAATCCAAATGTATGTAACAGGCAGAAGGAAGCATCTCCGACCCCATAAAGTATATATATTCTTGATCAGCATTAATAGCCGAGTCGATCTAGCCATGTCCGTCTGTCTGTCCGTCCGTCCGTCCGTCCGTTTGTATGAACGCAAGGATCTCAGAACCTATAAGAGCTAGAGACTTGAAATTTTAGATGTAGATGCTCCTAGTTCCTACGCAGATCGAGTTTGTTTCCGATAATCGATAACTTGCCCCGTTTCCAAGTAATCGATAAAAATGTATATCGATATCCTGTTTTTTAAGCAATTTTGGTAAATAATAAGAGCTAGAGTTACCAAACTTGACATGTTGCTTCTAGAAAAGTATATATATATCGATTATCTTTCATTTTATACCTATCGCCACCTCCCCGCTACTCTATATCTATAAGCGCGCGCTGCATTTGGTGTTGGAGTATGAGGGTTCAGGGTATCCCCTAGTCGGGAGCTCCCGACTAGAACCTCTTACTTGTTATGATTTATCTCCTTTCTTTAATAAAATGTAGAACTATGCTTGGGTGATATTTATTCATAAGCTAATTAGGGGTAAAATCGACTCTTCTGGGTTGTCTAGCTAACTAAATTTATTTTTCCCTGAACCCATTAAAAATGGGTAAAAGGGGTATTATGTTTTTGTGCAAAATGCAAATGTATGTAACAGGCAGAAGGAAGCATCTCCGACCCCATAAAGTATATATATTCTTGATCAGCATCAATAGCCGAGTCGATCTAGCCATGTCCGTCTGTCTGTCCGTCCGTCCGTCCGTATGTATGAACGCAAGGATCTCAGAACCTATAAGAGCTAGAGACTTGAAATTTTAGATGTAGGTGCTCCTAGTTCCTTCGCAGATCGAGTTTGTTTCCGATAATCGATAACTTGCCCCGTTTCCAAGTAATCGATAAAAATGTATATCGAAATCCTGTTTTTTAAGCAATTTTGGTAAATAATAAGAGCTAGAGTCACCAAACTTGACATGTAGCTTCTAGAAAAGTATATGTATATCGATTATCTTTCATTTTATACCTATCGCCAACTCCCCGCTACTCTCTATCTATAAGCGCGCGCTGCATTTGGTGATGGAATAAGAGGGTTCAGGGTATCCCCTAGTCGGGCGCTCCCGACTAGAACCTCTTACTTGTAATTTATATAAATTTGCCTAATAAACTGAATTATAACGTGTTGCTGTGAAAAGCCAAAAATTTACTTATTTCTTGGCTTACGTTCTAAACAGTTGCTAAAAAACATTAGTAACTCAACACACTTTTTACCCATTTTTAATGGGTTCAGGTTATAAAAAGCACACCACAAATTCTGTCCTTGCTATCCCTTTTTTGTTTGAGACTACAGCCTATGACTTTAGCTTCTGCACCCTTCTAACTCATTGTTGTGGTTTCTTAGCACTGTTATGCCTATAATTCTCAAAGTCATGTTTCTTCTTCTCCATTCGCTTTCAACTCGCAAGCAGCCCGGCAGATTGTTTTAATTTTTCGACCAGCAAGGCACCCTTTCTCAAAATAGTGTATTTTAACTATTCATGAGTGGTGTAACCAAATACCACTAACCAAATACAATATAAACACTAAGATGAGTAACGCCCATACATTTGAATGCGACGCAAAATTTCTAGCCTGGCCTTTTATCTGGCCTTTGAGGCTTCGCACGACATGCCTGCCGACTGGCTGTTCGTTCTCCAAAAACCAGACGAACGAATGCCGAAATCGCGGCTTGCTGACGGAGTTAGTCGCCAGCCTGCCTTCAGCAAAGTCGATGGTGCTTTGCGTCGCTTCGTTTTCGAAGTACATTGAGCGAAAAGTTTTAAACATACGATCGACGCAAAGTATCTTTGCTTTATCCGTGAAATGCATGCCTAATTTAAATGATATATTACCCTAGATACTAACGATAAATTTTACAGGAACATTTAAGAATTAAATAATTTTTACACAAGGCGCATCTTGTGCAATACCTATGTTAAGAAAATAGTACATATAGATTGATTTTACTTTGGTTTTTGGCGTGCAAGCACCGTTGTTTGTATGCGTGAATTATGCATGCATAAGTACATCAAAATATGTATATACATACATATGTGTTGTTATTCACTGCTCTGGCTTTGGCTGGTAAAGAAATCAATTTTCTTAGTTTTCTAGCGCTGACCTATCCCAAATTTTTATTCACATATGAATGCATGTTAGGTACTGAGATTGGCTCCGTAGAAAATATGTATTTTTAAGTCGATGCAAATATTTATATAACTTCTTTAAATAAATTATCAATTGAATTATTATTTTTTCAAAATAAAAAATAATAAAAAAACAAGTAGAAATTTGTTGGTTTAAAGATACATTTTATTAATTGTTTTATTTTTTTTTATTTAATTTATTTTTTTTTTGTTGAATTATAAAGTACAAATTCGCTAACTAAATATTGGGTCCAAATTCATATTTATTTATTCAAATAAATATTTGATTTGTATTTTTTAGCTCTCTTTTATTTCTTAATGGGAAAATAAAAATAATATTAATTTAATTTAAAGAAATTATATAAATATTTGTATCGAATTAAAAATACATATTTTCAACGGAGCCAACCTCAGTACAAAACATGCATTCATATGTCAACACAAATTTGGTATAGTTCTTGATCAGCGCTAGAAACCTAAGAAAATTGATTTCTTTACCAGCCAGAGACTTTGCCAGAGCAGTGGATCACAACACATTAAAATATGTATGCTGTATATTCACACGCATACAAACATAATTGCTTGCACGACCCTCATAGAGCCGAAGCTCAGAATACATTATATTTTCTCTCTCTCGGCTGTGAGAGCGCAATGATACAGATTTCGTTTGCGTTCTCAATTTTCAAAAAATCAAGCTGCATAGTAGCATTTTGTTGTATGCCGTTACTCATCTTAGAGTTTATATTGTCTTTGCACTTACTTTCTTATATACACATTTTTAACCAATTCTGAGTAAAATTTAATTTCGTATTTAGTGTGAAAATATTAGTAAAATCAATAATAATTGTTTTCTTTTATATTTATATACATACCATTTCTATAAATAAGGGTATCAATGCCTCGACGCGCCAAATGGTATGTGTGCCAATGGAACCTTTTTTATACCCTGAATCCATTAAAAATGGGTAAAAGGGGTATATTGTATTTGTGCAAAATGCAAATGTATGTAACAGGCAGAAGGAAGCATCTCCGACCCCATAAAGTATATATATTCTTGATCAGCATCAATAGCCGAGTCGATCTAGCAATGTCCGTCCGTCCGTCCGTCCGTATGTATGAACGCAAGGATCTCAGAACCTATAAGAGCTAGAGACTTGAAATGAAGATGTAGGTGCTCCTAGTGCCTGCGCAGATCGAGTTTGTTTCCGATAATCGATAACTTACTCCGTTTTTAAGTAATCGATAAAAGTGTATATCGAAATCCTGTTTTTTAAGCAATTTTGGTAAATTATAAGAGCTAGAGTCACCAAACATGATATGTTGCTTCTGAAATATTATATATATGTCAAGTATCTTTCGTTTTATACCAATCGCCATTTCCCCGCTACCACCTCAAAGAGGGTTCAGGGTATTCCCTAGTCGGGAGCTCCCGACTAGAACCTCTTACTTGTTTTTTATTTAAATGTTGCTTAGTCTTAGTTGAATAGTTTGATAAATACACATATTCTCATTTCGTTTGCTTTGTTTTAGAATTATTTTTCTTTTTTTATGGGTTTAATTCAATTGAACAAGCATTTACTCTTGTTTTCTTTTCACTTATAAAAACCAGCCATTCAACTAAGTCTAAGCAATTAATCTTTTTAAATAACTGCATTTGAAGCTCCGGCAGTAACAGATAAACGCTCGATCGTTTGAGTGAGCAAGTGTTTTCTTCTTTTTTGGTTTTCTCCCTCGCCATCTTCTTCGGTAATAAGTTTGTAGAATAAAAATATACTGTACAGATAAAAGTCGTCGGTCTATATAAAATGCATATCTCTATATATAAAACTGTTTGTCTTGACTGACTGACTGACTGACTGACTGACTGACTGACTGACTGACTTATTGACTAACTGACTGACTTATTTATTTACTGACTGGTGATTAACGCACAGCCCAAGCCGTAAGAGCTAGGAAGCTGGAATTTTTACTGTATTTATTTATTTATTTTATTTATTTATTTATTTATTTATTTATTTAAGGTCGACAAAACGAGTGTCTTCCTCATTATTCCGTAGATTATACATACAATAGATAATGCAATTATATGCTAAAAGCCTAGTTAGATAACACAGTTCTCTAAATAGCATCACCGACCGATGGAGGTGTTTTAGTTGCCAGTCCGGCCAGCTGTGCCCCTTTTCACAGCTAAATTTGTCAGTGACGCTATTAGAGCCTACATCTAAGCAGAAGGGTATAAGTAGGAAAAAAGTGTTCTTAAGTAAAATTAAAAATAATCTTAGTTTGCTATATTAATTAATAAAATACAATAAATAGGAAAAAAAAAAAAGATTGTTAATAAAGTAAAGAAATGTAAGCTAGATATATAGAGTGTTAAGTAGATAGGACAAAGAGAAAAGTAATGGGAAGTCACCGACCCGGTGGGGGGAAATTTACAGCCTGTCCCTTTGTAGTTACCTTATATGATGAAGGTTAAGACGGGGTTTCGGGAAATTCGTCCCGCAAGTATTGAAAAATCACGAAAACCTTTGTATGAAACTTTTTTGTTTTACATCCGATCGGTCTCAAAATTCTTTGCAAAGTTCTTTGCTCAAAGTCATTTGAGGGGTGTTTCACACTTTTGCCAAAAATGTATTCCTCCTTGGTGGAAATGGGGGTCAAAGTTTGGTGGATGACGTTTCGCGCTAATTCATTTTCAAGGATCTTTATGAACAATTCTTTGAGACGTGTTTCACTGTGTAACATACAACGTATGCAAGCGAGCTGATGTCCGTGTAGCGTCTAGCGGAGCACGCGCTGGTTCCGGCACAGTGAAGTCGGCTGGGGTGAGTTAACTAAGAAGGGGCTAAGCTACCTACTCGCAAGCTTTTATAATTATATATTAAAATTCGCGTGCTATTAAGATTTCCAGATCGATTGCACAAACAAAATTACAGGGGTTAAGAAAAATCGACAGAGTTACAGAAAATTGTACTAAATTGGTTAGGGACTGTAGCTGTATATGTTGCTGTTATGCTGCGCTGGTGGTTATGCGACAGCGGTTGCCCACCCTACCATGATCACCGGGGCCGCTTGACCAGACAAATGGTCGGTGATCCCTAAAACAACGCAGATTAAATTACCCTAACATTCCGACGACGCATGGCTCCAACATAAATAAGGCAATTTAGCACATGATTGTAAGTTCGTTACACATATTTATTTTTGTGGTGAATCGTGGAGTTAATTCGAAATTTTGCTTAGCCATTATACATTTTTAATAATAGAAAAAAAAAGAAAAATAATAAAAGACTTATATTACACATGGATAAAGAATTTTTCTAGGCGAGGATCTAATTTGGTCTATGATCCGAATTGGTAAGGCAAAAAAAAATTTATTCCTTTTTTTTTTCCTGGTCGGCAAAAAAAAAATCCATTCACATTTTTTTTTTATTTAGCAAAGGCTTTATCGCTCACTTGAAACTAGATTACTCTCTTAAAGTGTTCTCTTCAACAATTCGTTTACTCTTTAACGCGGCATAAAATTATTCAATTTATAAAGTTTTTTTTATTAGGCCATTCTCTTTATCTCATAAATTAAGTGCAAAGAAAAAATAAAATTTAAGAGTTTTGCTTCACTTACATACATTCACTCCATCTCCGAAAGCGCTTCCATCGATGTAATGCTGGAAAAAAAAATCATTTCGAATTGCACACAAAAAAAAATTTACAAGAAAAAAGAAGGCATTAGATATAAACTGTTTTCTTTCTTACTTCACGCGACTTGCATTCTCTCTTTCTCTTCATTCGTTGCTTTTCGAATAAAAAAATTCTGTCTCTCACCAGCAATATGTCGATCCGAATTTCGGAGCACGAAAGGAGAGAGGGAGAGTAAAGAATATAGGCTAATGGAAAGAATATGTAGGGCAAAAAAAAACCGAGTTAATGAAAAAAAATGCGGAATAAAAATTTGATCATGCGGTTGCACTCTTTTGCCGAAAAAACTCGCACATAACTAGCGTAATATTAATATTATGCGCTTAAGGCGACTTGACTTGGATACGCCCATGACGTTCACAATAGGACGTTTTTCAGATTTTTAATTTTTTCTGTTAGCTACGTTAATTATTCATTTTTCCAAAAAAAAAAGTAATACTTTACAAAAAAAAACAAGATTCCGGTTCGCTTATAAAAAAAAACGATTGCGCGAACAAGATAAAGGCAGCTGCTTCGGACGACGTCAGCCACCAGGGATCGATTTCCAACTAATTTTGGCGTTTCGGCGACGGCGATCGTCTCTTACTTATTCGTCTTTCGAACTCCCATTTTTGAGCAGGCGAGGGAGAACGAACGAGATTTGACGAGATGCGATAAAGCTGGACGCAGCTGATTAAGCTGTTTGCGACAAGGCGGATTAATGATGACAATACAGGTGCTCTGTATATTTTGGCACGACCGGCAAAAAAAAAAAGAAATGTTTGCCGCTGCTAATTGCAGAATAAAATATAATATCTCATTACACTTTGTTTATGAGAATATTACGAAGCGCCCTACCTGCAATAGACAGGTTGAAATATAAGTGCTTTTGTCTTTTGTGGTCAAAAAAAATATCTAACTTACCCCTGATTGGGTCTGGCACTTTTTCTTTAATTTAGTTTATGCTTCACTTAATTATTGTGGCCAACCGGCGGCTGAGAAGTGGTTCATCGATACGCGCACTTAGATATTTTTGAAATTACTTCTATTAAAAATTATGCTTCAGGAAATACTGTTTCTCCAGAGGTTAAGCGCGATTGTAAGTAGGCGCACTTTCTCACTTTTTCTGTTTTTGGGTCAACCTTTCTCCACGGTGGACAGAAGGTAAAAGAAAGATCTGAGCTCCGATTGCCTTAGGGAAAGCTTTTTACAGAGACACCAGGACAGACGCCATTTCTAATTCTCAGATTAACATTCCTCTACTACTTTTATCTTTCACTCGTTACAAGCGATATCACGCCCGGGTTGAGCCATAGATGGCGAGATCTAATATACGATATTCAGAAGAACTTGCTTTTTCAAAAAACCTCCGAGATTATAAGGGAACAAAATATGAGAAAAAAAAAATATAAAAATTGATGTTGCTTGATTTAAACAATATTACAAATTTCATATATTTTATTTTATTTTATAGTTAATCAGGGTAAGCAAGTAAAAGACCTTGACTGGATATACATTGCCTACTTTTGGGCTGTTTATTTAAACTCAACCAAATTGATCTTGCTTCAAGCGCCACTACAATTCCCCCTCGCCAAAATCGGACTTTGTGGGGTTTACATTTTTTTTATTTATTCGAAACCACCAAAGTGCGATTCGCGCTTGAAGCGAATATTTTACACCATTTAATTATTGTTTGATGTCTTTCGCATGGTACTGTCCCACGAATCGCCCTTGCAGGTTCTCTAACTCATAGTCTCATAGTAACTATTACCAAGCTTACGTCGTATTCTTGCCTTGATAAATGTAGGAGCTAGCTTAGCACTAAAACCTAGAGAGAAGTTGCTCTGTTGGAAGTTCCTTCGAAAAACTTCTTGTCCTACAGTAAACAATACTGGACTACAGCGTAGATTGTAGGAGTTTTCATTTCGTAAGTGCTGCTTTTGAGTAGCTTTTTAGCCTCTCTACTAAATTGCACTGTTCGATCTTCCAATAAATTCAAGTCCCGTAATAATTTGTATGTTGACCCATTGGTAATCATATTCTGAACAAAAGCCAAACGATACGGACTGTGAGTAATAGCTGAATGCCAACTGGATCGCAGTGAACAGCAGATACTGCTGAGTTTTTCATCCCAAAGTGATAGACTGATTAGGATTTATATAAGCTTTCATGGCTGCTATAACAGATCTATTGACACGCTCGGATGCGTTTGCTTGAGGTGCGTGAACTGCAGTGTACGAGTGGTGTACCGAATACTTTCGAAGTAAATCGTTAAATATTTGTGACTTAAACTGAACACCATTGTCCGACACAATCACTTCTGGAACCCCGAAGCAGTGAAACAACTCTTGTTCCAAAAACGGTAGAATAGCATCTGCGATCAGTTTGCGAACAGGTTTCAAAAAAGGAAACTTTGTGAAATGGTCGAGCACAATAAATATGCCAATATGACCAGCCTTGGAACGGGGATACGGTCCAAGATAATCAACATACAATTTTTGAAAGAATCGATGAGTTTCTCCACTTTTTCCCATAGGAGGTCTCAAAACCCGATTCGGATGTTTAGTCGCTTTGCAAATTTCACATTTATTAATATACTCTTTCCCGTCTGAAACTAAATTTGGCCAATAATAATATCGTCGTAATCTCTCTAGTGTCCTATTCATTCCACAATGCGACGCTAAGGGATCATCATGAGCTAATTTCAAGGCATAGGGAACCAACTCTTTGGGTAGCCATAATTTCCAAACCATGTCATCGGCAACTCTGTCTCCTGAGGCATGCTCAGACCTTCGATAAATAAAGCCATCGATAACTTTGACGTCCGGCATTTGAGTCTGATTCTGCAAAACTTTAGATTTCAACAACTCATAACCCTGGGATTTAAAATGTGGGGACTGCATATCAATAAAGTCGTCAACATCTAAAGCCGATAAATCCTCCGTGTGAGTACGGGATAAAGCATCTGGTACAATATTTTTACTGCCCTTCCTATGTTGTATAGAGAATGTATATCCTTGAAGCTTGAGAGCCCATCGAGCTTGACGACTACTGAGATCTGTTTGACTCATGAGCCATTTAAGGGATGCGTGGTCGGTAACAGTAAATGGATGGCCTTCGACGTAAGCTCGAAACTTGCGGATGCTTAAAATTGCTGCTAAACAATTCTTCTCCGTAACTGAATAATTACGTTGGCACTTGTTCAACTTCCGCGACATAAATGCTATGGGGACCTCGTCACCTGTATCATTTATTTGGACGAGAACACCACCCACACCAGTGTGACTAGCATCACAATGTATGTAGAAGGGAGCTTCAAAGTTAGGAGTATGCAACACAGGGGCCTTGCACATTTCAGTTTTAAGCGCCTGGAAAGCTTGCTCTGCCGCTTCTGACCATTCAAACCATTTCCGAGTTGTCAGGGCGTCAGTCAATGGCGAAACTATAGAAGCGTAATTTCGAATGAACTTATGGTACCACCCAGTCATACCGAGAAAGCGACGCAATTGCTTAAGCGAGCGAGGCGCTGGATACTCGGTAACGGCAGTTATTTTATCAGCATTCATCCGAATAATACCCTGACCAACAACAACATGACCAAGATAATTAACTTTTTTTAGACAAAACTTGCTTTTTTCGACGTTAATTGTCAACCCGGCATACTTTATTCTTCCCGCTAGTTCACTTAGCACGGCAAGATGACGGTCGAATGTATCAGACACTATAAGAAGATCATCTAAATATATGAATACTTCGTTTCTTAAGTAAGCTGGAATTATTCTGTCCATCAATTTGGACATCGTAGCAGGAGCGTTAGACAAACCAAATGGCATTACCGTAAATTGGTAAAGGGGTCTACCTGGTACTACAAACGCTGTTTTGTCACGAGAACTGGGCTCTAAGGGTATTTGCCAATAAGCGTCTTTTAAGTCGAGACTTGTAATATATTCAGCCTTAGGAAGACGACTAATAATTCCATCAATTAGCGGCATCGGATAAGCATCCTTTCGAGTAACATCGTTAACTTTTCTGCAATCAATACAGAGACGAACCTTTCCTGATTTACAAACGGGTACTACTGGGGAAGACCAAGAACTTTCAGATTGTTCAATAACGCCAAGGGAAAGCATACGATCAATTTCTTCGAACATTAATTTCTCCCTTGCAGGAGATACGGCATAGTGTCGTTGTTTGATAGGAATTTCGTTTCCTACATCTATGACATGAGACAATAAGGTGGTTTTTTCCTAATCCTTTTTCCGCGAATGAAGGAAATAGTTTCACACTTTCTGTAAGACGTTGCTGTTGGTGTGCAGTTAAAGCTCGCAGCCGTCCCAATATTTTTTAGGTTTTTCCATCTGCGATTTTCACCTGTGAAGTAATCGATTTATACAGTGCATTCCCACCCACAGCGAAACTCCCACCAAAACAACTTATCGACGCACCGGTATCCAATAATCCTGTTACCGTTTTTCCCAATACGGTAACTTCAGCGTAAGGCCTTGAATCGGTGCACACGATCGCTGACACGAGAGCTTGTTTCTCGACCTTACATCGTTTAAAGAAATTTATTCAACGTAAGCGCGCTCGTAATGTCTTGCGACTTACAGAAGTATTTTTTTTAACAGATTGATATTGCAAACGAGTATGTAAGGTAAATTCTGTGTTAACGGACAAGTCAGGTAAAGATTGATTAGAGGATTCTACTTCTCCCTCTAGTCGGTATTTGTTGCCTTGAATGCAACTGGTTTGCGTGTACGTGTGTGCGTTTTGGCACATTGTTACACTGATACCAATGGCCAGATTTTCTGAAGTTACAGCAGACTAGATTGATGGCTGATACATCATTATCGAGAGCGTCTATCGCATCGTGCTCTGCTTCGCTTTCAGTTTGTACTTCTATAGCGTGCAATGAGCGACGAGGCGCAGGGCGGGGTGCAAGCACTCTAGTTTTAGAGATTGACTGAATAAAACCTTCCCGCTTTCGCACTAAATGTCTAAGTTGCGCGATAGAATGTATGGGCTCAAACAGAAGCTCGTGCTGTATTTCTGGCAGCAAATTAGAGCGCAACGATTCCAGCAAGGAGGAATTCGATAGGGGTTGGGACAGTTTGTCGGTCATTATAATAATTGCATCGTAAAAGCCATCGAAAGACTCACCCTCTTCTTGTTTACGACGATCAATTGCTGCACGTATGTCAACATCAGTTCGCTCTTCTTTGAACTGAATACGTAAAGCGAAACATAAATCCGACCATATGATAATAGGGACACTCTTATGGTAATGCCAGAACCGATCGTTAGCGCTGCCTTCAAATAGATGGTTTATATGACGAGCCAACAACTCATTATTTCCATCTAGTGAATCTAGAAAATCTAAGTTTCCAGTTACTGATTATTTGGCTAAGTCGGTCTGGACGCAAGTTCTCTAACATTGGAGAACTCCTAGTTCTAGACTCGTTTCGTATAGAATTAGCCGGTCTGGGATGAGAATGATCGACAGTACTCATGTTCGATGTTGGTTGATGAGCTGTGGATCTGCCTAATTGAGCTGTAAAAGCAGACAAAAGATTTTGGAATCGCTTCGCTTGGGTCAGCGAGGCTGTTTGTCTTTCTGTGACTGCTGCCATTGAATCAGAAATTGACTGCTGTATTTCGCTTACCGTGGGGGATATACGAGAGCATGCATCTGGCTCGGCTGCCAAAGGCGGAACACTTTGCGGACGAGGATTCTTCGACATGGCGCCTTGGGACAAAATCTCTTCTGGGGACCCTTGACTTCGGGTTCCAATTGGCATAGTAACTATCGACGGTTGCTTTGCGAGGGCGTCGTCTACCACACTTGGGTTAGAAGGTGAAATTGTTGTTTTGCAAACAGGACAAATATTTTTCTTGCCTACTCTAGTATTATAGCACGCACGATGGAATGTGTGCTCGCAACTGGCAGCTACTAATTGTGTGGAAAACTCAATCGTTTCAAGGCAAATATAGCACTGTTCCTTATTAATCGAAGCAGCTGCTAAGTTTTCGCAACTGCGATGTATTGACATTTCCGACCTACGCTTGAAGAAAAAAAATACTAACAAGAACTAAAATTACTAAAAAAATATAAGATGCAAAATCGATAAACAGATCGAAAATATAGAACAATATTTCATAAAAATGTGTGGATGCCATGCAGTCGTTTTCATGAAAGGTTATAATCTGCATCAGCTGCATAACTGATCAACTAGAACAAGGAAGAGTGTAGGGATGAGAAACCGAGAATTTAATAATTAAGCGGCAAGTGCCAGTTCTACACCAAGTACACTTGACTCCAGCAATAACTAATATCTTCTTTGCTTTCTCAACAAAAGATAATGGTTAGGTTGAGATCCGGCTTACTTTTATGATGTAACCAAGTACGAGATCAAAAAGGCGAAAGACAACAGTTTGATCCACTTGGTATACACAAGTCAGTAAGGCTCCAAAAATTCTCTCATAAGGAAATAAAAGATTAGGATGCAAGGGATAGCCGTTGCCTAGGTAACGACTTAATATGAAAGTAGCGTTAAATCCATAGAGCAACATAAGGGTATAATTGAATCGGTGTATGAGTAAACGGAATTGCCGCTGCACATTTCTCCGCGTAAAACAAATATCCAAAGTCTACTACGCACGACCAACCAATCATACTGGGATTTACATTATTTTGTAATTATAGATCACGGAGTTATAACAATTTAAAGTTAAAGCGCATCCAGTTACTCTAAACAAACCATGTGTTATTCGCTATAATAAGTCTTGGCAGTTACACTAATTCAAAGCTGTAGCTGATCCAAAAACCGTATTGCCAATAACAGGACAAAGGGTAGTGACGAAACAAATCGATCTAGCTGTTTATTGTCAAATATTGTTGACAAATGAATGGAGTTATCAGTCGGGACCAGCCAGAGTGGCTGCTTCAGGCCCCTAAGTTGGGCGCCAAATATATAAATATATGATATAATATTGTAACATACAACGTATGTAAGCGAGCTGATGTCCGTGTAGCGTCTAGCGGAGCATGCGCTGGTTCCGGCACAGTGAAGTCGGCTGGGGTGAATTAACTAAGATGGGGCTAAGCTACATACTCGCAAGCTTTTATAATTATATATTAATATTCGCGTGCTATTAAGATGTCCAGATCGATTGCACAAACAAAATTACGGGGGTTAAGAAAAATCGACAGAGTTACAGAAAATTGTACTAGATTGGTTAGGGACTGTAGCTGTATATGTTGCTGTTATGCTGCGCTGGTGTCAATGCGACAGCGGTGGCCCACCCTACCATGATCACCGGGGCCGCTTGACCAGACAAATGGTCGGTGATCCCTAAAACAACGCAGATTAAATTACCCTAACATTCCGACGACGCATGGCTCCAACATAAATAAGGCAATTTAGCACATAATTGTAAGTTCGTTACACATATTTATTTTTGTGGTGAATCGTGAAATTAAATCGAAATTTTGCTTAGCCATTTTACATATTTAATAATAGGAAAAAAAGAAAAATAATAAAAGAGAATTTTTCTAGGCGAGGATCTAATTTGGTCTATGATCCGAATTGGTAAAGCAAAAAAAAATTTATTCCTTTTTTTTTTCTTGGTCGGCAAAAAAAAATGCATTTACATTTTTTTTTTATTTAGCAAAAGCTTTATCGCTCACTTGAAACTAGATTACTCTCTTAAAGTGTTCTCTTCAACAATTCGTTTACTCTTTAACGCGGCATAAAATTATTCAATTTATAAAGTTTTTTTTATTAGGCCATTCTCTTTATCTCATAAATTAAGTGCAAAGAAAAAATAAAATTTAAGAGTTTTGCTTCACTTACATACATTCACTCCATCTCCGAAAGCGCTTCCATCGATGTAATGCTGGAAAAAAAAATCATTTCGAATTGCACACAAAAAAAAATTTACAAGAAAAAAGAAGGCATTAGATAAAAACTGTTTTCTTTCTTACTTCACGCGACTTGCATTCTCTCTTTCTCTTTATTCGTTGCTTTTCGAATAAAAAAATTCTGTCTCTCACCAGCAATATGTCGATCCGAATTTCGGAGCACGAAAGGAGAGAGGGAGAGTAAAGAATATAGGCTAATGGAAAGAATATGTAGGGCAAAAAAAAACCGAGTTAATGAAAAAAAATGAGGAATAAAAATTTGATCATGCGGTTGCACTCTTTTGCCGAAAAAACTCGCACATAACTAGCGTAATATTAATATTATGCGCTTAAGGCGACTTGACTTGGATACGCCCATGACGTTCACAATAGGACGTTTTTCAGATTTTTAATTTTTTCTGTTAGCTACGTTAATTATTCATTTTTCCAAAAAAAAAGTAATACTTTACAAAAAAAAACAAGATTCCGGTTCGCTTATAAAAAAAAAACGATTTCGCGAACAAGATAAAGGCAGCTGCTTCGGACGACGTCAGCCACCAGGGATCGATTTCCAACTAATTTTGGCGTTTCGGCGACGGCGATCGTCTCTTACTTATTCGTCTTTCGAACTCCCATTTTTGAGCAGGCGAGGGAGAACGAACGAGATTTGACGAGATGCGATAAAGCTGGACGCAGCTGATTAAGCTGTTTGCGACAAGGCGGATTAATGATGACAATACAGGTGCTCTGTATATTTTGGCACGACCGGCAAAAAAAAAAGAAATGTTTGCCGCTGCTAATTGCAGAATAAAATATAATATCTCATTACACTTTGTTTATGAGAATATTACGAAGCGCCCTACCTGCAATAGACAGGTTGAAATATAAGTGCTTTTGTCTTTTGTGGTCAAAAAAAATATCTAACTTACCCCTGATTGGGTCTGGCACTTTTTCTTTAATTTAGTTTATGCTTCACTTAATTATTGTGGCCAACCGGCGGCTGAGAAGTGGTTCATCGATACGCGCACTTAGATATTTTTGAAATTACTTCTATTAAAAATTATGCTTCAGGAAATACTGTTTCTCCAGAGGTTAAGCGCGATTGTAAGTAGGCGCACTTTCTCACTTTTTCTGTTTTTGGGTCAACCTTTCTCCACGGTGGACAGAAGGTAAAAGAAAGATCTGAGCTCCGATTGCCTTAGGGAAAGCTTTTTACAGAGACACCAGGACAGACGCCATTTCTAATTCTCAGATTAACATTCCTCTACTACTTTTATCTTTCACTCGTTACAAGCGATATCACGCACGATGGCGAGATCTAATATACGATATATTTAGAAGAACTTGCTTTTTCAAAAAACCTCCGAGATTATAAGGAAACAAAATATGAGAAAAAAAAAATATAAAAATTGATGTTGCTTGATTTAAACAATATTACAAATTTCATATATTTTATTTTATTTTATAGTTAATCAGGGTAAGCAAGTAAAAGACCTTGACTGGATATACATTGCCTACTTTTGGGCTGTTTATTTAAACTCAACCAAATTGATCTTGCTTCAAGCGCCACTACAACTGCTTTCGCAGAATCAAAGCATCCTCGGTAAAAAGTGCGATTCTAAGACTTTTTTGGTGAAGTTTTAAGTTTAGTCCGATTTGCTTCAAACTTATTTTCAAAGCTCTACATAAGAACTTAATAAATGCGTGTTTCAGCGATTTGGAAAATTCCACCTACAACAGTGGTTAATTAGCGAAAAACGTTGGTATTAACATTTTTTGATTATCATCGGTTCGCTCTCAAGCTAAATTTCAAAGGTCTTTGCTCAAATTCAGTGGTGCGGGGTGTTTTGCACTTTTTGGAAATTCCATCCCTCCTTGGTGGAAATAAGGGTCAAAGATTTGGTGGGTGACGTTTCGCGCTTAAATTAATTTCCAAGGATCCATAAGAAAAATCATTTGAAACCTTTTTCACATTTTGCACAGAATCAAAGCATCCTCGGTAAAAAGTGCAATTCAAAGATTTTTTTGGTGACGTTTTATTTTTTCCGATTTTCAAAATTATTTTCAATGCTCTACATAAAAACTTAATGAATACGTGTTACAACGATTTGGGAAATTCCACCCGCAACAGTGGTAAATTGGCGGAAAACGTTTGTATAAAAGTTGTTTGATTACCGTCCGATCAGTTTCAAAATCATTTTCAAAGCTTTTTGAGAACATTTATTTTATACGTGCCGTGATCAAGAGCTATACCCGCTACAAATTAATATAATAATTTAATATTATTATATAGTTGCTTCAAGTAGTTTATATCTTGAATTTCCTTATTAATATTTTAATCCGGCAATCATGTCGCACTGAAGTACGCCGTCGCTAAAAGAATAACGCCATAAAGTGGCAAGGAGGTAATCGTAAGATAGGCGAGGAGCCTGTTGGCCATGGTAGGGTGGGGGCATATGGCCACGGTATTCCAACATGGGGTGGTCATAACACGACTATGGACGCTTGAGGAAATCTATCTTTTTAAATCTCTCTCTTCTTCTCTCTTACCCTTCCCCTGCCCCGACTCGAGGTTGGTCATTCGGCTTCCAAAAATTCTCCCTTCAAAACAGTAAGCGAGTAACTATTTTAAAAAATTTAAAGAACGTGCGAGAAGCATTGTGGTATTCAATTCCAATTTCCGATATTTAGATTTACTTTTATTACTTTTATTTACTTTTGTGTACGAGTCTCATGATCATATTAAGTAAATTCTTAGAGAGTTGACGTTTTTATTCTCGTGCTTACTGTTCCCAAAGGGTTTCCGATCAGTTAAGTTCCTGATAAACTCTACATTCTAGCTAGTAGTAGCATGATCGTTGAGGCACATTTAGCAGGTTATTCTTTGTCTTTCGGGCAAGTATTACTTGGATGTATAAAAGAACTTTTCACACACGTGAATACAATAAGATATTGTGTGCCCAAATTCTTGGCAGCGATAGCATTGCACTTGGTTTCATTGGTTTTGCGGGGGCTCTATATTAACAACAGCCTTACCAACGGTGTGTCAATAGGATTAACCCCATTTTTTGTCAGGCACAGCATCTAGGATAATTTAATGGCTTTTTGGTAACGCGGATTTTACTGTTGCTTATGATTCTGAAAACATTACCTTTTATTTCTACTTCAACTCTTGGGCTCTTTCTTGTTAATGTTGATATGTATGATACTTCACACATTCATAACTAAGAATTTAAACTAATTTCCTACATTCTTCAATAGACCTATCCATAACTCTTACGTGTTCACCGCTATGCATTTTATGGAAGAAACGTTTTTTACGAATTTTGTAATTAACGTTAGCTAGCATATCACTTATGTCATTCACGTCGGGTAAAAATGTATATTTTATTTATTTTTCAACTGTTTCGCTTCCTTCATCTGAATCCCATTCCTATACGGTTTGTAGTTGCTTAAAATATCATAGTTAGAAATGGTATTCGGTGTGCGACTGGAGTTCAGGTTTGGTTTACGCGTTTGCTTAGTTTAGGTTTTAGTTCCTGCCAATGCCAAAACGATAGATCTTCGATGTGGTCCCTCATGTCGACAACAAAGCTTAATTGATGCTTATCAGCAATCAATGATTTGTGACGTCTCAGTGAAGGAAAAGATATACAATAACTTCACTCAAACTGAGGTGCTAAAACAAATAGATAGAAGCTAAGCAGAATTATTCACGTCTTAAATCAACAAGTGATCGAATACGCCAGTTGTATCTGTTCCCAATGTAGTTAAGGCGATCTCCTGCAGTTCCTCCGTACCAGCTTAATGATCAATTTCGGAGCATCCATCACTTTTGTGATTGTTGCGTATCAGAGCTTTCATTCTCTTGGTGATTTTTTAAATCCTTAAACAGTCGATTAAAATTGAATATTACACATATTACGGCCAAAAGCTCTGCATTAAGCACAAAAACATGTTCTCAGTTTTCAACAGCAGATCATTTTTTTCTTCAACCGCAGCGACTGTTTCAAACATTTGTCTTAAAGTATATTAAGTATACAATGTACAGAGTAACAAAAAGTTTAAATGCAGTTTTCTTTATCTATTAATTTACTTTATTTAACCAAAAAATTCAACATATTTAATAATATAAAAGATAAAAAATAAACAAGAAAGAAGAACTGTCGTCAGCACGCCGAAGTTTTCCATTTCCTTTTCAAATTGTTCATGTTTTGCACGTGTTTAAGAAGCTCAGGGTAAATAGTTAATTACGATTGTGGTTCAAGTATCTGGAAATATAAAAAAGTTCTTTATACAAATTAATTTTCGGCCGATCGTACCAATGGTATAGTAGCATGATGTAATAGGATTTTGCTTATATATGAGAAACATAATCAAACTAATAAATGGCGAGTTTGCTCAAGATATCTAATAAACAATAAAGTTTTTCAAATAGGAACATACTTTGTAACGAACACAAGGAAGTCGTACGGCGCACACTGGGTCTTTGTGCTCTTTCGGAATTAGTCGTCACTTAATAAAGTGTAGACAGAGAAGGAGACAAGAAGAAACAAACAAAAATATTAAATAAATGTGGTGCAGTAATTGAAGAAGACTAAGATGTTAAAGTCCTTTTTTCTGTACCCACCCTACCATGTAGAATTCTAATTCTACCCTATACATGCTTGCGGGGCTGGCTGCTAAAAGGAGCCCCAAATTAAATTTAGCACTGATTCATGTTAGATATCTATAATATAATTCAAAAAGGAATCGCATTTGTAAAACATTGGCTTAGAGTAATATGCTCAATATAAGAATATTATAAAAAAGGAGAATATTCGTAAGACTTCAGATGATAACAATGTTTACTTAAGTCCAGCAATTGTTTACAAATCGAATGAGCAAAACAAGGTAAAAGAAAGAAAAAAAACAAGTAAGAGGTTCTAGTCGGAAGCTCCCGACTAGGGGATACTCTGAACCCTCTTATTAAAAAAACCAAGTGCAGCTCGTTTGAATAAATAACAATAAATAAAAAAAAAAAAAAATTCCATTGGCAGGGCTCGAATTCGCAACTGACCGCATATTTACTTTCCTCGGTAGGGCTCGAATTGGCGACAGCCCGCACCAGGCCCCTGCCTCTACTCAACAGCCGCACTAATAATGGAGTGTTATTAAGAAAAAAACCAATTAAAAAAGCAGCACAGAAAACAATCGCAATTGTGCAGTAATACCTATCGCCACCTCCCCGCTACCACCGCAGAGCTATAAATCCAGTTAATAACCCAACTTGTAGTTCCAACCAATTTAATCCACAATTTAAATGCAATTGACTTTTTGAGAATACACAAATATTCTATGGTACAATAAGATATACTGTAGAGAAAAAGGGAACTTTTTTTTTTAATGTATATTTATTAATTCAAACGAGCTGCATTTGGTGTTGCATTCATACATACGGACAGACGGACACTTCTTGGTGTTCGAAGTGAACGGACGTACTCGCGGAATAAAATCAAAATCGAAATTCGAGTGCACGCCCAAACGGCCAAACGCGGCTTTTGCAATCCTGCAGAAAGAGAAAAAAAAACAACAACGTCAAAAATTAAAAAAAAACTACTTCTACTGCTGACAAGGCAATTTTTTTTTAAATGAGTCATTTTCAAGTCGTCTTCGCTGCCTTGCTGACATGCACCCAGCCAGTGGCAATGCCAATAGAGCCACCATACCAGAGAGTGCTGAGATCAGCAACGCACCCACAATGAGTAGCAAGGGGTCGGGCGCCGCTACGCCGCCAATCACCTCAATGCCTTAACAGCCGCTAAGCAACAGCTGCCAATTAATTCTGCGCGCTGATGTCTGCAAGAAGTACTTCAGTTTCACCTTCCTAGGCTTTAATGGTCTCCAGCGACCCCGGCAGCAGTCCACATGCTGGTGCTAGTGTGAATAGTGACACCCTAGTACATATAACAGATATCACCC
This sequence comes from Drosophila ezoana, assembly GCA_035045725.1. Taxonomy (NCBI): domain Eukaryota; kingdom Metazoa; phylum Arthropoda; class Insecta; order Diptera; family Drosophilidae; genus Drosophila; species Drosophila ezoana. The sequence goes on from JAWNOU010000199.1 coordinate 882,081, forward strand.
AACCCAATTCACCCGCTGCAGCTGCGGCTCGCCTGATTCAATCACAGGCAAAAAAAAAACGATAGGCGCCATGTCTTAGACAGCAGGTCCCCACCTGCCGCGCGGCGAAAACGAACAATTCAAATACATACATCCAATAGATATGCTCTCTTGGCGCCACCCGAAAACGACGAAGACATGGAGTCTGATGAATCTGAGGTCGAGCAGATAAGCTCAGCCTAAGAAGAGAACAGCCCGTACAGCATCCGCTGCCACCAGAAGAGGACTAGCTGCATTCAGCAAAGAGAACAATGTATCCAGCGCTACCCTGCGAGAAGGATCAGCGCAAGCTAGGCTACATAGATTGCGGAGGGAACAGCAACAGGAGAAGCTGACTGCGCAAGAACAGCATCAGCAGGTTTTGGGTATGCAACAGCAAATCCTTAACCTTTTGACCGCGTTGCTATCCAAATGAACACACCACTGAAGGTGTTAATCTGCAATGCCAATGGCATTTCAGGTAAAGTACTAGAGCTGGAGGCTCTAGCACAAAAACAAAACCCTGTACACTGGACTCAAAATCGCTCAACTAGTAGCTGCTGCGCTGTCCTCGTCCGGAGTAACTTGGTTCACTTCCCGCAATTGAGCATTGCAAATCGTGTTTACCAATATTCGACTGTGAAAGTCTCCACTGATGTTGATAGCGTGGACTTTGAAGCAGTCTTTTGCAGGCCAAATGAGCAGACGTCGACTGATGACTTCAACGTCATACTCAACTGGGCTGGAAGCAGATATCTACTGGAATGCACATCACTGGCTGTGGGGTGCAAATAAAAGCAATGCGCGCGGCCTTCAACTAGCTAACAGCCTAGCGCATCGTCAAGCGAAAGTACTGGCCACAGGTTCTCCCACCCGTACGGCAGCAGAGGCACTCCGTCTTGCATAGACTTCGCTATCTACCAGGGAATCCCTGACCAGCTCCCCTTAATCGCTGATGATTGGGACCTTCCGAGCGACCACCTGGCACTGAGAGTTACCCTGGAGAGCAGGGCCAGAGTGGTCAGCGCAATACCGAGGCTGACACGCACTCACTGATCTCGGTGTCTTCCAGAGACAGATAAGTGAGAGTATACACCTCAATACTGAAATCGGCACTGGACTGGATGTAGAGGACGCCATTGAGCTTCTCAATGCAAAGATTCGCATAGCAGCAGCCGATGCCAGCCCCCACCAGTTGTCAGGCGGCTGGATACTGCTGGCAACGGACTGCCCGTAGATAAAGCCCACCTACCCAGGGTCAAGAGGCGGTGCAGACGCAGGTTCCAGACGACTCAGCATCCGTGGGACAAGGCGGAATGGCGAAGAGCGGAGCGGCAACTCAAGGAGGCCCTTCGCAGACACAAAGTCGCATTCTTCTCCAGAAGGTTGGAGAGCATGGACTATTCCCATGACTCAGGATACTCGCTCTGGCGAGCAACTAAAAACCTGAAGCGCCAACCCTGGAGAACCGTTCCTCTTTTTCGACACAATGGAACATACTGCCTTACAGACGAAGAGCAAGCTGATAGCCCTTCCCAGGGCTAAAGCATCGGCCATGATGGAATATGTCTCACAGCTCTGAAGGCCCTGCCAATGCGCGCGCTCCTTTTTATAACGTTGATCTTCAACACCATATTAAGGACGCAAAACTTCCTGCCCAGTGGAAGTTAGCGAGGATCCATATGATCCATAAGTCGGGCAAGCCGGAATATGACCCTGAGTCATATCGGCCGATCTGTCTCCTGCCTTCCTTGTCGAAGGTTTGGGAAAGACTGATTGTCGCCCGACTTGCTAGGCTTATGGATCAAATGGCCATTCTCCTTGATCACCAATTTGAGTTCAGGGGTGGGCATGGCGCTGTTGAACAGGTTCACAGAGTGATTAACCATATTCTTAAGGCTTACGACGACAAAGACTATTGCTATGGAGTCTTTGTAGACGTTAAGCAGGCCTTCGACCGAGTCTGGATAGATGGATTGCTCCAGAATATTAAAATGAGTCTTCCCGCCCCCTTCTTTCTACTTCTGCGCTCTAATCTAATGGAGCGTAAGTTTGAAGTCAAAGTCAGGAAAGCAATCTCTCCTATTCGCTATATAAAGGCGGGTGTCCCACAAGGCAGCGAACTGGGTCCCTTCCTCTACAATTTGTACACGGCAGACATTCCCACTCCGGATGACCTACAGGAGTTCGCCACCCAGGCAAACACTTGATTGCCACATTTGCTGATGACGTGGCAATATTCGCAAATCGGCCTTCTCAAGCAGTGCCGCTTTAAGATGGCCAAGGCCAACTGGCTAAATCCCAACAGCCCATTACCACTTCGCTCCAAACGGGCAGTTGGTGTCGTGATATATCACCTAAGTGTACAACTGTGTTGTAATAAAAAATGTATGCTATTTTTGATTCTATACAATAAACATTTATTAAAAAAAACAAGTAAGAGGTTCTAGTCGGGAGCTCCCGACTAGGGGATACCCTAAACCCTCTTATTCCAACACCAAATGCAGCTCGCGCTAAAAGATAGACAGTAGCGGGGAGGTGGCGATAGGTATAAAATGAAAGATACTTGATATATATATATACTATTCTAGAAGCTACATGTCAAGTTTGGTGACTCTAGCTCTTATTATTTACCAAAATTGCTTAGAAAACGGAATATCAATATATTATTTATTTATTTACGTAATTAATTATTATACAAAAAAATAATATAATAACTAACGGGAGGGAGTGCTAGCTACTAAGGCCATCGACTCGACAGTTAAATTATTTATAGTATTATATGTATATTATACATATATTATTATATGCTATTTAGTATGTTATTGGTGTCTAAAAATTTGATTAGCAATTTTACATTATTGTGAGTAGGTGTGGTAAGAAGGGAGGTAGGTTGGATTTGGCCAAATAGACAAGTCCTAATGTTATTAAGTTGTGGGCAGTTATTCAATACGTGTTGGATTGATAATTCTCCCCCGCATTTTGGGCAGTTGGGATTGGCTTTTCCTTTAAGCAGGTGGTCGTGGGTTAAGGCGGTGTGCCCAGTTCTGAGCCGGGTGATAACACTGCAATGTCTTCTGTGCCATGAAGCAGGATATCGGACGGGTTCCTTGTTCGGATTAAATTGCTTAAATCTATGGACGTAAGTGTCCCATTGTGTCATTTCGTCCCTTTTTAGGATATCCTCAATGTTGCGCCATAAGTCTTCTCTGACACCAGGGATGACTATTAGGCAAGGAGACTGTCCAGCCAGCTTGGCCGCTTCATCTGCCAGTTCGTTACCTTTTATGCCCATGTGACCTGGCGCCCAAAGGAGTTTTATTTTGGTATCGTGTTTGATGCAAAGATGTCGAATTTCGCATATCAGGCTGTTTTGGTTGTATGTGTTGTTAATGGCATTGAGAGTAGAAAGACTGTCGCTGCATATTATAAATTTTCCCTTAAGCTCGAGAGCATGTTTAATTGCTTTTAGAACAGCTACAGCTTCGGCGGAATATATAGAAAAGTATGCAGGGAGCACTCCTGATGCGACCACAGTTCCGGATTGGCTTACAACTGCGAAGCTAGTGGAGTCAATTGTTTTCGATCCGTCACTGTAGAGCCAATTCCAGTTGGGGAATTTTTCGGATTCGGCAGCTAGCATTTGCTGAAATATACTTATAGGTGTTTCTGATTTTTTTAATAAGTGGAGAGAGGTGTTCACGGTGTGGTCCTGTAGTTGCCAAGGAGGGGATGGGCTGATTTTGTTCCAGCGATATGGCATATCCAATTGATGTTTTTTGAAAAAACTGCAACATCTACGGATAGTAGACAAGACTTTAAATCTTCGGCGCTGCTTAACCGTTCTGTTAGTCTTTAAGCTGAATTGGGTTGGTCGAGCAAAGAATTTTAGGGATGAGTTTTAAAGTCAGTTGCGCAGTTCTCGTCTGTATTTCAGGAAGACCCGCTTCAGCCAAAAGGCATTTCGTCGGAGTAGTGGGAAAGGCGTCAATGCTACGCCGTACTGCTGCATGGTATGCGGGGGAGAACAATTTGATGTTGGATGGCGCGCACCATCCATAGATTGCCAACCCATAGTCAATTTTGGCCAGTATTAAGGCTCTTGTGGCATGAATTAGTGATGTTGGATGGACTAGGGAACGCTTGGACCCAAGGAACTTAATGATATTAAGGCGTTTGTTAAGACTACCTCTAAGATTAACACAGTGTTGCTTAACGTGAGTCTTCTGTCGAGCGTAAGGCCAAGAACTTTAATCGTAGATGTATATTCTATTGTTATGTTATTTACAGTTAAAGTTGGATATATACAACGTTGTTTTTTACAAATATGGAACAGTTTACATTTGTTTAAAGCAAGGGTGGCTCCTGAGAGTTTTCCCCATTCTACAATATCATTAAGTATTTGTTTAAACGTAAGGAAGAGTAAATTTGTATTTTTGCAGTTACTAAAGATAATGACATCGTCCGCGTACGCGGAGAGTTGTATTTTCTTATGTTTTAGTATTATGTTATTGAGGGAGTTGAAGGCAATCATGAACAAAACCACCGAGAGTGGAGACCCTTGTGGTATGCCGTTATGTAATTTATAGAACTTAGATAAGGTGTTATTAACTCTAACATGGATGGATCGCTTGGTCATGAAAGCCTTCACGAGGTTGAAGGTCTTAGGACCAACCCCCCACCGGGAAAGTTGCTCCAGTACTGTGTGCACTCCAACGCGCTCAACTTCTAGTTCCATCAGTGTGAACTGAGATTCAAGGTACTTAGAATTTGAGGATATGTGGTTGGGCAGATATGCCTGAGAGAGAACGTTTTCCTTATTAACTTTATACGCATTTGAGAAGTTTTCATCCCTGGAATAATTGGACCATATAGCTCCAAATGCATTGCCAATGTCTACTGAATTTTGGAGCTCTACATTTTTGTCTCTGATGGATTTAAAGGGCCCTGGGAAAATCCCTACTAATTTGTTGATATCGGCCCATATTTTTTTGGTTGTGGAAAGTGGGTTTATTTTAGAGGTGAAACTGCTAAAAGATTCTCGTTTTGCCCTAATAGCTTCTCTTTTAAACAGGGCTCTCGCTTTTTTGTAAGCTACTAGATTGGTACAGTTTTGAGAGGATTTATAGATGTGCCAGAGAACTTGCTTTTGTTTTCTCAGATCTTGGAGACTTGGGCTGAACCAAGCAGGGTACCTTATCTGTTTTTTGGGATTAGTTTGTGGAATGGCTACGTTGGCTGCTGTTTTTATGGTTTTCGTAATTCTGGCAGCGAAGAGGTTCAGATCGTTGGTCGAGGGAAACTGAAAGTGATTTTTACAGACAGATTGGAATGTACTCCAGTTGGCATGGTCGGTTTTGAACCTAATTGGAAGCGGAAATTTTTCAGGTTTAATATGTGTGCGAAGGTTAATAGTAATAGGGAAATGATCGCTCCCGTGTAAGTTTTGGCCAATGGACCATTTACAGAATGGTACCAGGGTTGCGGACGCCATACTTAGGTCGATGTTAGTAAAGAAGTTGTGGGTAGAATGGTGGGTGGCAGAGCCGTCATTTAGAATGGCTAAGTTTGTTTTGACTATAAGATCTTCAACCTGATAACCTTTGGGGTTCCGGGAGCAGAACCCCCAAAGCGGACTCCAAGCGTTAAAGTCCCCTACAAAAACTATAGGTTTTTGGGCTGACTCTATAATATTTATTAAATCTGTAGCTAATATTCTTTGGTTGGGGGGTATATAAGAATTAAATATTATTATATTCGGGTGGGATAAAAGCTCAATGCCCATGGAGCAAGTGGGTGAGATCAAATTGATAGTTTTGTGTGGGATGTTTTGCCGTATAAGTATACCAACGCCATGCTTCGCATGGAGAATGGAAGAATTGTTGAAAAAATAACCAATAAATGGTTTGGGGGTTGCAACTTGAGAATTATTAAACTTAAGATTAGTCTCTTGTAGGCATATAATATCCGGATTGGCTTTTTTAATTAATAATGAAAGTTCAATGTAATTGTTGAAGTATCCGTTTATGTTCCATTGTAGAATCTTAAGGGTCATTGGAAGAGATAAAGTGGATATTATATGCAATGGAAAAAGTTAAGTTCAGTTTATATATCAGAAACATCCATAGGATCATCTGATATGTTGATATATTCATTTTGTTTTAAATTGGTAGAAGTAGTTGGGAGGTTTGAATTAGAATTGTTTTTATTTTTGTTGGATTTAAGTTGTTTTAGGAATTGAGTGGTTTTAGGCGAGAGGCCAAGACTCTCGTAGTCATCATCGAATGTTCCGTTTGTGTTATTTTTCTGTTGATTTTGCTGATAAGTCAGCGGCGTGGAGGAGGTGTTCAGTGGTGTTGTAGTTGTTGTTTCTTTATTAGCATCAGGCATCGTGTTATCTTTGGTTGGTTTGTTGTGATTTGGACTAGTGTTGTTGTTATACCCTGAACCCATTAAAAATGGGTAAAAGGGGTATTATGTTTTTGTGCAAAATCCAAATGTATGTAACAGGCAGAAGGAAGCATCTCCGACCCCATAAAGTATATATATTCTTGATCAGCATTAATAGCCGAGTCGATCTAGCCATGTCCGTCTGTCTGTCCGTCCGTCCGTCCGTCCGTCCGTCCGTCCTTCCGTCCGTCCGTCCGTCCGTCCGTCCGTCCGTCCGTATGTATGAACGCAAGGATCTCAGAACCTATAAGAGCTAGAGACTTGAAATTTTAGATGTAGGTGCTCCTAGGTCCTACGCAGATCGAGTTTGTTTCCGATAATCGATAACTTGCCCCGTTTCCAAGTAATCGATAAAAATGTATATCGATATCCTGTTTTTTAAGCAATTTTGGTAAATAATAAGAGCTAGAGTTACCAAACTTGAGATGTAGCTTCTAGAAAAGTATATATATATCGATTATCTTTCATTTTATTCCTATCGCCACCTCCCCGCTACTCTCTATCTATAAGCGCGCGCTGCATTTGGTGTAGGAATATGAGGGTTCAGGGTATCCCCTAGTCGGGAGCTCCCGACTAGAACCTCTTACTTGTTTTTGTTTTTGTTTTGTTCGGATGTTTTTGCGATACTATAGTGTCCCGCATTCGCTACTGCAGCGTAGGAAGAAGGGCTGGATTGCTTAGTTGTTGTTCCATTGAACAGTAGTTTGGCTTCGCGCATTGTGCATTTTTTTGTAGTCTTGATTTTCAGTATTTCTCTTTGCTGCTGATATTTGGGACATTGGCGAGAGGAGGATGGGTGATCTTCTGAGCAGTTAACGCATTTCGATTGTGTGCAGGTGTCAGGCGAATGGGGAGGTAAAGCGCAATTCACACAACGTGGTTCGTTTTTGCAGTGTTTGGCTGTATGGCCTAGCAGCTGGCAAGATTTGCACCTCATTGGGTTTGGTATGTACTCCCGTACCTTAACCGCATGCCATGCAATATCAATTTTGCTGGGAAGGTGGTATAGATCAAAAGTGAGCACAATTACTCCAGAGGGCTTAGTGCCTGTGTCCGAGGTTTTGGTGAATTTGAAGATATCACTGACTTTTTGGGATCGCAGCTCTTCTATGATTTCATCGTTGGGGATATCGGAGAGATATGGAGCGTATATAGTGCCTTTAACTTGGTTTAGAGTTGCATGCATGTTGCATGTGATGTCGCAAATGCCCGGTAACGAAGGTGAGTTGATGAATTTGTCGGCCTCGCTTTGATTTTTAACTAGCATCAGTAAGTTGCCGTCACGCAAGCTGGTGATGGAGGTGATGTTTTTGGATATAAGACGTAATGCGTTGTAAACGGCAATACAGGAGAAATCTGAGATTTTTTTCTCGTTGTTTTTGGATGCGATTACAATGTACTTGGGGTTTTCGGGAGATATTGTTGGCAGTTCGGGGAATGTCATGTCGACTTTTTGTCTCTTTTTTTTCACGGGGGGGGCTATCAGAGAGCAACGCAAACTGATTGCCCCTCAGATTTCGGGCCGGAGGGGGAGGCCCCATAGTTAGATAAATAAAGGTTTAGCTATGAGAGCAAAAACTTAACTGCACTCGCGAAAGAATGTGAGGAAAGCAATCAATGATTGACCGCGCGGGTCGCAAAAGAAATACACCGATTAGACTCTGCTGATAAGAAAACTGACGTCTGCCCGCAACGAGAGCTAGCCGAAGACTGTGAATATGTCATAGACATAGAATATGTCACTATATATATATATATATATATATATATAAATATAATATATATATATATATATATATCGCCTCGACAACGTAGCTATAATTGAAATAATTAAATCAAAATTTAATGCAGTTTGTTTTTAGAATATACGAATATTCCATAGCACAATAAAATCTACTGTTGAAAATGTCGTCAAGATCGGTTAAGAAACACAACAGTTATTAAAGAAAACGTGTGGTTATATATATATATTTGTAGCCCACGTGTTAGCGGCAGCTAGGGAAAAGGGCAAGTATTTCTGTATACATGTACACACACACATTCTCGCACGTCTTTTCAATTGCAATTGCGATTGTATTGGTTTCTGTGCTGTCATTTTAAATGGTTTTTTTTATTCCGTAGCGATCAGTTGTTTGTTGAGAAGAGGCGTCGGCAAGTAGCATGGTGTGTTACGAGTTCAAGTCATATCGAGGAACCAAATTTTATTTTTAATTTATTTTTATTACTGCTAAAGTAAACGCGCTCGTAGCGCGAGCTGCATTTGGTGTTGTTAGAAGAGGGTTCAGGGCATCCCCTAGTCGGGAAATCCCCTCTTATTTTTATACCCTTGCGGAGGGTATTATAATTTTGTCGTGAAATGTGTTACGCATAGAAGGAGACATCTCCGGTCCCATAAGATATATATATTCTTGATCAGTATCAACAGCCGCGTCGATATAGCCATGTCTGTCTATAGATGCTGATCAAGAATATATAAACTTTAAACTGGTCGGAGATGCTTCCTTCTGCCTGTTAAATACAATATACCCTTTTTACCCATTTTCAATGGGTTCAGGGTATAAAAATAACCAAACAAATATATTTTCATAGAAACGTAAAAAGATATTAATTAATTAGTAATTTCATGTGTTGGCATAAGTATTTTGACAAGAATGTAATACTTACAGAACAATGTTTAAACTTAACAGAAGTACAATAATAAAGAAGAAGTTAGTAAATGTATATCCTCCTTTGGTTTCAAGAACTTTTTGAAGGTGTCTTCGTAACAAATCCACTACATTTTTAATAATCTCTGGAGATATCTCTTCCCAAATAGAAGTGACCTCAGAAATTGTCTCCTCTCTGTTTTTATCCAATGAAACTTTTATTTTGCGTTTCAAAAGAAACCAGATGTTTTCTATCATATTTAAATCTGGTCTTTGAGGTGGCCAGTCCAAAGTTGTAACACCAATATCCTTTAAAAATGTAGTAATCATCCGGGCTTTGTGGCACGGGGCATTATCCTGTTGTGGTATTAATGATACCCCAATAAGCCTATTTCCAGAAGAGAAGGCATTTTCATTTAGGGTGATTAAATATTGGTTTTGGTTCATCGAGCCGGTGACAGGAACCAAGTCACCCAGCCCATTATACGCAACATATGTCCAGAACATGAGTGGCTCCGCCATAGCTCACTTTTTAACAAACAGGTCGTTTCGTTTGCCTTACTTCCTTTGGCAATCTTACAAAAAATTGTTTTTTTGACGAGTTATGCTCAAAGGAGCTTTCATCTGTCCATAGAACGCTTTTCCAAAACTCCTTTAGCTTGTGCAAATGCGAAGGTCATTGTTTTAAGCTTGTTTGCCTTTGATATATACGGCAAGTCCTTAGCTTAACTTGTGTGAAAATTTCCTTCAGAAAAATATTTTTTTTAATTTCCCGTAGAAGGACTCAGTCTTGAGTGAGGGTTGTTTTACGCTTAGCACCTGATCCCGTTATGTTACTAATGTCGTTATGCTTATTAAACTTATTAATTTGATAGTTCACAGTTTGACTCGACACATTGAACTCTTTTGCAATGTATTTTACTGCCGTTCCAGCTTTAAACTTGGCTACCATCGAAGATCTGGTAACCAATCTCAACTCTTCCATTTTACCCCTGGCTTATAGTACTTTTTTAACAATTTTTTTTTTTTTATAAACGTTCAATATCATTGAAACTTAAATACTAAAGTTGTTCGGCCTTAACGTACACCAAAGTTCAAACACATTTACACAAAGATTCCGTCAACATACTTATGCCACGCAAACATTTGATGTCTCCATGTATTCTTATCAACAGAAAGAGAATGCAAAATGTAAACAATAGAAAATTTGCAATACATAGACCTAAAAATATATTCTTTGTTCTGCGCATCAATTTCCTACTGCTATTTATCGATACTAAGAAATTATCTGTTCAATAGTCAATAGTCAGAAAAAGGTTTCGTCAAAATACTTATGCCGACTAGTGTATGTTTATCAGCTGAGCTTACAATGCGAGTGCGCTAACACATTTAACCTAGCATATGCATTTATGCACGGATGCTTACGCCGGCTGTGCCGTACTTACAAGTCGTCTAGTCCATCGGTGTCAGCAGGCCTGTTGACGTTGATGATGATTTGCTAAATGTGCATTAAGTTTGAATATGCAGATTGTTTTCTGGTTAAATGTTGTTAGCGGCGCAAAAACTAAAGTAGACCGAATAAGTATAAACTAATATTTAAAACAAGTAAGAGGTTCTAGTCGGGAGCTCCCGACTAGGGGATACCCTGAACCCTCATATTCCAACACCAAATGCAACTCGCGCTAATAGATAGAGAGTAGCAGGGAGGTGGCGATAGGTATAAAATGAAAGATACTTGAAATATATATACTTTTTTAAAAGCTACATGTCAAGTTTGTTGACTCTAGCTCTTATTATTTACAAAAATTGCTTAAAAAACAGGATTTCGATATACATTTTTAGCGATTACTTGGAAACGGAGTAAGTTATCGATTATCGGAAACAAACTCGATCTGCGCAGGCACTAGGAGCACCTACATCTAAAATTTCAAGTCTCTAGCTCTTATAGGTTCTGAGATCCTTGCGTTCATACATACGGACGGACGGACGGAAGGACGGACGGACGGACAGACAGACGGACATGGCTAGATCGACTCGGCTATTGATGCTGATCAAGAATATATAGATACTTCCTTCTGCCTGTTACATACATTTGCACTTTGCACAAATACAATATACCCCTTTTACCCATTTTCAATGGGTTCAGGGTATAAAAATTAACACTGCTAAAAATAGACACCTTAAGACAGAGTTTCGACGTTATACTTTTACATACCTTATAATAAGGTTATGTCCGCTAAAAGTATTTTTTTCCACATTGGGGGATGAATATATATATATTTGGAGTGGATGCGATTATTATGCAAGAAGAAAGTCGGATCAAGCTATGTTCAAAACTAAGAAAAATTTAATTGCCACACTTCTGCACTTGGACACAGTAGAAATAGAAAAGACGTAGGCAGCCCAAAATTCAATGCGTGAGAGTGGCTTAATGACACACGCATAAAACCTTTCCAATGCACACCTGCATATATGTAAGCTTCCCAAAGCACAAACTTATCATATCATATGTTCTTGATCGCGCAGCATGAAAGCTTATGTGAATTCTAATTACATTCTAATTATGTAGATTAAATACAGGAAAACAGACTGACCCAATTTTTGTTTTACGCGGGCCTTTATTCCAGTCGGTGCTAATTTTGCATTAAAATTTACCGCTAAATTACTTAAGGAAAAATTTATTTTGATTACGGTTTGGCCTATTACAAATGAACGAGGTCTAACTCGTAAATCATATGTTCGCTGATTTTTCATGAATGCTTTTCGTAAATTCTTTTCAATGTCAGAACGAATCTTTGAGAATTCATCGGTTCTTGGTAATGATACGACACCCTCACTAAGTAAATGTAAATTTTTCAGCAGTTTATAGTCATGGCTGTGATCATATGTTGACCAAAGACTACAAAGTATGCAGGCAATCCAAACGATTGGTGAATCGAATTTCTTAATGCACAATTTATGCTACTGAGGAAAGTGTCCCACTATCGTTGGTCTGATCGCACATATGCCCGGTTTACATGTTATGTAGCGTTTGATTACGGAGCGTACGCACCAGTTAGCTTATGGTCCACGCCATAATTAGAAATAAAAGTAGCGAAATCATGGTTGAAACTGAGTTCCATTGTCGCTTACAATTATTTTAGAAACACCGAAACATAAAAATATTTCTCCCAAGTACACCCGAATTCAACTTTTTTACTGACTTGAGAAAGGTAAATTTAGTGAAGTGATCTAGAACGATATTTCCTTTCTTTGTACGGGGGAAGGGTCCAATAAAATCAATAAATATTCATTGGAATGGCCTTTCACTTGTAACATGACTAACCATAGGAGGTTTCAGAATACAAGTAGGATGTTTAGAAGTTTGACATAATTCACATTTCCCTAAATAATTTCTCACTTCAGTAACCATTTTCGGCCAATAAAAATTACGTCGAATGCTCTCCAAACATTTAGCTACACCTCAGTGTGCCGAGGATGGCTGATCGTGACATCATCATTATCGTCATCAGCAATTTCTGAACTTCTCGGAAAACAAGTTCTGTGATAGATGTAGTCATCAACTACCTGAATGTCTGGTAACTTTTAGATAACTTAAAATGTTCTCTTAAGCTCGAATACTCTGCTGATCGAAAGGCCTCGGATTGTATATCGATTTCGGGCAAAGTTTCGATAGTAACAGCAGCGATATCAGCTGTGTCTTCAAAACAGCGTGAGAGATCATCGGGTACTACATTTTCTTTCCCTTTTCGATCACAATTTCAAAACAAAATGCCTGCAACTTTATCGCCCATCGTGCCAGTCTACCACTGAGGTCTGACTGACTCATCAACCAACGAAGACTTGCATGGTCAGTTACTTCTTTGAATGAATGACCTTCAATAAACATACAAACCTTTTGATAGCCAAGACCACTGAAAGACAGTCCAACTCCGTTACTGTATAGTAACATTGGGCTTTATTTAGCTTTTTGGACAAGTATACAATTGGTCGTTCTCATCCAGATTCATCGCATTGTACTAATACCGCAGCTACGCCATATAGGGATGCGTCACATTGATAAAGGGGTTTTACAAATAAGGATATATTAAAAATAGTGCAGAGCAGAGTTTAGATTTTATTTCCTCGAATGCAATTTGGGCATTCTCATTCCGCTCATTCCGCTCCTAGCAGTTCTATGAGATGAAAGACGGTATTTGAATACAGAGAAATAAATCTCTGGTACCACCCAGTCATCCCCAAAAATCTTCTTAGCTGCTTTTGAGTTTTAAGAACCGGAAATTTCGCAACTGCTCGAATTTTGACGGGGCTAATTCGCAGAGTACCTTCGCCCACTACGTATCCAAGGTAGTCTGCCTTTTTGAGGTAAAATTGACTTTTCTTAATGTTTATAGTAAGTCCTGCATTATGCAGTTGAGTGGCAACCTCAGAAAGGTCCAACAAATGTTCCCAAAAACTATTTAATAATACCAACAGATCATCTAGATATACTCAGACGTGTGACTTTAACTGATATGGAATGACCTGGTTCATAAGTCGACACATCGTTTGGGGGGCATTTGTTAATCCAAATGGCATTCTTTTAAATTGATATATATAGAATCTAAGCAAATTTGCCAAAACGAGTACTTGAGGTCTATTTTCGAGATGCAATTAACAGGTGGTAGTCGAATAAGCAGTCCATCTAAAATTGGCATTGCATATGCATCTTTTATGGTGACGGCATTTAATTAACGAGCATCTAAACAAAATCTAACCTTGCCAGGTTCAATTGTGAATGTAACTGGAGATGATCAGGTCGACGATGGGGCCTCTTCGATAATACCTAACTCCATCATGCGATCAATCTCTTTGCATAAAACTTTCGCTGGAGAGAGGATAAAATCGCTGTTTAATGGGTCTGGTATTGGATGTGTCAATCGAGTCCTCTATCAATGTTCTCTTGCCGAGTCCATCTCTTAGATTGTTGAATAGAAGTCAGCTTTAACGCATCAGCTCGCTCTTCCAAGTCTGTTTGAACTTCATTTATGTGACAAGAATGGAATATAGAAATGCCGAATTTTTTACAAAAGTCCATTCCACATACATCTTGCTTAATTAACAGTACTATTAAAATGTTTATATACTCTTTGATTGAATTGAAGGTTAGAGGTATTGTAATTGTACCAATAATGTTTTGTTTTTGGCCATCTGCAGTTCGAACCAAACCTTTCCTTCTGTTGAACTCAAATTGTTTCGATATAAATTGTTCCGCTAAGGCTCCACCGATTACGCTCTTATTGGCTCCACTATTTAATAGTGCCAGAAACGGTTGACCAAAAACTTCTACTTTCATGAAAGGTCGTATATCGCAACTCTTATGCACAATAGATGATATGGTGAAACTATTTAAACTACGTCTATTGCTCTTTTCCTAGGATATACACATTTCTCAGAACGATCTATTAGTACCCTAACCCAAAATGGGTAAAAAGGGTATATTGTATTTGTGCAAAATGCCAATGTATGTAACAGGCCAGGCAGACGGAAGCATCTCCGACCCCATAAAGTATATATATTCTTGATCAGCATCAATAGCCAGGTCGATCTAGCCATGTCCGTCTGTCTGTCTGTCCTATTTGTCCGTATGTATGTCGGTACTGTCGGTCCTCCTAGTGCCTGCGCAGATCGAGTTTGTTTCCGATAATCGATAACTTACTCCGTTTCCAAGCAATCGATAAAAATCGATAGCGACATCCTGTTTTTTGAGAAAATTGGGTAAATATTAAGAGCTAAAATCAACAAACTTCATATGTTGCCTCTAGAATATTATATATATATCAAATATCTTTTATTTTATACCTATCACCACCTCCCCGCTACTACCTCATAGCTATAAATCATGTTAATAACCCAACTTGAATTGCCAACCAATTTAAGCCACAATTTAAATGCAATTGAGTTTTGAGAATACACAAGTATTTTATGGTACAATAAGATATACTGTAGAAAAATTTAAGTAATATCTGTTTTTGTTCTGTTTTCGAATTCTCTCATCATTCTGTCATGCTTCGAATTCTGTCATCACTGTGATTGTTTTCTGTGCTTCTATCTTAATTGGTTCTTTTCCCAATAAGACTCAATTATTAGCGTGGCTGTTGAGTAGAGGCAGTGGCAAGTGGTGCGATCTGTCTGTTCCACTGCCAATGGAACTTTTTTTTTTAATTTATCTTTTATAATTCAAACGAGCTCCACTTGGTGTTGAAATAAGAGGGTTCAGGGTATTCCCTAGTCAGGAGCTCCCGACAAGAACCTCTAACCTGTTTTGTGCAAATAATATTCTTCTAGACGTATTGCAGTGGTCTTAAGGGAGTACAGTTTGTGGAACGTTGTAAGTCCGGTGATATTTCAGAAATAGCGGGACTATTATCTTTATATTCCGAGATAAATGATGGACATCCGCTCTCGGAGGCCGACGAACATCCGATGCCGAGCTTTCCGAAGCTGGCTTTCAATTTACACAGTTTCGTTTGTATATATTTGGTGCACCGCACCCATAACAAAACACTCGACACGCCATTAGGCAATCGTAATATATATTCCAGCATTTTGGTTAATCTGTAGAGCCTATTGCCAAGATCTCATCGACATTCTGAGGTTCTAAGTCGCAAGACTCTTTATCTCCATCATTGACGAAAATTTTATTGACGGCACGCTTAACAGTGTTTGAACAAGAACATTGTTTTGATCGGAGACCATTAATAAATTCTTCATGCTTGTGACATTCTCTTCGCAGAATTGATAGGTTTGGAGTATCTACATGTAACAGCTCATGTTGTAATTCTGACCTTAAGTTGTGTCTAACTTCTTATTGCCGCTCTCAGACATAGGCTAACTTACGGCATCAGCTATGACCAGCATCGAGTCTAGAAAATCGTCAAAGGATTCATTGCCACCTGCTTACGACGCCGCATAGCATTCTTGATATCTCGACCAGTACGCTGGTCTTTCCCTTAAACGATTACATAAACTAAACCAATCAATATTCTCTGAGGCCCGATGGACTCTCCAGTAGAAGGAATTGATACAGTAACTCAAAGTTTCCATTAAGACGATATTAATATCTTTTGCCGAGCCGCTAAATTTCAAATGCCTGTTGGAAATCACACTTGAGAGCGTATATCTTTATTTATCTCGACCAGTACGCTGGTCTTTCCCTTAAACGATTACATAAACTAAACCAATCAATATTCTCTGAGGCCCGATGGACTCTCCAGTAGAAGGAATTGATACAGTAACTCAAAGTTTCCATTAAGACGATATTAATATCTTTTGCCGAGCCGCTAAATTTCAAATGCCTGTTGGAAATCACACTTGAGAGCGTATCGGATCGATCGACTGTGAAGTCGCTTACATAGGCTTGATCAATAGAGTGTGTAAGGAAGCTACTGGCTGTGGTACAAATCTCGGTCTCGCCAGGTTCAGCAAGCCTACAAGAAATTTGTTGGTTGCTGGGACGGAGGGTTTAGGGAGGGGGAAGTGTTACAAATGTTGCCACTCTGCCTTCAGTCCTCCTAGCAGAAAAGCCTGCGCATATCCGGAACGACCGAGCTGGCCTTCAGTGTTCGATGGATAGCCCAGCGTTCCTTGCCGGAGTCCGTCTCAGCCCACACACAAACTGCTGCTAGGATAATCACCATGAACGACGTAATGAAGCCTGGTCTCTCATGATACCCTATACCTTAGGTTCGGAAAGGGGTTGTTATTATTAGCGACGTAATGAAGCCTCGTCTCTCGATATACTACTCTTTAGGTTAGGAAAGGAGTTATGTCGAGCAGCGTAACGAAACCTCGCCTCTCGATCTACACTTTAAGTTAGACAAGGGGAGGGTTATGTTGAGCACAGGCTAGCCACTATACCCGAGGTTAGTGTTAGTAAAGATGACAAAGATTAGCAGACATTCTTTACAAGTAGCACTTTAATCAAATAACCTTCTTTATAAATGTTAAGCACTACCCTATTCTATTTCCCTACGAGAACATCTTGCCGCACTGTCTGGAGCCCTAGCGCTCCGCTGCCCACTTAGGGTTATGTTCACTTTTCTCTCCGTCGCACGTCTACTTTCTCTGATGGTCGTCGCAAAACTGCCGGCACGCTCACTTGCCTCGGCCGCTCAACTTCGCCGCGAGCTTTCGCAACTTCGCCTCGGAGCTTTCGCTCTTCTCCGCCGAATTGAAGTTGCGCTCTCGACGGCGGTGTTGAGCAACCGATCGGCAACGCACGGTTGCTGTGGCGGCCGGCGGTTAAATTCAAATTCAATGGCTACTTGCCTTTCGTACCTATTCTCTTATTCCAATCAATGCTTAACAATGCTGATATTAAGAACGGCTCCTTGCATTCTTTACTATTCAAAACAATGAAATTATATATCTAACGGCTCCTTGCCTTCTTTAGTATTCACGCTTATGTAACTTAAAACTAACAAAACAATGAAATTATAAATCTAGCGGCACCTAGCCTTTCTTACTACTAATACTTATGCTACTTAAAACTTACAAAATAGTGAAACTATATATCTAGCGGCTCCTTGCCGCGAAACAGGATTGTAGGGTGGCCACTCTGGGTAGCCGCCTCATAAGTGTCTAATTCTCGGAAAGCTATCGCGTACATTGTTTGAACTCGGACGCACATTGGGAATCTCATTGTCCCATTCAAGTTGACGATCCTCCCGGACATCTAGAGAGGATACATTCAAATATCCATGAGTCGCGCTAAGTTGCTCTGGGACGGTTGCAATCATACTTGCTTTATAACTTTCCAGGGATTTTAAAATAATCTACTGAGTTTTCTCTTCTGACAAACCATTAAAATCGAAGGGGGCTCTCAGACGGCCATTTTCACGCCAGGGTTGAGCATTTTGGTTTCAACGTACATTAGAAACCTGTGGTGTATTTCAAGTATTTGAACGAGGCAGTACCAGTGTTAGGTGGACCTATATACATATGTTTTAGTAGTCAAATTTCTTGGGTCCACAACCGAAGATTCTCTACTTCGCACTTACGAATGAGTACAAACTTGCTTACAGATTGGACTGGCTTCATAACTATCACTCCAAGTGAAAAGACCCAACCTATAAAATTTGTGCTTGCACGTAGTTTCCGTGAACTCCGTTTCAGTACTCGTGTCATTGCATATAGAGCACTGCATCGTAAATTTGGTCGTTATGGCGGCTAAGTCTTCAACGCTACGCCAACCAGACATTTCAAGTAATATTTTCGGTATTTAAAAAATATTGTTATTATATATGAACTAACTAACGGAATTTATCCGGTAATTAATATGGCAGGTATAACATTTATCATTAATACGGGTCTTATCCTTTTAGCATAACACCACAAAGCATGTTTTAAAGATACTGCAAATCACATATTACTAAAGTGAAACTACAATAAATAATCGATATGTTATTCGGATCTTAATAAAGGAAATGCCTGTCGAAATAATCCCATCAGTACTTTATTCCTAAGCAGACAAATTCAAAATCATTGGGTTGATTCCTTCAACGAGAGTATTCACAATCAATTTTTAGTATACAATCCATTTTCTGGTCTGGCTCCGACAAACATCAGAAAAGCAGCACTTCCTAGGACCATAGATTCTATGATCTGAGACTAATCAAAATTATAATGGATAGAGGTTGGTTTGAAGGAAAAAAGGATATGAAAAGTAACGCTAAAACCATTTTTCCACAACATATTGGCATGCATAAGACCGCGAAATTCGCTTATATACAACTTTTCGGTTTTACCCAGTTCTATCAGCAATTTTCGGGCTAAATGTGATTTTTCTGGTCAAATACTGTTATTTGTTATGTAACGAACACAAGGAAATCGTACGGAGCATACTCTGCCTACAGAGGGATCCGGCCTTGCTCAGGGCAAGCCGGGTGGGTCTTTGTGCTCTTTCGGACTTAGTCGCCACTTAATAAAGTGTAGACAGAGAAAAAGACAAGAAGAAACAAACCTAAATGTTAAATAAATGTGATGCAGTAATTGAAGAAGACTAAGATGTTAAAGTCATTCTTTCTGTACCCACCCTATCATATAGAATTCTAATTTTACCCTATACATGCTTGTGGTGCTGGCTGCTAAAAGGAGCCCCAAAATAAATTTAGCACTGATTCATGTTAGATATCTATGATATAATTCAAAATGGTATCGCATTTGTACAACATTGGCTTAGATTAATATGCTCAATATAAGAATATTATAAACAAGTAAGAGGTTCTAATCGGAAGCTCCCGACTAGGGAATACCCTGAACGCTCTTATTCCAACACCAAAATCAGCTCGCGCTGCGGGCTCTTTTGCTTTAGAAGTAGCAAAGATAAATTTAAAACAAGTAAGAAGTTCTAGTCGGGAGCTCCCGACTAGGGGATACCCTGAACCCTCATATTATAACACCAAATGCAGCGCGCGCTTATAGATAGAGAGTAGCGGGAAGGTGGCGATAGGTATAAAATGAAAGATACTTGATGTATATATACTTTTCTAGAAGCTACATGTCAAGTTTGGTGACTCTAGCTCTTATTATTTACAAAAATTGCTTAAAAAACGGGATTTCGATATACATTTTTATCGATTACTTGGAAACGGGGCAAGCTATCGATTATCGGATCGATCTGCGTAGGAACTAGGAGCACCTTCATCAAGCTCTTATAGGTTCTGAGATCCTTGCCTTCATACATACGGACGGACGGACGGACGGACGGACAGACAGACGGTCATGGCTAGATCGACTCGGTTATTGATGCTGATCAAGAATATATATACTTTATGGGGTCGGAGATGCTTCCTTCTGCCTTTTACATACATTTGCATTTTGCACAAAAACATAATACCCCTTTTACCCATTTTTAATGGGTTCAGTGTATAAAAACAACAATTTACTTAACGGTCGCGTAGGTCGTAGCCGGTATTTTTGGTACATTGTTCATAAAAAAAAATGTATAACATTATTTGTTTTTGACGTTGGAACATAATTCGTTTGCTATTATCAAATTTTAAGCACTAAATGCATTTGTAGCTAATTTTATTTATTTAGTAAGGTTAATTATTTTTTGTTTCTGGGTTATGAGACCATTTTCGGTGACAAGCATGTAGTTGACTTGCTGGACACGTAAACTTGGTAATTTTAGTTGACACTCAGTAGTTGCTAGGCCATCACTCCTGGGTGCACGGGGTGGCCGCGTTAATGTGGGTGTGCAGGTACTCCGCTAGGCACTCTAAGGTGGGTGCACAGGCAGTCAAATGAACAGTGTGCCACTTAGTGCCAGCAATAAATATTTGGCTCAACCATGCGGATCTTAATTAACAATATTTGCCCGTGGAAGGTCTGGCACTGTATTTAAATATTTTTCCGTAGTTTTATTGTGACTCGGGAATTTGTTGATGTTTCTGATAGAAATATAATAATTTTTCTAGCACTGACTAGAAACACTTCTAGCGACCAAATAGCTTTTATTCTCTTTAGCTGGTACGCCTGTTCGACTCAAGGGTTACTAAGTAAAGAACGTGGTTAGCTATTGAATCTATTGAACCGGGATCGAATATATGAGGCCACTGATGCATTTTAATATTGTCTTGAACGCTAGAGAGCTTCTGCTAGAGTAATTTAAAACTATGTAACAATCGTCACTACAAAAGTGTATAACAAGTAAGAGGTTCTGGTCGGGAGCTCCCGACTAGGGGATACCCTGAACCCTCTTATTCCATCACCAAATGCAGCGCGCGCTTATAGATAGAGAGTAGCGGGGAGTTGGCGATAGGTATAAAATGAAAGATAATCGATATACATATACTTTTCTAGAAGCTACATGTCAAGTTTGGTGACTCTAGCTCTTATTATTTACCAAAATTGCTTAAAAAACAGGATTTCGATATACATTTTTATCGATTACTTGGAAACGGGGCAAGTTATCGATTATCGGAAACAAACTCGATCTGCGTAGGAACTAGGAGCTCCTACATCTAAAATTTCAATATATATACTTTATGGGGTCGGAGATGCTTCCTTCTGCCTTTTACATACATTTGCATTTTGCACAAAAACATAATACCCCTTTTACCCATTTTTAATGGGTTCAGGGTATAATAAAACAAAGAAAAAAGTTTTCTTGCCAGGGTTCGAATTCGCAACTAACTAACTAACTTGCCGCCGTCTCTACTCAACAGTCGCACCAGCCACAAAAAAAAAAATTAGTTTCCTCGGTAGGTCTCGAACTCTCGACAGACAACACCACTTGCCACCGCCTCTTCTCAACAGCCACACCAATAATTGAGTGTTAGTGAGAAAAAAACGAATTTAAATAGTAGTACAAAAAAACAATACAATCGCAATTGCAGAGCTATTGATAGAACTCGAAGCAGACGCGCATGAATGTGTGTGTCTACATGTATACAGAAATTCTTGGAATTTGCTCATGCCGCTGCTAACACGTGGGTAATCAAAACATGTAACATAACAAAACATTTGTGAACCGATCTTAATGAAATTTTCTACAGTATATCTTATTGTACCATAGAATATTTGTGTATTCTCAAAAAGTTAATTTCATTCAAATTGTAGCTTAAATTGGTGGGCAATACAAGTTGGGTTATTTATTTTTTGATTTATAGCTATGAGGTAGTAGCGGAGAGGTGGCGATAGGTATAAAATGAAAGATACTTAACATATACATACTATTCAAGAGTAAACATATCACTTTTGGTGACTCTAGCTCTTATTATTTACCCAATTTGCTCAAAAAACAGGATTTCGAAATCGATTTGTATCGATTGCTTGGAAACGGAGTAAGTTATCGATTATCGGAAACAAACTGTGCAGGCACTAGGAGAACCTACAGGTAAAATATTATGTCTCTACCTCTTATAGGTCCTGATATCCTTGCGTTCATACATACGGACGGACAGACAGACGGACATGGCTAGATCAACTCGGCAATTGATGCTGATCAAGACTATATATACTTTATTGTTACATACATTTACACCTTGCACAAATACATTATACCCTTTTAACCCATTTTCAATGGGTTCTGGGCATAAAAAGGAGAATATTCGTTAGACTTCAGATGATTACAATGTTTACTTAAGTCTAGCAATTGTTTACAAATAGAATAAGCAACACAAGGCAAAGAAAAAAAAAATTTGAAATTGATAAATTCTTTGTGTGTTCGCTAATGATCATTGTAAAGCAAAAAGCTCGCTATGTTGGATGATCATTATGCTTATTAAATTGAAAGCTCAACGCAACATATAGCTAAACAAAAGCTCACGCAAACAAGTTGTATGTATGTTTATCAGATGAGCTTACAATGCGGGTGCACTAACACGTTGATGACGTTGATGATGATTTGCTAAATGTGCATTAAGTTTTGAATGTGCAGATTGTTTTCTGGTAAAATGTTGTTAGCGGCGCAAAAAACTAAAGTAGATCTTATAAGTATAAACTAATATATAAAAAAATTATAATTTTAATCATTTGATTTACGTGGCGATACTTAAAATTATTCCGCATCGTATCTCGTAACAAAAGAAAGGGTATCCGAGCCAAACCTGGAGGGCTTCCTGAATAAGGCACTGCCAAACTGCATGGGGACGATTTTTCTTGTTCTGGGTTTTGTCAAGGCCTAGCCGTCTATTACGGTATTATGAATCTTAGTGACTCATGACTGCCGTTAGGTTAGTGTTGGCCACGTGTTAACTTCTAATATGTCACGGAAGGTAGTGATGCCAAAATAAAATTAAGGTTATGTATATTTTTAAAAGTATATTTTTCCACTTTTGGAGATGAATATATATATTAGAGCAACCTTCTGCGCGGCAGTCCCAATATATTTTGGAGTGGATGCGATTATTTTGCAACAAGAAAGTCGGATCAGGTTATGTTCGAGACTTAGAAAAATTTAATTGCCACACTTCTGCACTTGGACACAGTAGAAATAGAAAAGACGTAGGCAGCCCAAAATTCAATGCACACCTGCATATAAGCTTCCCAAAGCACAAACTTACCATATCATATGTTCTTGATCGCGCAGCATGAAAGCTTATGTGGCTTCTAATAACAGTCGTGGCGGAAATAGTGCGTAGAGCGCGTATTCATTAATTTTGAATTTCTATTTAAACAATACGATCACTCACAACTTTTCGACCGATCGTTCTTTTGGCAGCTCTATACTATATAGTGGTCTGATCCAGTCGGCTCCGACATACGTACTGCGTGCAACAGAAAAAAGGACGAATGCAGTTTTATGACTATAGCTTTAAAACTGAAGTCTCCTTCTCTGCGTTACATATTTCGAGACAAATTATAATACCCTCTTCAAGGTATAACCACAAAAAAAATGGAACATTTTTGGCTCCAACAAAGTCTTCGTACACCATACCATCCTAGCATAAAATACATTATTTTCGAGGCAAATATGTGTTTTCTTCTACAAACTCTAACACATGTTAAAAACTGTCAAATCGATAACAACTAAGAATGTATTTGAAATTCGTTGCACACTATTTGCAACAGTGCTCTATTCTAGACTTGTTGTGGAAGCACATGTTAATGTAAATTACATGTTGCCTAGCTGTTAAGCTTCAAAATTGAAACTGTGTTGTTTTTATTTGCAAATACAACGTGCTCAATCGAAAGAGTAGAGAGAAAATCGAATTATATTGCATTAAACATTTTTGAGCATAGCTTATGTATGCATTAAGGTGTTTTGCTTTAATTTATTCTTTATATAAACAGCCACATTGTTTTCCTTTATTTTTCAAATTAAAGCTATCTATTAAATGCAAATAACCCTCTCGGAGGCCGACGAACATCCGATGCCGAACTTTCCGAAGCTGGCTTTCATTTTACACAGTTGGGTTTGTATATATTTGGTGCACCGCACCCATAACAAAACACTCGACGCGTCTTTAGGCAATCGTGATATCTATGACCTAGCTCGTCGCAATTTCCGCATTTTGGTTTATCTGTAACGCCTATTGCCACGATCTCTTCGACATTCTGAGGTTCTAAGTCGCAAGACTCTTTATCTCCTTCATTGACGAAAATTATATTGACGGCACGCTTAACAGTGTTTGAACGAGAAATTGTTTCGATCGGAGACCATTAATAAATTCTTCATGCTTGTGACATTCTCTTCGCAGAATTGATAGGTTTGGAGTATCTACATGTAACAGCTCATGTTGTAATTCTGACCTTAAGTTGTGTTACAAATGTTGCCACTCTGCCTTCAGTCCTCCTAGCAGAAAAGCCTGCGCATATCCGGAACGACCGTCTCAGCCCACACACAAACTGCTGCTAGGATAATTACTATGAACGACGTAATGAAGCCTGGTCTCTCATGATACCCTATACCTTAGGTTCGGAAAGGGGTTGTTATTATTAGCGACGTAATGAAGCCTCGTCTCTCGATATACTACTCTTTAGGTTAGAAAAGGGGTTAAGTCGAGCAGCGTAACGAAGCCTTGCCTCTCGATCTACACTTCAGTTAGACAAGGGGAGGGTTATGTTGAGCACCGGCTAGCCACGGTACCCGAGGTTAGTGTTAGTGAAAGATGACAAAGATTAGCAGACATTCTTTACAAGTAGCACTTTAATCAAATAACCTTCTTTATAATTGTTAAGCACTACCCTATTCTATTTCCCTACGAGAAAACCTTGCCGCACTGTCTGGAGCCCTAGCGCTCCGCTGCCCACTTATGTTATGTTCACTTTTCTCTCCGTCGCACGTCTACTTTCTCTGATGGTCGTCGCAAAAGTGCCGGCGCGCTCACTTGCCTCGGCCGCTCAACTTCGCCGCGAGCTTTCGCAACTTCGCCTCGGAGCTTTCGCTCTTCTCCGCCGAATTGAAGTTGCGCTCTCGACGGCGGTGTTGAGCAACCGATCGGCAACGCACGGTTGCTGTGGCGGCCGGCGGTTAAATTCAAATTCAATGGCTACTTGCCTTTCGTACCTATTCTCTTATTCCAATCAATGCTTAACAATGCTGATATTAAGAACGGCTCCTTGCATTCTTTACTATTCAAAACAATGAAATTATATATCTAACGGCTCCTTGCCTTCTTTAGTATTCACGCTTATGTAACTTAAAACTAACAAAACAATGAAATTATAAATCCAGCGGCACCTAGCCTTTCTTACTACTAATACTTATGCTACTTAAAACTAACAAAATAGTGAAACAATAAATAATCGATATGTTATTCGGATCTTAATAAAGGAAATGCCTGTCGAAATAATCCAACAATCAAAGTCTCGATTTAATTTAGCCGATGCAGAAAAATCTTAAAAGTCATTACCTGGCATAGCACCGAAGTCTCATCATGGGTTGATTCCTTCAACGAGAGTATTCACAATCAATTTTTAGTATACAATCCATTTTCTGGTCTGGCTCCGACAAACATCAGAAAAGCAGCACTTCCTAGGGCCATAGATTCTATGATCTGAGACTAATCAAAATTATAACGGATAGAGGTTGGTATGAAGGAAAAAAGGATATGAAAAGTAACGCTAAGACCATTTTTCCACAACATATTGGCATGCATAAGACCGCGAAATTCGCTTATATACAACTTTTCGGTTTTACCCAGTTCTATCAGCAATTTTCGGGCTAAATATGATTTTTCTGGTCAAATACTGTTATTTGTTATGTAACGAACACAGGGAAATCGTACGGAGCATACTCTGCCTACAGAGGGATCCGGCCTTGCTCAGGGCAAGCCGGGTGGGTCTTTGTGCTCTTTCGGACTTAGTCGCCACTTAATAAAGTGTAGACAGAGAAAAAGACAAGAAGAAACAAACCAAAATGTTAAATAAATGTGATGCAGTAATTGAAGAAGACTAAGATGTTAAAGTCATTCTTTCTGTACCCACCCTATCATATAGAATTCTAATTTTACCCTATACATGCTTGTGGTGCTGGCTGCTAAAAGGAGCCCCAAAATAAATTTAGCACTGATTCATGTTAGATATCTATGATATAATTCAAAATGGTATCGCATTTGTACAACATTGGCTTAGATTAATATGCTCAATATAAGAATATTATAAACAAGTAAGAGGTTCTAATCGGAAGCTCCCGACTAGGGAATATCCTGAACGCTCTTATTCCAACACCAACGCGCCCTTATGCTTTAAACGTAACAAAGATAAATTTAAAACAAAGAAAAAAGTTTTCTTGCCAGGGTTCAAATTCGCATCTAACCGCACTACTTGCCGCCGTCTCTACTCAACAGTCGCACCAGCCACAAAAAAAAAAAATAGTTTCCTCGGTAGGTCTCGAACTCTCGACAGACAACACCACTTGCCACACCAATAATTGAGTGTTAGTGAGAAAAAAACGAATTTAAAAAGTAGTACAAAAAAACAATAAAATCGCAATTGCAGAGCTATTGATAGAACTCGAAGCAGACGCGCATGAATGTATGTGTCTACATGTATACAGAAATTCTTGGAATTTGCTCATGCCGCTGCTAACACGTGGGTAATCAAAACATGTAACATAACAAAACATAACAAACATCTTAATGAAATTTTCTACAGTATATCTTATTGTACCATAGAATATTTGTGTATTCTCAAAAAGTAAATTCCATTCAAATTGTAGCTTAAATTGGTAGGCAATACAAGTTGGGTTATTTATTTTTTGATTTATAGCTATGAGGTAGTAGCGGAGAGGTGGCGATAGGTATAAAATGAAAGATACTTAACATATACATACTATTCAAGAGTAA
Organism: Drosophila ezoana; assembly: GCA_035045725.1. Lineage (NCBI taxonomy): Eukaryota > Metazoa > Arthropoda > Insecta > Diptera > Drosophilidae > Drosophila > Drosophila ezoana. The sequence goes on from JAWNOU010000199.1 coordinate 908,971, forward strand.
ACATATCACTTTTGGTGACTCTAGCTCTTATTATTTACCCAATTTGCTCAAAAAACAGGATTTCGAAATCGATTTGTATCGATTGCTTGGAAACGGAGTAAGTTATCGATTATCGGAAACAAACTGCGCAGGCACTAGGAGAACCTACAGATAAAATATTATGTCTCTACCTCTTATAGGTCCTGATATCCTTGCGTTCATACATACGGACGGACAGACAGACGGACATGGCTAGAGCAACTCGGCAATTGATGCTGATCAAGTCTATATATACTTTATGGGGTCGCAGATGCTTCCTTCTGCCTGTTACATACATTTACACCTTGCACAAATACATTATACCCTTTAAACACATTTTTAATGGGTTCTGGGCATAAAAAGGAGAATATTCGTTAGACTTCAGATGATTACAATGTTTACTTAAGTCTAGCAATTGTTTACAAATAGAATGAGCAACACAAGGCAAAGAAAAAAAAATTTGAAATTGATAAATTCTTTGTGTGTTTGCTAATGATCATTGTAAAGCAAAAAGCTCGCTATGTTGGATGATCATTATGCTTATTAAATTGAAAGCTCAACGCAACATATAGCTAAACAAAAGCTCACGCAAACAAGTTGTATGTATGTTTATCAGCTGAGCTTACAATGCGGGTGCACTAACACGTTGATGATGATTTGCTAAATGTGCATTAAGTTTTGAATGTGCAGATTGTTTTCTGGTAAAATGTTGTTAGCGGCGCAAAAAACTAAAGTAGATCTTATAAGTATAAACTAATATATTAAAAAATTATAATTTTAATCATTTGATTTACGTGGCGATACTTAAAATTATTCCGCATCGTATCTCGTAACAAAAGAAAGGGTATCCGAGCCAAACCTGGAGGGCTTCCTGAATAAGGCACTGCCAAACTGCATGGGGACGATTTTTCTTGTTATACCCTGAACCCATTGAAAATGGGTAAAAGGGGTATATTGTATTTGTGCAAAGTGCAAATGTATTTAACAGGCAGAAGGAAGCATTTCCGACCCCATAAAGTATATATATTCTTGATCAGCATCAATAACCGAGTCGATCTAGCCATGTCCGTCTGTCTGTCCGTCCGTCCGTCCGTCCGTATGTATGAACGCAAGGATCTCAGAACCTATAAGAGCTAGGGACTAAAATTTTAGATGTAGGTGCTCCTAGGTCCCGCGCAGATCGAGTTTGTTTCTGATAAACGATAACTTGCCCCGTTTCCAAGTAATCGATAAAAATGTATATCGAAATCCCGTTTTTTAAGCAATTTTGGTAAATAATAATAGCTAGTCATCAAACTTGACATGTAGCTTCTAGAATAGTATATATATATCGATTATCTTTCATTTTATACCTATCGCCAACTCCCCGCTACTCTCTATCTATAAGCGCACGCTGCATTTGGTGTTGGAATAAGAGGGTTCAGGGTATCCCCTAGTCGGGAGCTCCCGACTAGAACCTCTTACTTGTTCTAGGTTTTGTCAAGGCCTAGCCGTCTATTACGGTATTATGAATCTTAGTGACTCATGACTGCCGTTAGGTTAGTGTTGGCCACGTGCTATCTTCGAATATGTCACGGAAAGTAGTGATGCCAAAATAAAATTAAGGTTATGTCCGCTAAAAGTATATTTTTCCACTTTTGGGGATGAATGTATATATTAAAGTAACCTTCTGCGCGGCAGTCCCCAATATATTTTGGAGTGGATGCGATTATTTTGCAACAAAAAAGTCGGATCAGGTTATGTTCGAGACTTAGAAAAATTTAATTGCCACACTTCTGCACTTGAACACAGTAGAAATAGAAAAGACGTAGGCAGCCCAAAATGCAATGCGTGAGAGTGGCTTAATGACACACGCATAAAACCTTTCCAATGCACACCTGCATATAAGCTTCCCAAAGCACAAACTTACCATATCATATGTTCTTGATCGCGCAGCATGAAAGCTTATGTGGCTTCTAATAACAGTCGTGGCGGAAATAGTGCGTAGAGCGCGTATTCATTAATTTTGAATTTCTATTTAAACAATACGATCACTCACAACTTTTCGACCGATCGTTCTTTTGGCAGCTCTATATTATATAGTGGTCCGATCCAGTCGGCTCCGACATACGTACTGCGTGCAACAGAAAAAAGGACGAATGCAGTTTTATGACTATTGCTTTAAAACTGAAGTCTCCTTCTCTGCATTACATATTTCGAGACAAATTTTACTAGCCTCTTCAAGGTATAACCACAAAAAAAATGGAACATTATTGGCTCCAATAAAGTCTTCGTACACCATACCATCCTAGCATAAAATACATTATTTTCGAGGCAACAAGTAAGAGGTTCTAGTCGGGAGCTCCCGACTAGGGGATACCCTGAACCCTCTTATTCCATCACCAAATGCAGCGCGCGCTTATAGATAGAGAGTAGCGGGGAGTTGGCGATAGGTATAAAATGAAAGATAATCGATATATATATACTATTCTAGAAGCTACATGTCAAGTTTGGTAACTCTAGCTCTTATTATTTACCAAAATTGCTTAAAAAACGGGATTTCGATATACATTTTTATCGATTACTTGGAAACGGGGCAAGTTATCGTTTATCGGAAGTCGAGTCTAGAAAATCGTCAAAGGATTCATTGCCACCTGCTTACGACGCCGCATAGCATTCTTGATATCTCGACCAGTACGCTGGTCTTTCCCTTAAACGATTACATAAACTAAACCAATCAATATTCTCTGAGGCCCGATGGACTCTCAAGTAGAAGGAGTTGATACAGCAACTCAAAGTTTGCATTAAGACGATATTAGTATCGGATCGATCGACGGTGAAGTCGCTTACATTGGCTTGATCAATAAGGAAGCTACTAGCCGGGGTACACATCTCGGTCTCGCCAGGTTCAGCAAGCCTACAAGAAATTTGTTGGTTGCTGGGCGGAGGGTTTAGGGGGGGGAAGTGTTACAAATGTTGCCACTCTGCCTTCAGTCCTCCTAGCAGAAAAGCCTGCGCATATCCGGAACGACCGTCTCAGCCCACACACAAACTGCTGCTAGGATAATTACTATGAACGACGTAATGAAGCCTGGTCTCTCATGATACCCTATACCTTAGGTTCGGAAAGGGGTTGTTATTATTAGCGACGTAATGAAGCCTCGTCTCTCGATATACTACTCTTTAGGTTAGAAAAGGGGTTAAGTCGAGCAGCGTAACGAAGCCTTGCCTCTCGATCTACACTTCAGTTAGACAAGGGGAGGGTTATGTTGAGCACCGGCTAGCCACGGTACCCGAGGTTAGTGTTAGTGAAAGATGACAAAGATTAGCAGACATTCTTTACAAGTAGCACTTTAATCAAATAACCTTCTTTATAATTGTTAAGCACTACCCTATTCTATTTCCCTACGAGAAAACCTTGCCGCACTGTCTGGAGCCCTAGCGCTCCGCTGCCCACTTATGTTATGTTCACTTTTCTCTCCGTCGCACGTCTACTTTCTCTGATGGTCGTCGCAAAAGTGCCGGCGCGCTCACTTGCCTCGGCCGCTCAACTTCGCCGCGAGCTTTCGCAACTTCGCCTCGGAGCTTTCGCTCTTCTCCGCCGAATTGAAGTTGCGCTCTCGACGGCGGTGTTGAGCAACCGATCGGCAACGCACGGTTGCTGTGGCGGCCGGCGGTTAAATTCAAATTCAATGGCTACTTGCCTTTCGTACCTATTCTCTTATTCCAATCAATGCTTAACAATGCTGATATTAAGAACGGCTCCTTGCATTCTTTACTATTCAAAACAATGAAATTATATATCTAACGGCTCCTTGCCTTCTTTAGTATTCACGCTTATGTAACTTAAAACTAACAAAACAATGAAATTATAAATCCAGCGGCACCTAGCCTTTCTTACTACTAATACTTATGCTACTTAAAACTAACAAAATAGTGAAACAATAAATAATCGATATGTTATTCGGATCTTAATAAAGGAAATGCCTGTCGAAATAATCCAACAATCAAAGTCTCGATTTAATTTAGCCGATGCAGAAAAATCTTAAAAGTCATTACCTGGCATAGCACCGAAGTCTCATCATGGGTTGATTCCTTCAACGAGAGTATTCACAATCAATTTTTAGTATACAATCCATTTTCTGGTCTGGCTCCGACAAACATCAGAAAAGCAGCACTTCCTAGGGCCATAGATTCTATGATCTGAGACTAATCAAAATTATAACGGATAGAGGTTGGTATGAAGGAAAAAAGGATATGAAAAGTAACGCTAAGACCATTTTTCCACAACATATTGGCATGCATAAGACCGCGAAATTCGCTTATATACAACTTTTCGGTTTTACCCAGTTCTATCAGCAATTTTCGGGCTAAATATGATTTTTCTGGTCAAATACTGTTATTTGTTATGTAACGAACACAGGGAAATCGTACGGAGCATACTCTGCCTACAGAGGGATCCGGCCTTGCTCAGGGCAAGCCGGGTGGGTCTTTGTGCTCTTTCGGACTTAGTCGCCACTTAATAAAGTGTAGACAGAGAAAAAGACAAGAAGAAACAAACCAAAATGTTAAATAAATGTGATGCAGTAATTGAAGAAGACTAAGATGTTAAAGTCATTCTTTCTGTACCCACCCTATCATATAGAATTCTAATTTTACCCTATACATGCTTGTGGTGCTGGCTGCTAAAAGGAGCCCCAAAATAAATTTAGCACTGATTCATGTTAGATATCTATGATATAATTCAAAATGGTATCGCATTTGTACAACATTGGCTTAGATTAATATGCTCAATATAAGAATATTATAAACAAGTAAGAGGTTCTAATCGGAAGCTCCCGACTAGGGAATATCCTGAACGCTCTTATTCCAACACCAACGCGCCCTTATGCTTTAAACGTAACAAAGATAAATTTAAAACAAAGAAAAAAGTTTTCTTGCCAGGGTTCAAATTCGCATCTAACCGCACTACTTGCCGCCGTCTCTACTCAACAGTCGCACCAGCCACAAAAAAAAAAAATAGTTTCCTCGGTAGGTCTCGAACTCTCGACAGACAACACCACTTGCCACACCAATAATTGAGTGTTAGTGAGAAAAAAACGAATTTAAAAAGTAGTACAAAAAAACAATAAAATCGCAATTGCAGAGCTATTGATAGAACTCGAAGCAGACGCGCATGAATGTGTGTGTCTACATGTATACAGAAATTCTTGGAATTTGCTCATGCCGCTGCTAACACGTGGGTAATCAAAACATGTAACATAACAAAACATAACAAACATCTTAATGAAATTTTCTACAGTATATCTTATTGTACCATAGAATATTTGTGTATTCTCAAAAAGTAAATTCCATTCAAATTGTAGCTTAAATTGGTAGGCAATACAAGTTGGGTTATTTATTTTTTGATTTATAGCTATGAGGTAGTAGCGGAGAGGTGGCGATAGGTATAAAATGAAAGATACTTAACATATACATACTATTCAAGAGTAAACATATCACTTTTGGTGACTCTAGCTCTTATTATTTACCCAATTTGCTCAAAAAACAGGATTTCGAAATCGATTTGTATCGATTGCTTGGAAACGGAGTAAGTTATCGATTATCGGAAACAAACTGCGCAGGCACTAGGAGAACCTACAGATAAAATATTATGTCTCTACCTCTTATAGGTCCTGATATCCTTGCGTTCATACATACGGACGGACAGACAGACGGACATGGCTAGAGCAACTCGGCAATTGATGCTGATCAAGTCTATATATACTTTATGGGGTCGCAGATGCTTCCTTCTGCCTGTTACATACATTTACACCTTGCACAAATACATTATACCCTTTAAACACATTTTTAATGGGTTCTGGGCATAAAAAGGAGAATATTCGTTAGACTTCAGATGATTACAATGTTTACTTAAGTCTAGCAATTGTTTACAAATAGAATGAGCAACACAAGGCAAAGAAAAAAAAATTTGAAATTGATAAATTCTTTGTGTGTTTGCTAATGATCATTGTAAAGCAAAAAGCTCGCTATGTTGGATGATCATTATGCTTATTAAATTGAAAGCTCAACGCAACATATAGCTAAACAAAAGCTCACGCAAACAAGTTGTATGTATGTTTATCAGCTGAGCTTACAATGCGGGTGCACTAACACGTTGATGATGATTTGCTAAATGTGCATTAAGTTTTGAATGTGCAGATTGTTTTCTGGTAAAATGTTGTTAGCGGCGCAAAAAACTAAAGTAGATCTTATAAGTATAAACTAATATATTAAAAAATTATAATTTTAATCATTTGATTTACGTGGCGATACTTAAAATTATTCCGCATCGTATCTCGTAACAAAAGAAAGGGTATCCGAGCCAAACCTGGAGGGCTTCCTGAATAAGGCACTGCCAAACTGCATGGGGACGATTTTTCTTGTTATACCCTGAACCCATTGAAAATGGGTAAAAGGGGTATATTGTATTTGTGCAAAGTGCAAATGTATTTAACAGGCAGAAGGAAGCATTTCCGACCCCATAAAGTATATATATTCTTGATCAGCATCAATAACCGAGTCGATCTAGCCATGTCCGTCTGTCTGTCCGTCCGTCCGTCCGTCCGTATGTATGAACGCAAGGATCTCAGAACCTATAAGAGCTAGGGACTGAAATTTTAGATGTAGGTGCTCCTAGGTCCCGCGCAGATCGAGTTTGTTTCTGATAAACGATAACTTGCCCCGTTTCCAAGTAATCGATAAAAATGTATATCGAAATCCCGTTTTTTAAGCAATTTTGGTAAATAATAATAGCTAGTCATCAAACTTGACATGTAGCTTCTAGAATAGTATATATATATCGATTATCTTTCATTTTATACCTATCGCCAACTCCCCGCTACTCTCTATCTATAAGCGCACGCTGCATTTGGTGTTGGAATAAGAGGGTTCAGGGTATCCCCTAGTCGGGAGCTCCCGACTAGAACCTCTTACTTGTTCTAGGTTTTGTCAAGGCCTAGCCGTCTATTACGGTATTATGAATCTTAGTGACTCATGACTGCCGTTAGGTTAGTGTTGGCCACGTGCTATCTTCGAATATGTCACGGAAAGTAGTGATGCCAAAATAAAATTAAGGTTATGTCCGCTAAAAGTATATTTTTCCACTTTTGGGGATGAATGTATATATTAAAGTAACCTTCTGCGCGGCAGTCCCCAATATATTTTGGAGTGGATGCGATTATTTTGCAACAAAAAAGTCGGATCAGGTTATGTTCGAGACTTAGAAAAATTTAATTGCCACACTTCTGCACTTGAACACAGTAGAAATAGAAAAGACGTAGGCAGCCCAAAATGCAATGCGTGAGAGTGGCTTAATGACACACGCATAAAACCTTTCCAATGCACACCTGCATATAAGCTTCCCAAAGCACAAACTTACCATATCATATGTTCTTGATCGCGCAGCATGAAAGCTTATGTGGCTTCTAATAACAGTCGTGGCGGAAATAGTGCGTAGAGCGCGTATTCATTAATTTTGAATTTCTATTTAAACAATACGATCACTCACAACTTTTCGACCGATCGTTCTTTTGGCAGCTCTATATTATATAGTGGTCCGATCCAGTCGGCTCCGACATACGTACTGCGTGCAACAGAAAAAAGGACGAATGCAGTTTTATGACTATTGCTTTAAAACTGAAGTCTCCTTCTCTGCATTACATATTTCGAGACAAATTTTACTAGCCTCTTCAAGGTATAACCACAAAAAAAATGGAACATTATTGGCTCCAATAAAGTCTTCGTACACCATACCATCCTAGCATAAAATACATTATTTTCGAGGCAACAAGTAAGAGGTTCTAGTCGGGAGCTCCCGACTAGGGGATACCCTGAACCCTCTTATTCCATCACCAAATGCAGCGCGCGCTTATAGATAGAGAGTAGCGGGGAGTTGGCGATAGGTATAAAATGAAAGATAATCGATATATATATACTATTCTAGAAGCTACATGTCAAGTTTGGTAACTCTAGCTCTTATTATTTACCAAAATTGCTTAAAAAACGGGATTTCGATATACATTTTTATCGATTACTTGGAAACGGGGCAAGTTATCGTTTATCGGAAGTCGAGTCTAGAAAATCGTCAAAGGATTCATTGCCACCTGCTTACGACGCCGCATAGCATTCTTGATATCTCGACCAGTACGCTGGTCTTTCCCTTAAACGATTACATAAACTAAACCAATCAATATTCTCTGAGGCCCGATGGACTCTCAAGTAGAAGGAGTTGATACAGCAACTCAAAGTTTGCATTAAGACGATATTAGTATCGGATCGATCGACGGTGAAGTCGCTTACATTGGCTTGATCAATAAGGAAGCTACTAGCCGGGGTACAAATCTCGGTCTCGCCAGGTTCAGCAAGCCTACAAGAAATTTGTTGGTTGCTGGGCGGAGGGTTTAGGGGGGGGAAGTGTTACAAATGTTGCCACTCTGCCTTCAGTCCTCCTAGCAGAAAAGCCTGCGCATATCCGGAACGACCGTCTCAGTCCACACACAAACTGCTGCTAGGATAATTACCATGAACGACGTAATGAAGCCTGGTCTCTCATGATACCCTATACCTTAGGTTCGGAAAGGGGTTGTTATTATTAGCGACGTAATGAAGCCTCGTCTCTCGATATACTACTCTTTAGGTTAGGAAAGGGGTTAGGTCGAGCAGCGTAACGAAGCCTTGCCTCTCGATCTACACTTCAGTTAGACAAGGGGAGGGTTATGTTGAGCACCGGCTAGCCACGGTACCCGAGGTTAGTGTTAGTGAAAGATGACAAAGATTAGCAGACATTCTTTACAAGTAGCACTTTAATCAAATAACCTTCTTTATAATTGTTAAGCACTACCCTATTCTATTTCCCTACGAGAAAACCTTGCCGCACTGTCTGGAGCCCTAGCGCTCCGCTGCCCACTTATGTTATGTTCACTTTTCTCTCCGTCGCACGTCTACTTTCTCTGATGGTCGTCGCAAAAGTGCCGGCGCGCTCACTTGCCTCGGCTGCTCAACTTCGCCGCGAGCTTTCGCAACTTCGCCTCGGAGCTTTCGCTCTTCTCCGCCGAATTGAAGTTGCGCTCTCGACGGCGGTGTTGAGCAACCGATCGGCAACGCACGGTTGCTGTGGCGGCCGGCGGTTAAATTCAAATTCAATGGCTACTTGCCTTTCGTAGCTATTCTCTTATTCCAATCAATGCTTAACAATGCTGATATTAAGAACGGCTCCTTGCATTCTTTACTATTCAAAACAATGAAATTATATATCTAACGGCTCCTTGCCTTCTTTAGTATTCACGCTTATGTAACTTAAAACTAACAAAACAATGAAATTATAAATCCAGCGGCACCTAGCCTTTCTTACTACTAATACTTATGCTACTTAAAACTAACAAAATAGTGAAACAATAAATAATCGATATGTTATTCGGATCTTAATAAAGGAAATGCCTGTCGAAATAATCCAACAATCAAAGTCTCGATTTAATTTAGCCGATGCAGAAAAATCTTAAAAGTCATTACCTGGCATAGCACCGAAGTCTCATCATGGGTTGATTCCTTCAACGAGAGTATTCACAATCAATTTTTAGTATACAATCCATTTTCTGGTCTGGCTCCGACAAACATCAGAAAAGCAGCACTTCCTAGGGCCATAGATTCTATGATCTGAGACTAATCAAAATTATAACGGATAGAGGTTGGTATGAAGGAAAAAAGGATATGAAAAGTAACGCTAAGACCATTTTTCCACAACATATTGGCATGCATAAGACCGCGAAATTCGCTTATATACAACTTTTCGGTTTTACCCAGTTCTATCAGCAATTTTCGGGCTAAATATGATTTTTCTGGTCAAATACTGTTATTTGTTATGTAACGAACACAGGGAAATCGTACGGAGCATACTCTGCCTACAGAGGGATCCGGCCTTGCTCAGGGCAAGCCGGGTGGGTCTTTGTGCTCTTTCGGACTTAGTCGCCACTTAATAAAGTGTAGACAGAGAAAAAGACAAGAAGAAACAAACCAAAATGTTAAATAAATGTGATGCAGTAATTGAAGAAGACTAAGATGTTAAAGTCATTCTTTCTGTACCCACCCTATCATATAGAATTCTAATTTTACCCTATACATGCTTGTGGTGCTGGCTGCTAAAAGGAGCCCCAAAATAAATTTAGCACTGATTCATGTTAGATATCTATGATATAATTCAAAATGGTATCGCATTTGTACAACATTGGCTTAGATTAATATGCTTAATATAAGAATATTATAAACAAGTAAGAGGTTCTAGTCGGGAGCTCCCGACTAGGGGATACCCTGAACCCTCATATTCCAACACCAAATGCAGCGCGCGCTTATAGATAGAGAGTAGCGGGGAGGTGGCGATAGGTATAAAATGAAAGATAATCGATATATCTATACTTTTCTAGAAGCTACATGTCAAGTTTGGTGACTCTAGCTCTTATTATTTACCAAAATTGCTTAAAAAACAGGATTTCGATATACATTTTTATCGATTACTTGGAAACGGGGCAAGTTATCGTTTATCGGAAACAAACTCGATCTGCGTAGGAGCTAGGAGCACCTGAGATCCTTGCGTTCATACATACGGACGGACGGACAGACGGACATGGCTAGATCGACTTGGCTATTAATGCTGATCAAGAATATATATACTTTATGGGGTCGGAGATGCTTCCTTCTGCCTGTTACATACATTTGGATTTTGCACAAAAACATAATACCCCTTTTACCCATTTTTAATGGGTTCAGGGTATAAAAAAAAATTTGAAATTGATAAATTCTTTGTGTGTTCGCTAATGATCATTGTAAAGCAAAAAGCTCGCTATGTTGGATGATCATTATGCTTATTAAATTGAAAGCTCAACGCAACATATAGCTAAACAAAAGCTCACGCAAACAAGTTGTATGTATGTTTATCAGATGAGCTTACAATGCGGGTGCACTAACACGTTGATGACGTTGATGATGATTTGCTAAATGTGCATTAAGTTTTGAATGTGCAGATTGTTTTCTGGTAAAATGTTGTTAGCGGCGCAAAAAACTAAAGTAGATCTTATAAGTATAAACTAATATATAAAAAAATTATAATTTTAATCATTTGATTTACGTGGCGATACTTAAAATTATTCCGCATCGTATCTCGTAACAAAAGAAAGGGTATCCGAGCCAAACCTGGAGGGCTTCCTGAATAAGGCACTGCCAAACTGCATGGGGACGATTTTTCTTGTTCTGGGTTTTGTCAAGGCCTAGCCGTCTATTACGGTATTATGAATCTTAGTGACTCATGACTGCCGTTAGGTTAGTGTTGGCCACGTGCTATCTTCGAATATGTCACGGAAAGTAGTGATGCCAAAATAAAATTAAGGTTATGTCCGCTAAAAGTATATTTTTCCACTTTTGGGGATGAATATATATATTAGAGCAACCTTCTGCGCGGCAGTCCCCAATATATTTTGGAGTGGATGCGATTATTTTGCAACAAAAAAGTCGGATCAGGTTATGTTCGAGACTTAGAAAAATTTAATTGCCACACTTCTGCACTTGAACACAGTAGAAATAGAAAAGACGTAGGCAGCCCAAAATGCAATGCGTGAGAGTGGCTTAATGACACACGCATAAAACTTTTCTTGATCGCGCAGCATGAAAGCTTATGTGGCTTCTAATAACAGTCGTGGCGGAAATAGTGCGTAGAGCGCGTATTCATTAATTTTGAATTTCTATTTAAACAATACGTTCACTCACAACTTTTCGACCGATCGTTCTTTTGGCAGCTCTATATTATATAGTGGTCCGATCCAGTCGGCTCCGACATACGTACTGCGTGCAACAGAAAAAAGGACGAATGTAGTTTTATGACTGTAGCTTTAAAACTGAAGTCTCCTTCTCTGCGTTACATATTTCGAGACAAATTATAATACCCTCTTCAAGGTATAACCACAAAAAAAATGGAACATTTTTGGCTCCAATAAAGTCTTCGTACACCATACCATCCTAGCATAAAATACATTATTTTCGAGCAAATATGTGTTTTCTTCTACAAACTCTAAAACATGTTAAAAACTGTCAAATCGATAACAACTAAGAATGTATTTGAAATTCGATGCACACTATTTGCAACAGTGCTCTATTCATGACTTGTTGTGGAAGCACATGTTAATGTAAATTACATGTTGCCTAGCTGCTAAGCTTCAAAATTGAAACTGTGTTGTTTTTATTTGCAAATACAACGTGCTCAATCGAAAGAATATAGAGAAAATCGAATTATATTGCATTAAACATTTTTGAGCATAGCTTATGCATGCATTAAGGTGTTTTGCTTTATTATTATATATATATTAGTTATTAGTTAAACAGCCACATGCTTTCCTTTATTTTTCAAAATATAGCTATCTATTAAATGCAATTAACCCTCTCGGAGGCCGACGAACATCCGATGCCGAGCGTTCCGAAGCTGGCTTTCATTTTACACAGTTGGGTTTGTATATATTTGGTGCACCGCACCCATAACAAAACACTCAACGCGCCTTTAGGCAATCGTGATATCTATGACCTAGCTCGTCGCAATTTCCGCATTTTGGTTTATCTGTAACGCCTATTGCCAAGATCTCTTCGACATTCTGAGGTTCTAAGTCGCAAGACTCTTTATCTCCTTCATTGACGAAAATTTTACTGACGGCACGCTTAACAGTGTTTGAACGAGAAAATGTTTCGATCGGAGACCATTAATAAATTCTTTATGCTTGTTACATTCTCTTCGCAGAATTGATAGGTTTGGAGTATCTACATGTAACAGCTCATGTTGTATTTCTGACCTTAAGTTGTGTCTAACTTATATTGCCATATCGCTCTCAGACATAGGCTCTCTTACAGCACCAGCTATGACCAGCATCGAGTCTAGAAAATCGTCAAAGGATTCATTGCCACCTGCTTACGACACCGCATAGCATTCTTGATATCTCGACCAGTACGCTGGTCTTTCCCTTAAACGATTACATAAACTAAACCAATCAATATTCTCTGAGGCCCGATGGACTCTCCAGTAGAAGGAATTGATACAGTAACTCAAAGTTTCCATTAAGACGATATTAGTATCGGATCGATCGACTGTGAAGTCGCTTACATTGGCTTGATCAATAGAGTGTGTATGGAAGCTACTAACCGGGGTACAAATCTCGGTCTCGCCAGGTTCAGCAAGCCTACAAGAAATTTGTTGGTTGCTGGGCGGAGGGTTTAGGGAGGGGGAAGTGTTACAAATGTTGCCACTCTGCTTTCAGTCCTCCTAGCAGAAAAGCCTGCGCATATCCGGAACGACCGAGCTGGCCTTCAGTGTTCGATGGATAGCCCAGCGTTCCTTGCCGGAGTCCGTCTCAGCCCACACACAAGCTGCTGCTAGGATAACTACCATGAACGACGTAATGAACCCTGGTCTCTCATGATACCCTATACCTTAGGTTCGGAAAGGGGTAGAATTCTAATTTTACCCTATGCATGCTTGTGGTGCTGGCTGCTAAAAGGAGCCCCAAAATAAATTCAGCACTGATTCATGTTAGATATCTATAATATAATTCAAAAAGGAATCGCATTTATACAATGTTGGCTAAGATTAATATGCTCAATATAAGAATATTATAGAAACAAGTAAAAGGTTCTAATCGGAAGTTCCCAACTAGGGATTACCCTGAACGCTCTTATTCACACAACAAATTCTAGCCATGTCGGTCTGTCTGTCCGTCCGTCCGTCCGTCCGTCCGTCCGTCCGTCCGTCCGTCCGTCCGTATGTATGAACGCAAGGATCTCAGAACCTATAAGAGCTAGAGACTTGAAATTTTAACTGTAGGTCCTCCAGGTGCCTGCGCAGATCAAGTTTGTTTAACAAGAGCTAGAGTTACCAAACTTGACATGTAGCTTCTAGAATAGTATATATATATCAAGTATCTTTCATTTTTGACCTATCGCCACCTCCCCGCTACTCTCTATCTTTGAGCGCGAGCTGCATTTGGTGTTGGAATAAGGGGGTTCAGGGTATCCCCTAGTCGGGAGCTCCCGACTAGAACCTCTTACTTGTATCGCTCGTGCATGCTTGTGGGCTGTGCATTTTATTAATTAAATATTGTTACTTTTTAATTTGTGTTCTTGTGCATATTTGTTTGTGCGCTTGCGCTATTAACTCTGTGGGTAAGCTTCTTGTTGTTGTTTGATGTTTATGTTTAACTGTACATCGCCTCTCTTGGTGTGCAAGAATTCGTGAGCAAGCAAGCAATCTATAAATAGACTAATCTTGCACTCTCGGGCTCTCTCGCCTTTTTTCAACATGCGCTTTGATCTTTTTCTACTTTCTGCCGCTTGTTGGTGTTCTATACGCTATTAACCTAAACTGCTCTCTTTTTACATTTGGCTGCGTTATTACAGTAGAGACCGAATTATAATGGACCATAAAATTGTCTGCTTCAAAAGAACTTTCCAAATGCAAATTACGGCAAGTCAATCAAGCATACATTGTTGGCTGTGTGATAATGTCGTGCATTCTAAATGTGCGGGTTACACTGGCCTAGTGGGGGATGCTATTGCCAAACGAAATGGTTTGCACTATAGTTGCGACTCGTTTAGGGAGACTGCTGGTGAAATGCGGGCGTTTATGCGTCAGACCAGGAGTGGCTTTAGGGGTCTGATTGTTGGTTTTCGTAAACTTAACGATCAGCTCACTGCCCTTGACACCCAACTTAATTTATTTAGGCTCGTCGTCCGGACTACCGGCTGTTTTAGGTACCACAGCTAATAGTGTTCCCACTGTCCCACCTGTGGCGCCTAAGCTTCTAGTCGCTGTTCCACCGTAGAGACATATTTTTGTGTCTAGGCTTGCCCCTTACTTCTCATCAGATGATGTAAAAGCCTTTATACAGGCAAAATTCAATCCCAGGTATAATGGTGGAGAAATTTAAGTTCGCTTATGAAAGGGATATTGCGTCCTTTAAAATAAGTGTTCCGCCAGAAATATTTACTTATTTGTTGTAAAGAGTTTTGGCCGGAGCACTTAATAGTAAAAGAATATAAGGCCAAAAAGAAAAATCGGACTCCGATTTTATTACCACCTATTTCTAATGGCGCATCAACTTTACTTGCTGCGTCAAAAAACTAAATTCTTCTTTCGAGCTTGCCTACCAGAATGTTAGAGGTCTTAAATTTAAACTCGCTAACATGTATTTAGACTCTCTCGCTTTCACTGAGACCTGGCTGAAGCCGGACATCTCAGACCCTTCAATTTTTACCCCCAAATACACCACTTACAGATGTGATCGAGCTTCCCGTATCGGAGGAGGAGTACTTATTGCTTTCGAGTCTGCTCTTTCGTCGGAACGCATTGATCTCCCCATCTCAGAGATTGAGTTGGTGGCTGTATGAGTTGTATTTGGTACTTTTTCTATCTTTATTTCATGTTCATATTTACCTCCTCTATCTAGCTTGTCCACCTATGGAAATGGTCTGGAAATGGTCATTGATTTACCAGCCCGAGTCCCTATTAAGGAATCGGAATTGGCTGAACGTGAAAAATTTAAGAAATCGGGAAATCACTCTGATTTCTCCCGTTATGCAGTTTCCCGATCAAATTTTGCAACTCAAAATTCCATCTGTTATAAGGATTACCTTCGGCGTTGTCGCCTTCAATTTTCACATAATCTATTTTGCCTTATTCGGCTAAGTTTGCAGATGTAAGCGCGAATACTGATCCAGGCATAGCCGATCTGCTCGCAAACTTTTTTTCAAACTACCTACTCCTCTTCTAGGTAGGATAAAAATCAGCCTTATCCTTATTAGCTACCGAGGTCAAATTCCATCTTTAATCTTATTAATACCGAAGGTGCGCTTCTTAGCGACCTTAACACTATCAATCCGGTTTACTCACCGAGCCCTGATGGTGTTCCTGCTTGTGTGCTTAGGCACTGCGCTGCAACAATATGTAAACCTGTTTTAAAATTGTTTTGAATTGTCCATAAAAACTTCATCTTTTCCGACCATTTCGAAGGAATCATACATTATCCCTTTCTATAAGAAAGGGAATAAGTCCGATGTCGAAAACTATAGAGGTATTTCCAAATTATCCGCTATACCTAAAGCTTTTGAGAGAATTATAACATCTCAACTGCAACATTTATGCAGTTCTATTATATCACCTTCCCAGCATGGTTTCGTGAAGCGCAGATCTACAACCACCAACCTTCTATACTTCGTATGTAATTGATGGGTTTAAGAAAAGAATGCAGACTGACGTCATCCATACTGATTTCAGTAAGGCTTTCGACTCCGTCAACCACTCCTTGCTGCTTCATAAATTATGCCTTCTCGGCTTCCAAGTTAAACTCTTGAAGTGGATCTCAGAGCATGTTCGTAACAGAACCCAAAAAATTCTTTTTCAAAAATTCGTTTTCTTAACGTATCCTGGTGACTTCCGGTGTTCTTCAAGGTAGTCATCTTGGCCCGCTACACTTTACTCTTTCCATCAATGACCATCCCTCGATACTGTCTCACTCTCGAGTATTAATGTATGCTGATGATGTAAAATTATGCCTTGCATATAAAGATATGGCGTCATGTTTTCTCTTACAAGCTAACATTGCTGCGTTTCAGGCTTGGTGTCAAGCCAACCTTTTAAACTTAAACTGCTCTAAATGTAAGGTAATGATATAGAAGCCCTCCTCAGCTGGTCTCTTACATCCTAGATAGCTTACCGCTCGAGCGTGTCAACAGCACTTGATCATAAACTTAAATTCGACTCTCATGTTTCGATCGTTTGCAATAAGGCCAGAATTGCATTGGGTTTTATTAAGCAATGATCAAAGGAGTTTGATGTTCCGTACACGACGAAGATCCATATTATATCTCAGGTACGACCTGTTCGAGAGTAAGCCTTAGGTATCTGGTCGCCACAATATTCTATTCAGCAAGACAGAATTGAATCTGTACAGAAAAAAATCGTACTGTTTGCCCTTCGTGGCTTAAACTCGGATCCTCGTGTGCGGTTACCGTCATACTCCAGCAGACTTCTGATAATTAACCTTCCTTCTTTGATTAATCGTAGAACCATGCTGGGTGTAATATTTATTCATCAATTAATTACTGGTGAAATCGACTCTTTGGTGTTGACTAGCCAATTAAATTTCTCTATCCCTTCTAGATTAGAACGTAATTTTGTACCCCTATCGCTTCAATTTTGCTCAACTAATTATGTGCTCTGTGATGACTATAACAAGCATTACATAGTGTTCTGCTCGGAGTCTTCTCTTCCTCGTATAAAGTCTTCTATTCTAAACTATTTAGCAAGTAGATAGTCTTATTTTTATTTGTAATTGAATCTGTACACATACTTGTAGTTTGTATTGTTTTGTTTTTTTATTTTTTATTATTTTGTTATATTTTTCTTTTAATATTTTTTATATTTACTTTTCATTTCGTGTCGTACGTTACACGACTGCGCCCCTAGGCTGGTTGGGCGGAAGGTGGGATGCAAAACGTTGCATCGGGATTCGCGTTTAAAAAGAAAAAAACAAAATAAAAAACGAACATTTGTGAACCGATCTTAATGAATTTTTCTACAGTATATCTTATTGTACCACAGAATATTTGTGTATTCTCAAAAAGTAAATTCCATTCAAATTGTAGCTTAAATTGGTGGGCAATACAAGTTGGGTTATTTAATTGATTTAGAGCTATGAGGTAGGAGCGGGGAGGTGGCGATAGGTTCAAAATGAAAGATACTTAATATATATACTATTCAAGAGTAAACATATCATGTTTGGTGACTCTAGCTCTTATTATTCTCAAAAAATACTTTTAGTTTTTTAGGCTCAAAAAACAGGATTTCGAAATCGATTTTATCGATTGCTTGGAAACGGAGTAAGTTATCGATTTTCGGAAACAAACTGCGCAGGCACTAGGAGAACTTACAGGTAAAATATTAAGTCTCTACCTCTTATAGGTCCTGATATTCTTACGTTCATACATACGGACAGAAAGACGGACAGCCGGACATGGCTAGATCAACTCGGCAATTGATGCTGATCAAGACTATATATACTTTATGGGGTCGCAGATGCTTCCTTCTGCCTGTTACATACATTTACACTTTGCACAAATACATTATACCCTTTGGGTATAAAAAGGAGAATATTCGTTAGACTTCAGATGATTACAATGTTTACTTAAGTCTAGCAATTGTTTACAAATAGAATGAGCAACACAAGCCAAGTGAAAAAAAAATTTGAATTTGATAAATTCTTTGTGTGTTCGCTAATGATCATTGTAAAGCAAAAAGCTCGCTATGTTGGATGATCATTATGCTTAATAAATTGAAAGCTCAACGCAACATATAGCTGAACAAAAGCTCACGCAAACAAGTTGTATGTATGTATGTTTATCAGCTGAGCTTACAATGCGGGTGCACTAACACATATGTATGTATTTTTGCATGCATGCATGCTGTGGCGTACTTACAAGTCCTCGAGTCCATCGATGTCAGCAGGCCTGTTGACGTTGATGATGATTTGCTAAATGTGCATTAAGTTATGAATGTGCAGATTGTTTTCTGGTTACATCTTGTTAGCGGCGCAAAAAACTAAAGTAGATCGAATAAGTATAAAGTAATATACAAAAAAATTTTAATTAGGGGCACACGTCGGGAGAACGCTGCGAAAAAAAGATACATTAAGAAAGAGTTTCGACGCTATACTCTTACATACGTTATATTAAGGTTATGTCCGCTAAAAGTATATTTTTCCACTTTTGGGGATGAATATACATATATATTAAAACGACCTTCTGCGCGGCAGACCGCAATATATTTTGGATTGCAATGCGTGAGAGTGGCTTAATCACACACGCACATAAGCATCCCAAAGCACAAACTTATCATATCATATGTTCTTGATCGCGCAGCATGAAAGGTTATGTGGCTTCTAATTACAGTCGTGGCGGAAATAGTGCGCATAGCGCGCATTCATTAATTTTAAAATTCTATTTAAGCATAACGATCCCTCACAAATTTTCGACCGGTCGTTCTTTTGGCAGCTCTATATTATATAGTGGTCCGATCCAGTCGGCTCCGACACACGTACTGCGTGCAACAGAAAAAAGGACGAATGTAGTTTTATGACTATAGCTTTAAAACTGAAGTCTCCTTCTCTGCGTTACATATTTCGAGACAAATTATAATACCCTTTACAAGGTATAACCACAAAAAAAATGGAACATTTTTGGCTCCAATAAAGTCTTCGTACACCATACCATCCTAGCATAAAATACATTATTTTCGAGGCAAATATGTGTTTTCTTCTACAAACTCTAACGCATGTTAAAAACTGTCAAATCGATAAACACTAAAAATGTATTTTGAAATTCATTGCACACTATTTGCAACAGTGCTCTATTCATGACTTGTTGTGGAAGCACATGTTAATGTAGCTTTTAAGCTGTTAAGCTTCAAAATTTAAGTTTCTTTGTATTTATTTGCATATACAACGTGCTAAATCGAAAGGATAGAGAGAAAATCGAAGTATATTGCATTAAACATTTTTGAGCATAGCTTTTTCATGCATTTAGGCTGTTTGCTTTAATTTATTTTTTTTTTATAAATTAGCCCAGTTAAACAGACACATTGTTTTCCTTCTTTTTTTCAAAATATAACGATCAATTAAATGCACTTAACATAAATATTTAATAAAGATTTGAAACAAGTTAATTTTGGTAAGCCGCAGATTAAATACTTTTCAAAACGCAGATGTATAACCCCGCTTCTTTACATTTCAGAATTCGAAAAGTATGCCGGCTTGATTAATCATAACATGTAGCTTTCATAGGAACGCTTGGTAAGAAACTATATGAAAGGGTTCTTACCTGTGGCAGTTATGTTATACTTTGTGTACTCTTGAAAAAGGTATAACAAATTTGTCACAAATTGTCTGAAAATATTAAATACAGCAGCCGAGTCGATACAGCGTATTTCAGTTCGTCGATCTGTTACTAGTGCGTATTTATTTATTTCGAAAATTATCTTGATTTAATAAACTAGTGTACTATATAGTAAATTTCCGCAGGATCAATTACATAGATGAATCTTGAAAAATACTTAAGTTTTCGCGTCTGAAAGATGCCACAAAAAAATATAAAAATAATTAATAGACCTAGTAGAAACTGCCTACTTCAAAAATGCGTTGTTACACCATCAACACATTTTAAATTTTTAAAGTGTATAATGGTTTTTAACTAATATATATAACAGGCAGAAGGAACTATATTCGACCCCATAAAGTATATATTCTTGGCTAGGCGCATCGTCGTCTCTCTATATCTCAGAACCTATATGTGGAAGACTTGAATTTTAAAACGTAGGTCCTCTTAGTGGTCGTGTAGTCCGAGTTTGTTGTCAATTATCTAAAAATTTCCCCGTTTCCAAGCATTCGACGATATAAAAAACCTTGCTTTTTGACAAATTTCTTACGTTTTAAATCTAGATTTAACAAATTTGTCATATAGCTTCTCCTATTGTGTATAAAGTAAAGTATATATATATTTTTTTTAAAGCTTGAGCAAGCAAGCGCGTAGCGAGAGCTGCCTCTGATTTTTTATGAAGGGTATCGCCTAGTCGGGCATTCCCAACATTCTTATTACGTCATTAAAATAAAACCTACATTTAACATATACAATAATATTAAAGAAAAGTCAAACTAATAATAGGGCAAGTATAATGGTATTACATAAGAAGGAAGACTAGTTTATCAACCTTTCATCTTACGAGTATGCCGTAATTTTCCATAAATTAATTAATTAATTGGGACCATACATAAAATGTTCCATGTGATTAACAAACCTTTCGATAGCTAATTATTTTGAATGACTATTCGAGCTATAATCGTTGCCTAGACTAGTCTAGTGTCTAGTTTTAGTTTAGTTACCATATGTTGCAAAATGTACCTGTTTGTCTTAAATTCTTAACTTTACCAAACAAAAAGAATAGTGAAAAGATGCGAGAAGAGAAGTACCTTAGATAAAGATGATGAGGAATTGCTACAATTTTTATATTATTCAGTTAAAATATGAAATGAAAAACCTGTAATAATTAAATGGGGATGGATAATGCGAAGCAATACATTTTCTATAATATCCCAATTTTACATCTTTCAATTTAGCTGGGATTTTCACTATAGACTGTAAGGAAAGCGAGTACTAAAAATTGTTAATACTTTGTATCTAATAATTAGCGCCGAAAAGAATATTCGCCACTATGAGAATATCACCTGCAATTTTTCCACAACTAGATTCATTAACAGATTGGGCCCTTAATGCTGAACGAAGCGGCAACAAAAAATCGGTGTGCATACTAGAACTAAGTTGAAAACTTTCAATAGCATCATAAATTATTTTAAATAATGGTTGCTTGTTGGAATGGAAGTAGCCCCTATTACCATGTATTAATTTTATTCCTGAATAAGAAGTATTACAAATACTCATATACATGCAGTGATCTGGGCGATAGTTGTATTCACATGGAATGATATGTAGTTTGTCGGGATGATAATAAAAAAGTATATTTATAATATCTTGGTCACCCCAGGTTATGCGTAACTTATATTCTTTATAAATAGGAAATACATGTTGTTCCCAATTGAAGTTTCGCATGCGTGTGAGGTTCATCAGCATGACTCCAGAGTTTACTCCAAGTTGACCATAAAAAGGATGCCGTGCAAAACGGTTATACCATCCAACATTTCCATTTTCGTGCTCAGGAGCTAGAGCAGCGATTTGACTGTCATTAAATTTGTCAAAAAATTTCCAAATGTCCGTTATCGGAGATAAAAACAAAATATCTGTATCAACGTATAACAACGAGTCGACTTCCGTCAATAGGGACTAGAAATAAATAAAATATAGAAATTATCTTCATAGATTTTTAAAAATATATAAAATTTTAGAACCTTAGTGCATACAATGAAAACATAACTTAAATTGCTTAAGCAAAACAATATTTATCTTCGTGCAACAACTTCTTACCGGCAAAAAAAGGCGTTGTGCAGCACATGGCTTAAAAAGGGTTTTCCACTCCATCTCACTTTGGTTTGGAAATTTTAATGGCAAAAGCTCAAATTCAAAGAGTTGGGGGAGTGTATCACGCCAGTCCGTCAGCTTCACTCTCATTATTTCAGTTAATGGATCTTCCGTAAATACTATGAACTTGAGGCATTCGTGATAATAATTAAAAAGGATAGCCGACTTTATCATAACTAAAGTCTCTTGGGCTCGCTGACCACAGGCGACTGCAACAACATGATAGGTGGGACGCCTTTGACACCTATGAAATTGTATACAAATTTGGTTAATAAATAAAAATATATTATTTTAAGGTAATTTTAAATAAGTTAAATAACAAAAAACTATTTTAAGCCATAGATAAGTTCTTGATTCCTGGTCTAACAGAAACGTTATTCAGCTGCTAATCAAAAATCAAATAAATTTAATTTTTTCATTATTATTACAATATCTAATACCCTTGCAGACCCAACCTTTTTATATTGCTCAAAGTGATTTGCCCGTAATAGTTAATGCCAAGTTTGGTCAAGGTATCTTAATAAACAAAAAAGGTTTTTAATACAAGAACCTATATAATATAGTAGTCCGATATAAATAACATTTTGCAAAAATGAAGGGAGCATAGTGAAATCTCTAAATGCCGTGTTTAATCAAAATATCTTGAATTTTTTCATACACTAACTTTATTTTCGACAGGTCCTTCCTATGGCAGCTATATGATATAGTGGTCCGATCTTAATAGGATTTTGCATATATATGAGGAGCATAGTAAACCTAATAAATACCGAGTTTGGTCAAGATATCTTGATAAACAAAAATGTTTTTCATACAACTTTTAATTTTCGACCGATCGTTCCTATGGCAGCTATATGATAGTGGTCCCATCCAGCTGGTTCCGACATATGTACTGCGTGCAACAGAAAGAGGGTCTTCTTCAAAGTTTCATATAGATAGCGTTAAAACTGAGAGACTATTTCGCATAGAAACAGACAGACGGACAGACAGACATGGCTATATCGACGCGGCTGTTGATACTGATCAAGAATATATATATCTTATGGGACCGGAGATGTCTCCTTCTATGCGTAACACATTTCACGACAAAATTATAATACCCTCCGCAAGGGTATAAAAATAAGAGGGGATTTCCCGACTAGGGGATGCCCTGAACCCTCTTCTAACAACACCAAATGCAGCTCGCGCTACGAGCGCGTTTACTTTAGCAGTAATAAAAATAAATTAAAAATAAAATTTGGTTCCTCGATATGATTTGAACTCGTAACACACCATGCTACTTGCCGACGCCTCTTCTCAACAAACAACTGATCGCTACGGAATAAAAAAAACCATTTAAAATGACAGCACAGAAACCAATACAATCGCAATTGCAATTGAAAAGACGTGCGAGAATGTGTGTGTGTACATGTATACAGAAATACTTGCCCTTTTCCCTAGCTGCCGCTAACACGTGGGCTACAAATATATATATATAACCACACGTTTTCTTTAATAACTGTTGTGTTTCTTAACCGATCTTGACGACATTTTCAACAGTAAATTTTATTGTGCTATGGAATATTCGTATATTCTAAAAACAAACTGCATTAAATTTTGATTTAATTATTTCATTTATAGCTACGTTGTCGAGGCGATATATATATATATATATATATTATATTTATATATATATATATATATATATATAAATATATATAGTGACATATTCTATGTCTGCGTTATTCATAATATATTCTATGTCCACGTTATACATAAGTCTAGACACCAAATTTCCCATTCCAATAATGTAAACTTTCACAGGCTGCACTTGTAAACAAAGAGCAGCTAGTACGCTGAGTAACTTCGTTCCCAGCCTTTATAATATTGTAAACATTTAAATGCCCGAAATTAGCTTTCGTTATAACTCAATGCACACTTATCTGTTAGTCTTAAGTTGTTCTTCAATAAATGAACTCGTCGTGAAATATCGCCTTGTCTTTAATTCAATTTAACCGTTAGAGCTGTGCGCGGTTTTTATAAGATTCAAACTCACAGTAAATAAAGAAAAATCTAATTGGCGCAGCCGGTAGGATAACAATAAATTGTGGATCCTGATGCAATAGCTAAGTTATTAATTCTTGTGTCCCGTTTACTGTTATCCGCTAAAACAACCAACGCGAAGGCAACCCAAGCGACGGTCAATATCGCGTTAAGTTTTTATTAAACCTCGACAGTGACGTGTACACAAAAATTCGCATATTGTCAAAGCCGCGGATTGTGCAAAAAACTTGAAAAACAATTCAAGAAGACGCGATAGAATTCGAAGAGAAAATAATTTCAGAAACTTCTGGTTATCTCAAAAGATTCGAAAGTGCTATCTGTGCAAACCAATCAAACATTTTAAACTATAAGTTAACAAATTAAGTGAATACAATAAAAATATAATCAACAACTAAAAGAAACTGAGCCTAAAATAAGAGAAGCTGAAGTGAAACAACAAAAACTAAGAGATAAGAAAAATTAAAAATAAAGCCAAGTAAATAAAAAAAATAATTAAAAAAAAAAAAAAAAAAAAAATAAAAATTATAATGGAAGGCAACGCAATAACACCCCTGACCGATGCCAACATCGCACAAGTGATCAACCAACTTAAAAACGTTGAGAAGTTTACTGGAGATAAGAACGCTTTGTACAAGTTCATCAACCGGATCGACTACATTTTGGCCCTCTACACCACCAACGATACAAGGCAGAGGTCAATTCTTTTTGGAATTGTGGAACGCTGCATCAGCAGTGAAGTGATGTTATCCCTTGGCGTAAGCAACTTGATGACCTGGACGGATCTTCGGAAGCAACTAATACTGAACTACAAGGCGCAAACTAAGAACCACATCCTACTGGAGGAATTCAGGAGCACCCCGTTTAAAGGCAACGTGCGAGCTTTTCTGGAAGAAGCAGAACACCGTAGGCAGACACTAATGAGTAAGCTAGAACTAGAAAATAAAATTGACGAAAAAACATTGTATGCGCGACTAATCAAAACTAGCATTGACGACTTTATTCAAAAATTACCCACAAATATTTGCATTCGAATTATAAATTGCGAAATTCCCGATTTAAGATCTCTAATTAATATTTTGCAAGAAAAAAATCTTTATAACGAACCCTGTCTTAATCCAACCCCAAATAAAGTAAAACAAAAAAAATATTTGAAGCCATTGTATCAACCAAACCCAAATATTCAAAGATTCCCCACTTTTCTTCAACCAAATCAACCCTATGTCCCATATCGACCCCATCAACCTTACATTCAACATCCACATCATCAACCATCACCCAACTATATTAACACAACACTTTTAAACCTAATAATTATTCAACTCAACCAATGCAACAAATACTTAGTCCAATCAGACCAACCTACTTTACACCCAATTACAACTTACAACCCAATTCGACAACAATCGTTTCAGACAAGTAACCCCACAACAAAACTCTTTCAATAACTCTGGCGTAGCCAACCAACCGACTAAACGAGTTAGACCTGCAGAAAGTGGACAGAGTAAGATGAGTATTGACGATGAAGCTAGAAATCAGGAAGAGCTAAACTATCATGATTACATGCAACAAGAATACTATAATCAATGCGCTGCTTATTCTGAATATTATCCACAATATTATCAAGCAGAAAGTTACCCACAAAGCCCAGACTTAACATACACACAATCAGCCGAACACGAGACAGAACAACCAAATGAAATAGAAATCGAGCAAGCCGAAAATTTTCAGCTTCCAGCCTTGGAAACCAACAGTACATAGTAATCACTTATAAAGGCAAAAATCTGAAATGTTTAATAGATACAGGATCTACTGTAAATATGATGACATCAAATGTTTTCAATTTACAAGTTCATGACACCTACTGTTTCATTTAAACCAGCAAAGGACCTTTAACTATCACAAAGAAAGTTAACGTCCTTTCTAATAACCTATTCAAGGGTAATAATGAATTTCTTCTACACCAATTCTCCTCAGACTATGATCTATTAATTGGTAGAAAAATGATTTCAGAAGCACAAGCCGTTATAGATTATAAAACCCAAACTGTTACTTTATACAATAGAAGGTATAAACTAACCAACGATATTCCAATCACAAATCAGAGCCACTTCTTAGCCCAACCAAATCCTGAAACTAATCAACAGTTTAAAAACTCAAGCCCTTACCGATTAGATCATTTAAATGAAGAAGAAAGAATCAATTTAATCAGTTTGTTGAAACAATATCAACACATACAATATAAAGAAGGCGACCAACTTAGTTTCAGTAATCAAGAAAAACACATTATAAATACTACCCACAATTCAGCCTTACATACAAAACCATACAGTTATCCACAAGCATATGAACAGGAAGTTGAACATCAAATTCAAGACATGCTTAATCAAGGTATCATAAGGCCTAGCAATTCTCCTTATTGTAGTCCTATATGGATCGTACCGAAAAAGCAAGATGCTTCAGGTAAACAAAAATTCAGAATCGTAATTGACTACAGGAAATTAAATAAAGTAACCATAAGCGATAGGCACCCAATACCAAATATGGACGAGATTTTAGGAAAACTAGGTAGATGCAATTATTTCACTACAATTGACCTTGCAAAAGGATTCCACCAACTTGAAATGCATCCAGATTCCATTCAAAAAACAGCTTTCTCTACTAAACATGGCCACTATGAATATCTTTGTATGCTATTTGGATTAAAAAATGCACCCGCATCCTTTCAACGTTGCATGAACAATGTTTTGCGACCGTTACTAAATAAACATTGTCTGGTATATCTTGATGATATAATTGTATTCTCAACATCCTTAGAAGAACATTTGCAATCACTCCAATTAGTTTTCGAGAAGCTTTCTATAGCAAATCTCAAATTACAACTTGATAAATGCGAGTTTCTAAAACAAGAAACTTCATTCCTAGGACATGTCATAACTAAGGATGGAATAAAACCCAATCCTGATAAAATCAAAGCAATTCAGAAATATCCAATTCCCACAAAAACCAAAGAAAACAAGTTTTCTTGGATTAACCGGTTACTACAGAAAGTTCATTCCAAATTTTGCAGACATAGCCAAACCAATGACAGCAGTACTTAGAAACAAGTAAGAGGTTCTAGTCGGGAGCTCCCGACTAGGGGATACCCTGAACCCTCATATTCCAACACCAAATGCAGCGCGCGCTTATAGATAGAGAGTAGCGGGGAGGTGGCGATCGGTATAAAATGAAAGATAATCGATATATATATACTTTTCTAGAAGCTACATGTCAAGTTTGGTAACTCTAGCTCTTATTATTTACCAAAATTGCTTAAAAAACAGGATATCGATATACATTTTTATCGATTACTTGGAAACGGGGCAAGTTATCGATTATCGGAAACAAACTCGATCTGCGTAGGAACTAGGAGCACCTACATCTAAAATTTCAAGTCCCTAGCTCTTATAGGTTCTGAGATCCTTGCGTTCATACATCCGGACGGACGGACGGACGGACGGACGGACGGACGGACGGACGGACAGACAGACGGACATGGCTAGATCGACTCGGCTATTAATGCTGATCAAGAATATATATACTTTATGGGGTCGGAGATGCTTCCTTCTGCCTGTTACATACATTTGGATTTTGCACAAAAACAAAATACCCCTTTTACCCATTTTTAATGGGTTCAGGGTATAAAAACTCAAAAATCGACATTAAAAATCCTGAAAACATTAGAGCTTTTGAAAAATTAAAACAACTAATTTCTAATGACCCAATTCTTAAAATTCCAGACTTTAAAAGTAAATTCGTTTTAACCACTGACGCAAGTATTGTAGCTCTTGGAGCAGTACTCTCTCAAGACGGACATCCCATTAGTTTTATTAGCAGAACTCTCAATGACCACGAAACTTACTACAGTGCCATAGAAAAAAGAGCTTTTAGCCATTGTATGGGCAACAAAAACTTTTAGACACTACCTTCTAGGACGACATTTCGAAATCAATAGTGACCATCAACCATTATGTTGGTTGTAAAAATTGAAAGAACCAAATTCAAAATTAACCCGATGGAGAGTTAAATTATCTGAATATGACTTTGACATAAAACATATAAAAGGAAAAGAAAACCACATAGCTGACGCTCTATCACGAGTAAAAATACAACAGACCTATTTCGGAGAAGAAACACAACATAGCGCTGACGAAGACATTATTAATTTAATATTCACTACAGAGAAACCAATAAACACATTTAAAAGACAAATTATATTTTCTAAAGGCACTCCAAACATAAAAAAAGAAAACTACTTCAAAAAATTAATAATTCACATTACATACGATAACATGACTAAAGATAAAGCCGAAAAATATTTAATAGACAATTTTTGCACAAAAACCAGTGCAATATTTATAGACAGTGATGCAGATTTTGAAATAATTCAAAACGCACACAAGGAAATTATTAACACTAGCCATACTAAAATTCTTCGAAGTCTCATTCAATTAAAAAACATTAGCTCCTATGCCGAATTCAAAGAACTTATTTTGAAAACCCATGAAAAACTCCTACACCCCGGAATTCAAAAAACAAATACACTTTTTTGTGAAACCTATTATTTCCCCAATAGCCAAATATTAACACAAAACATAATAAACGAATGTCATATTTGCAACCTAGCAAAATCAGAACATAGAAACACAAAAATGCCAATGAAAATTACACCCAAGCCCGAACACTGTCGTGACAAATTTGTAATCGACATTTATTCTTCTGAAGGCAAACATTATCTTAGCTGCATGGACATTTATTCAAAATTTGCTACTCTTGAAAATATTAAAACAAAAGACTGGATAGAATGCAAAAATGCATCAATGCGTATATTTAATCAGTTAGGAAAACCAATATTATTAAAAGCTGACCGAGACGGCGCATTTTCCAGCTTAGCAATAAAAAAATGGCTTGAAAGTGAAGGAGTAGAGATACAATTAAATACAACAAAAACAGGAATAGCAGACATCGAAAGACTACATAAAACAATAAATGAAAAAATCAGAATAATTAACACTTTAAATGACGAAGAAAATAAACTCAGCAAAATAGAAACAATTCTTTACATTTACAATCACAAAACAAAACATGACACAACTGGACAAACTCCTGCACACATTTTCTTATATGCCGGACAACCAAATTTAGATACCCAAGAAAAAAAAGAAAAAATAATAAATAAAATTAAGTGACCGACAAGAATACGAACTTGATACTAGATATCGAAAAGGACCATTACAAAAAGGAAAATTAGAAAACCCTTTTAAAGCTAATAAAAACGTTGAACAAACAGACCCAGACCATTATCAAATTACTAACAGAAATAGAATTACACGCTACTATAAAAAACATTTTAAAAAACGAAAGAAAATTAACCAACTTCAAATTCCACAGGTTTCTACATCATAATTATACTATCGTTCACCCTCTTTAACATATGTCACACCCAACAAATCCAGATAAATAACTTGGACACGGATCACGGATACTTACTATTTTCGGACAAACCTATAGAATTACCAACAAGGTTCGAACATCACTCATTGCAAATTAACGTATCTGAAATAATAATAGCAAACGAATATTTCCGTAGATCTATTTCTTTATTTAAAAATTCAACACAAATTAATCACTTATACAACAAGTTACAGCAAGAACTAAATGGTATAATCTTTCATCATGAAAATCGTAATAAACGCGGACTGTTCAATGTAGTAGGCTCATTATACAAATTCCTTTTTGGTACACTTGACGATAACGACAGAGTAGACTTCGAAAAAAACATGAATAATCTATCTTTAAATATTGTTCAAATTAATGAAATAAATGATATAATAAACATAATCAACAATGATATGAAAAGAATACAAGAACATCAAAATAAGAAAAATATACAAGATACTTTTACTTACCAATTATCACAATTTATAGAATACATAGAAGACATCGAAATGGGTATGCAATTGTCAAGACTAGGACTATTCAATCCAAAACTACTTACCTATGACAGACTTGACAGAGTCAATAACCGAAAGATACTACTAATTAAAACATCCACTTGGATTAACTACCAAGATAATATCATACTAATTATATCCCATATCCCAATTGACTTTCAGTCCACTAACACTATCAAAATTATCCCATATCCTGATCATAATGGTTGTCAACTTGATTACATTAGTACTACCTCTTATTTTGAAAAAAGATAATAAAATTTATAATCGCGATAATAAACCAGTAATTGACGAATGCATAACAAAAATTTTACTACACACAACACCAATTTGTAACTTTGAACGCATAAATAACAAAGACATGATAAAATACATTGAATCAAATACCATTGTAACTTGGAACATAACTAATACAACTGTAAAACAAAATTGCCAGAAAAATAATGTTGATCTTAATATTCAGGGCAATAAAATTATAAGTATAAATCAATGCAAAATGCAAATAAATGACATGATTTTAAGCAACAACTATCTACAACCAGAAGTTGACCTTACACAATTGTATCCCCGCTTAGAAATGATTAAAGTTAAACCTATCAAGCATGATGACATTGTAAAAATTGTATCACAAAATAATGTCTTTACATATGCAATCATCATAATCATAACCATCATATTCATAATTATATTCTTATATCTAAAATATGTATCTTGTAATCCCATAATGTTAATCCATAAAAAATTCAAGAAAGAAATTCACGAACCCAAGAACCAAACAACGCCATCGGTTCAACCAGAAGAAGAACAAAGAGACACAATTATCGAGATGACACAAATAACATTGCCAAAACTTTACCCTTCAGTGTCACCTTGACTCGCAGGCTCGCCTCTTAAGGAGAGGGAAGTGACATATTCTATCTCTACGTTATTCATAATATATTCTATGTCCACGTTATACATAAGTCTAGACACCAAATTTCCCATTCCAATAATGTAAACTTTCACAGGCTGCACTTGTAAACAAAGAGCAGCTAATCCGGGCTTCTCCCCCATCGATCAGCATTGATCGAAATAACTCACCGTCAGCAGATTTGCGTTCCCAGCCAACGCTGAGTAACTTCGTTCCCAGCCTTTATAATATTGTAAACATTTAAATGCCCGAAATTAGCTTTCGTTATAACTCAATGCACACTTATCTGTTAGTCTTAAGTTGTTCTTCAATAAATGAACTCGTCGTGAAATATCGCCTTGTCTTTAATTCAATTTAACCGTTAGAGCTGTGCGCGGTTTTTATAAGATTCAAACTCACAGTAAATAAAGAAAAATCTAATTATATATATATATATATTAATTATTGGATATTGGATTTATATTAATTAATTGGAAATAGGGAAAGATCGATTATCGGAAACATACTCATACTGCGCATGCACTTGGAGGATCTACATTCCTCTTCAATTTCAAGTCGTACTGCGCATGCACTTGGAGGATCTACATTCCTCTTCAATTTCAAGTCTCTATCTCTTAAAGGTTCTGAGATCCTTGACTTCATACATACGGACACACGGACAGACGGACGGACAAACGGACATGGCTAGCTCGAATTTGCTATTGATGCTGATCAAGAATATATATACCTTATGAGGTCGGAGGTGCTTACTTCCGTCTGTTACATACATTTGCACAAATAAATTATACCCTTTTTACCTATTTTTAATGGGTTCAGGGTTTAATTGTTTTATTTATTGAAACAAATTTCATTATATACATATTTTGATGTACTCAGTAATGCGTAATTAAAACATACAAACATAGGTGCTTGCATTCCATTGGATGAGACAAGAAATTTTCTCTCCAGCATACACTTTGCAAAAATTAAAAACGTTGCTTTTTAAGAGAGAGAAATGCAGTCTGCTGGTGTGTCGTTTGAAGAGCGAAATCAGGCTAGAATTTTTGCGTCACATTAAAATGTATGGGCGTTTACTTATCTTAATATATATGTGTCGTTGGTCACACAGTAAGTCTACATTTGTCAGACATGTCCTTTACTCGGTAGGATGTTACCATGGTATCTTGCCGTCATTTAAATAACCGTCGTTAAAATGTCTTACCGTCTCTAAACACTGCTTGTTCAGCGTCCTCTTTGTATTTATTGAGTCCAATCCCATTTTTGTCCAACCACAATCAAAGAATTGTCATACCACATTTAAGAGCTTCTAAAAGGTATAAATCATACAGACTAAGGCCCAATTATCCTTTTGCTTCTCGAATTAGCTAATGTCCAGCTACCTTCTAGACTAGAGACTAAGTACGGAATACGCAAGTTGTGTTTGCTCATATACACCACATGTTTTCTTTAACAACTTCTGTTTCTAATATGGTCCTGAAATTGAATATTCGAGAAATTCAATTCGGTGCCTTTTGCTCTGATAAAGAGCCCCGAGTTAACTAAATAAGTGACGCTGCAAGCTTGCCGCAGAAAAAAAAATGGTAGATTAGTGACAATGGAATTAGCTTTGGATAAGGTTATAGCTAGTCGGACGCGCCAAAATAAAACAAAACAAGTAATAGGTTGTAGTCGGGAGCTCCCGACTAGGCGATACCCTGAACCCTCTTCTTCCAACACCAAATGCTGCTAGTGCTACGCGCTCGTAAAAAAAAGTTCATTTTGCATTGTTCGAACTCGCAACTGACCGCATTACTTGTGGCCGCCTCTACCAAACAGCCATCCCAATTATTAATCCTCAATGAGAAAAAAACGGATTAATATAGCAGGACATAAAACAAAACAAGTAAGAGGTCAATTATATTGCGCATATTGCTTGAGTTAAGCACATGGAATGGAACGCTATCTTTAGTGACGAGGCCAATGTTTGACCGAATTAAAATTGTTCTATTAATTTTGGCTTAAGTTATTTGATGATTTAAATTTTTTGAAGTCTGAAAGCGACGGGAATCATTTTCTTTTTCTTCAACTTGGATGTCGTGCAATGCAAAAAATGTTTTTGAGTGTTTTAAAAGGATCGTGTTTTTAATTTAAATGTACAATTTACAATTATAAATGCTTCTTTAAATTAAAAACACGATCCTTTTTCAACACTCGAAAACATTTTTTGCATTTAACGTGGTCGTCATCATTATCATCGAAATATTTAAATATATTGAAAGTTTTCTTCTCCGGTGCCATATTTACGCATTAAATCAATACTAGAAAGGG
The DNA here is from genome assembly GCA_035045725.1 of Drosophila ezoana. Classification (NCBI taxonomy): domain Eukaryota; kingdom Metazoa; phylum Arthropoda; class Insecta; order Diptera; family Drosophilidae; genus Drosophila; species Drosophila ezoana. Next base: position 942,358 of record JAWNOU010000199.1, read on the forward strand.
CCAAACAAATTTGCTAAAACGCATTGTAGCAAGCGACAAGCCTAAAACAACGGTGCATTACGAACCGGCGATGAAAAAAACGATAGCAGAGTTCTAGCAAAAAAAAAAAAGCGGCTACACAAAGCACATCATTTCATTTTTTGCTATTGCTATTGCTATAGTCAATGACGCGACAAAGCTACTAGCAGAGCACAGCAAATGCTTTTTAATTTTTCGGCTCTGGCTTTGCTACAGCTCTGTTCAAAGAGAGAGCGATAGCGAGAGCATAGCAATATTTTTGTAGCTCTTGCTGCTACGGAGTAGTAAATGCGAACACTGCTTTTTTTCTATTAAATTTTTACTATTAATTATTTCAAATAGATAAAACCCGAGTTTCAGTTCTGTGCGTGTTTTTTAAGCTTGATTGGTAATGTAAGTTTTAAGAATATTTACAAAGAATTTTAAAGTGACAATGTAAGTGCAGTGTAACATGATTTTATTTGTTTAATACTAAATGAATTTACGTTCTGCTGCGAACATAGGCATCATCGCATTTAATTTTCAAATTGTAAGTATAAAGTATAGAATAATTAAGAAGACACTCGTTTTGTCGACCATTAATAAATAAATAAATAAAACTCGATCTGCGCGGGCACTAGGAGCACCTACATCTAAAATTTCAAGTCTCTAGCCCTTATAAATTCTGTGATCCTTGCGTTCATACATACGGACGGACGGACGGACAGACAGGCGGACATGGCTAGACCGACTCGGCTATTGATGCTGATCAAGAATATATATACTTTATGGGGTCGGAGATGTTTTCTTCTGCCTGTTACATACACTTGCGCTTTGCACAAATACAATATACTCTTTTTACCCATTTTCAATGGGTTCAGGGTATAAAAAGCGTTTCTGTGCCATATTATCTTACTTTGAACGGTATCTAAACTTTCAGCAGCACTTATTGCCAAAAAACAAATGTTTTCTAAGGGGAATAGATTTTAAATTATTTGATAATTGTATCTAAAGAAGATATTAACATAGTCATAAATAAAGATATGCGTTTACAAGATATGCCTTACAAACGTACTTACATTTCGATGAGTCCAGTGTCGGATGTGAATGATCCTATATAGTCCCATTGTGGGCGTTCACTTAATATGTAGAAAATCGTAGTGAGTGCCATAATACTAAGAAAACACATTTGGAAATGGCGCTAAAATAACCTATAGTTAGAAAGGCTAGTTAAAATACCCTACGAATTTCTTATACCATTTTGCTTTCTGAAAAGTAAATACATATGTACGTACATATATCGTATATCTTTAGCATTTACAATATATTTTGAAAATTAATTTCTTTCCACGGCAACACATCAGCATTAATAATCTAACATTGGTTGGAAAAAACACCAATCGAAAACGAATACTACGAAGAGCACTTGTTATTGCTGGACGAAACATCGATGCATCGATGTTTTTAAATTAATGTCAAACATTGATGTTATTCCTGATGCACGATGTTTCGGTAAATCTTGGACTTGATCACTCCACAAAAGTCACTCCAAATAAGTCGGGAGTGGTGTCTATTCCACGTAGTTTTGTTTATTTCCATTTCCGGCGGAGAAAATTAACTTTATTGTGTATTATATTATACATAAGATATTATTATAAGTTGCCGATAACGCGGTGACAGCTAGGGATGAGCGATATTTACTCAACCTGTTACAAGTAACAAGTATTTAAAAGTAACTATTTATGTTATTTATTATTATTATTTATTTATACAAATAAATTTGTAATTGTTTTTTTAGCACTCTTTTATTTCTTAATTGGAGAATAAAAATAATATTATTTAATTTAAAGAAATTATGTTAATATTTGCATCGACTTAGAAATACATATCTGCGCTAGAAAACTAACAAAATTAATTTCTTGCCAGCTAAAGCCAGAGAAGTGAATAACAACACCTACATACATACTTTAAAGTTCTTATGCATGCATAATTCACGCATACAACCAAAGGTGCTTGCACGCCATTGGCTAAGACAAGAACTTTTCTCGAGCATACAATGTTCAAAAACAAAAGTGAAATCAATCTATGTGTGCTATTTTCTTATCGTAGTTATTGCACAAGATGCGTGTGTTAAAATTATTATATTCTTAAATTTTTCTGTACAATTAATCGTTAGTATTTGGAGTAATATATCATTTAAATAAAGCGTGCATTTCATGGATAAAGCACAAGCACTTTGCGTCGATCTTAAGTTTTAAACTTTTTCGCTCAATGTACTTCGAAAACGAAGCGACGCAAAGCACCATCGACCAGCTTTGCTGAAGGCAGGCTGGCGACTAACCTCGTTGCTCGTGTCAGCATCAGCAAGCCGCGACTTCGGCAATCGTTCGTCTGGTCTTTGGAGAACGAACAGCCAGTCGGCAGGCATGTCGTACGAGGCCTCAAAGGCCAGATGAAAGGCCAGGCTAGAAATTTGCGTCGCATTCAAATGTATGGGCGTTACTCATCTTAGTGTTTATATGGTCTTTGGTTGCTGTCTTATCAAAAACTTGCACCGTTTTTGTATTTTTATGGATGCTGTCTTGTCAGATTTGTTCTCAGGTTGTTCCTTTCGTACTCGTCGAAGAGCTGAGTACTGTGTCACAGGCTTATACTCAGGTTGTTACATTCGTACTCTTCGAGAAGCTGAGTACTGTGTCACAGGCCTCTACTCAGGTTGTTAAAATGGATAAAAAGAACGAGTGAAATTTGGTCCCTATTTAAGGCTGTCCACGACAAATTTGCAAAATGCAATATTTGCAAGGAAAAGTACTCCTATAAAACTTCAACAAGTAATTTGCACAAAAATATTATGTGTTTTGCCAAAAATGGGTACGTACTTGCGCACATGTTTATTTTGTTAACTTATTATAAACAAAATTTCAAAAATATATTTTTTTGAAGGCAAATGTAGCAGCAACAGCAAATCCTTCCAAACTTCCCGCCTAAAAGTCAAGTAACAGTCGCTGTTATTTGTCACTGGTACGATTTTGTAGCTGTCACAGTTGTCACTGTGACACAGAAATAACACTATCGATCATCCCTAGTGACAGCACAATTGTTGATTATCGTGCAACAACGATATTATAGCCTCTGTCCACTGAACACATTTCTCAAAATGTTACATTTTTGCAATATGTGTAAAATGCGGCAGTTTTACTTTTTACCATAAGAAAACAAATTTAACTGATTTTTCAAAATTGTCTCATTTTTTAAAAATGTGTAAATTAGCCCCGAACATTTCGTGTTTTTTGCGATGATTAATCGAGATTTCTATCGATGTTGGGAAATATGTTAGAGTATCAGAACCATAAACAGCTGATATATCAACGAACGCCAGCGGCAACATTAAATAAGAAATTTAAAATTGTACTAATCACACAGTTTTTAGCATTTAAACATGGCGAAATGTCGGAAAGAGAATGTAACTTGGAGCCCTTTGTTACGGAACTGCTTGTTTCTCAGTGGGCTGCGCCGGCTGGCTCATCGGTTTTTCTGGGTGTGGTCCCATCCCTGGCCCGCAGTCCGCACAATCGATAACAACAAAGCTACGCGTCTGTAGCATAACAGACTGTTACAACACTATGCAAAACGAACCACATCGATAACATCAAACAATCGGAACTTCCAACAGATGAACAACATAAACAGCTGTAATAACTATGAAAATGTAAACAACAAAGGTGAGACACTCAATCTACATTAACAAAAACACTATTTATCCACCTTACTCTTCCAGATCGGGCCCCGGTTCCGGACCCAGCGTACCCGCCCTACCATGAGACGATCACCTACACTCGTCTCCCTCATTATGGCCACTAAATGGCCTACATTAGCCTGTGCCGGCTGTTATGCCAACTCTCCCCATCCATGAAAATTTAGCCGCACATTTCTCTCTTCAGGTACAGTATATAATTCGTTGCATTCCTTATCGCTATTAACATTTAGTCTAATATCTTATTTCCTTGCATCATATCTCCAAGCCGCTATTACAAGTTCGTACACGCGAACATTGCCGGCATTTTTTTTTAACAGGTGCGTACGATAAATTGGTATATTCTTATATTTAGGACAATTGATACTAATTTTAAATTTCTATTTTTTTTGTACAGAATACCTTTTGTCTGCAACGTTTGTGCAGAACAGGAGACGAAAACACGGCCAGAAGTTATTGCCAGTCGACAAAAGAATGGAAAATAAGGGGAGATATAGCAACACAGGTAATTATTGCACCAATGGGGAGCAGGTACCCGCTGAAATAAATGCGTGTATACATATGTGGTTCCAACGAAAGTCGTTATGTTAGTCAAAAGCGCTTATATTACCTTGCCTGCCTAAAGAGCTCTCTGGATAAGGGGGGGCGGTAAGGGCGATCATAAGGTGTATTCTGCACCTGAGGCGCGTAACACATATATATATATACACATAAGTGGGTATCACTCGTGCTTACGTTGGCCAAAATCTAAACTTTTAATTTCTTTCCTTACTTGGCAGACGCAATAATCTTTGGGCCCTTTTCTTCCCTGTTCGCACTTTCGGATAATCACTTAATTTAAACTTGCCGTAAGTATATTATGTATTAAATAAACAAAAAACTAGAGTTAACAATTCAAAACTAAATCTGTTCTCTTTTTAGGAGCCCAATGAGGAGTCTGCGTCTGACTCTGCCTTTTACTCAGGCGAGGAGGGACGACGTGGAACGGACTCACTCAGTGATGAAGTGGGCGTGGTCTCGCCTGTGGCTGCCTCTTCGCCGTTGGAGCCCGGTTTTGGTGGCTCTGCTTGCTGGTGGCCGCTTCGTCGTTGTTGGAGCCCGGTCGTCGGTGGCTCGTCTCGTCACCTTCAGGGTTGCGCCGACGCTTGGCTGGTGGCGTCGCGGATATGGCTGGTGTGTGCCGCTGAGCCGAATCCTGGCCTTTGGTATGTCTGGTGGGCCTCTCTGGTGCGAGCGCTGGTCCCTTTCTTGCCGGAGCCGTTGATTTCTGTTTTCTTATTTGCTCGTCTCTCGTCGCACTTAAGTTTTAAGTTTGTTTCTTTTTTTATTTTAATGTATTTTGTGACTCGAGCGGCTTACTCACAGATATTTATTAAATGGCAAAAAAAAACAAAACCAAACAAATTTATTGTCTTTTAAATTAATTGTGCGCCGGCTTCTTGCCAGGTGGGAAAAATTTTGAATCTTTTGAGCCGATATGCAATATACGAATTTTTATGCTCACTTCGAGCTGGCACGCCCGCCGTTAACCGCTGATCAAATCGAACTCCCTTACATTTGGGCAGCAACATCATCGGTGCCGAATTTCGGCACACGCATACATTGGCAAGGCGGGCACCGTTGCTGCACATCTGCACAGCTGCATTTTTTTGGGTCAATGGCCCAAATGAAGGCCAAGGGCATATCCAAGGGCATGCGATCCACTCTCCTCCTAGTCTCTTTAAGAGCGAACCGGGCGGCCAATAGCAATCGTCGCTTTTGGCGCCGTGGATCGCAAGTCTGGCGTTGCCACCCTTCAAAATTTGGGCTCCGCCGTGGGCCCAGCTTCACCCCCGCATACTCCAACCATATGACAAAAGATATCGGCGTGGCCGATAATATCGCTCGCAACCAACTAAGTAAACCCTCGGTGCTGCCGATAACGTCAAATGCAACATCACCACGCAGATTATTGTAACGACATGAATGACCGTTACAAGGAATCTGTGTGCGCATTTCATGGATTGACCCAGCCGGCTAATAACGATGCCCAACGTAGGCCACACCCACGACAAGTAATCTATATTTCCGGCAGTGACCCAACAAAAAACAAAAGGAGGACGGGCGCTGCCGCCGCCATTGCCTGGCAGGGAGGTGAGCAAATTACGATTATGTTCGTATATCTTTTGCGTGGAAGACGCCTAGCACGCGTCCCTGGAGATCTGCCGACGGCTCGGACGACTCGGCTCATCAAGAATTTCCGGGCGAACTTGGCATTGAAGGCTTTGCCGAAGCCACTTTGTGCGAAGTTGCGCCTCCACACTTCCTGTCCCGGTTCCAGATAGAGCTGCCGCGCGCGGTGGTCGTATCGTTGGCGACTTCGCTCGTAGGCGGTATGCAGGTGGTCTTTGACTTGGCTTCGGATTACAGCCAGTCTGTCCTTCGCGTCAAGGTCAGAAATACTGTGATCGGCCAATGATCTCAGCTTCCTGGCCAGTTTGTAGCTGGAACCATTCAGGTACATCTGCTGGCCAAAGACCGCGAAGAACGGAGTCACTCCCGTAGCGCTGTGGACTGCATTCCAGATCGCCACTTCCACCTCTGGTAGGTACGCGTCCCAATCCCGATGATCCTGACCCAGGTAGGTTCTGATCGCAGACAGCACTGTGCAGTTCACGCGCTCGGCGGCGTTGCTCTGAGGCGAATACACTGGTGTGCGCAGGTGAGTAATGCCAAACGCCTGGACCATCGCATCGAACGACTTTGACACGAATTGTCTTCCATTATCCGAATGGATCACTTCCGGCACGCCAAATTTGAAGAACACCTCATGCACTAGGAAGTTCACGACATCCGCCGCGGTGGCTTCTCTCATGGCCTTCAGGAAGGTAAATTTCGAGAAGTGGTCTACGACGACGAATATCCACGCATGCCCTCGTTTCGACCGTGGATACTTCCCCAAGAAGTCGATATATAGCTTCTGGAAGGGGCGGTCGGTGCGCACTTCTTCCCCAATTCCGACCGGCATCCGGTAGTTTTGTGCCTTGGTTTCCTTGCATGTATCGCATTTCCGTATATAGTCCCTGACTTGTATGGCCATGTTGGGCCAATAATATCGCCTGCGCAGCGCGTGCAGCTTGTTGGATGAGTCCTGCAGTCAGCGACTCCGGCACCCAGAGCTTCCAACTTGTGCCTTCGACCTCATCCTCCAAGCTCTCGTGCACGGTCCTCTTGAACAGAAGTCCGTCCTGCACTCTAAGATCCGGCAACTTCCCTTGTTGGCTCATCACCTCTTTTATCAGCTCTCGATATTCGGTGCTCTCGAACTCCGGGGTCTGAAATCCCAACAGATCCTCCGGGGTCAGTTCGACCTCTTCCACGCTTCGGGACAACGTGTCTGCGACGACGTTGTCGCCTCCCTTGCGGTACTGCATGGAGAAAGGGAACGCTTGCAGCTCTATGGACCACCTGGCTAATCTCCCGCTCAAGTCTTTAAGACTCATAAGCCACTGCAGGCTCGCATGATCGGTGATTACCGTGAACGGCATCATCTCCACGTACGGCCGGAATCGATGTATGGCCAGTTTGGCGGCTAGGCATTCCTTCTCGGTCACCGAATAGTTGATCTGATGTTTGTTGAGTTTGGTCGAGAAGAATGCGATCGGCCTTTCCTGTTGCTCGTCGTCTAGCTGGAACAACACGGCTCCTACTCCGTAGTGAGATGCGTCGCATTGTATGAAGAATGGTCTTCGAAAATCCGCGTGAACTAACACCGGGGCTGTGGTGAGGGCTAACTTCAAACTTTCTATGGCATCTATGGCCTCGTCACTCAACACAAATCTACCTGTTCTCTTCTTAAGGGCATCAGTCAACGGTACCGGGATCTCGGCGAAGTTCTTTATGAATCGGCGATACCACCCCGCTGTACCTAAGAAGCTTCGTAGTTCCTTGACCGTCCTCGGATTCGGGATGTTCCGGATCGCTTCTACTCTTCCCGGATCCATGCGCAGAGTCCCGCCGCCTATGATGAAACCCAGGTAGTTTAGGTTGCGGAAGCAGAATTTTGACTTCGCCATGCCTATGGTGAGGTTCGCGTTTCTCAGACACTCGGCCACCAATTCCAAGTATTTTAGGTGCGTTGGAAAATCTGCCGATATTATCAGCAAATCGTCCAGGTATACGAACACGTTGGACCTTAGTTTCGCCGAGATTACTTTGTCCATGAGCCTGCAAAGTTGTTGAGCGGCGTTGCAGAGCCCGAATGGCATGTGGCGGAACTGGTACAGCGGTCTCCCTGGTACAGTAAACGCCGTATACGCCCTGCTCTTCTCCTCCATCTCGATTTGCCAGAACGCGAACTTAAGGTCGACGCTAGAGATAAAATGAGTCTCGTCGATTCGCGATAGGATGCCCTCGATGCATGGAAACGGGTAAGCGTCCTTTACCGTCACACTGTTTAATTTCCTGGCGTCTAAGCAAAACCTGTTCTTCCCAGGCCTCATCACCACCGTCGTCCGGTTGCTCCAGGGGCTGTCACTCTCCTCGATGATGCCTAACTTTAGCATTTTGTCCACCATTGGGCGCCATATTGTTACGGAACTGCTTGTTTCTCAGTGGGCCGCGCCGGCTGGCTCATCGGTTTCTCTGGGTGTGGTCCCATCCCTGGCCCGCAGTCCGCACAATCGATAACAACAAAGCTACGCGTCTGTAGCATAACAGACTGTTACAACACTATGCAAAACGAACCACATCGATAACATCAAACAATCGGATCTTCCAACAGATGAACAACATAAACAGCTGTAATAACTATGAAAATGTAAACAACAAAGGTGAGACACTCAATCTACATTAACAAAAACACTATTTATCCACCTTACTCTTCCAGATTGGGCCCCGGTTCCGGACCCAGCGTACCCGCCCTACCATGAGACGATCACCTACACTCGTCTCCCTCATTTTGGCCACTAAATGGCCTACATTAGCCTGTGCCGGCTGTTATGCCAACTCTCCCCATCCATGAAAATTTAGCCGCACATTTCTCTCTTCAGGTACAGTATATAATTCGTTGCATTCCTTATCGCTATTAACATTTAGTCTAATATCTTATTTCCTTGCATCATATCTCCAAGCCGCTATTACAAGTTCGTACACGCGAACATTGCCGGCATTTTTTTTTAACAGGTGCGTACGATAAATTGGTATATTCTTATATTTAGGACAATTGATACTAATTTTAAATTTCTATTTTTTTTGTACAGAATACCTTTTGTCTGCAACGTTTGTGCAGAACAGGAGACGAAAACACGGCCAGAAGTTATTGCCAGTCGACAAAAGAATGGAAAATAAGGGGAGATATAGCAACACAGGTAATTATTGCACCAATGGGGAGCAGGTACCCGCTGAAATAAATGCGTGTATACATATGTGGTTCCAACGAAAGTCGTTATGTTAGTCAAAAGCGCTTATATTACCTTGCCTGCCTAAAGAGCTCTCTGGATAAGGGGGGCGGTAAGGGCGATCATAAGGTGTATTCTGCACCTGAGGCGCGTAACACATATATATATATACACATAAGTGGGTATCACTCGTGCTTACGTTGGCCAAAATCTAAACTTTTAATTTCTTTCCTTACTTGGCAGACGCAATAATCTTTGGGCCCTTTTCTTCCCTGTTCGCACTTTCGGATAATCACTTAAATTAAACTTGCCGTAAGTATATTATGTATTAAATAAACAAAAAACTAGAGTTAACAATTCAAAACTAAATCTGTTCTCTTTTTAGGAGCCCAATGAGGAGTCTGCGTCTGACTCTGCCTTTTACTCAGGCGAGGAGGGACGACGTGGAACGGACTCACTCAGTGATGAAGTGGGCGTGGTCTCGCCTGTGGCTGCCTCTTCGCCGTTGGAGCCCGGTTTTGGTGGCTCTGCTTGCTGGTGGCCGCTTCGTCGTTGTTGGAGCCCGGTCGTCGGTGGCTCGTCTCGTCACCTTCAGGGTTGCGCCGACGCTTGGCTGGTGGCGTCGCGGATATGGCTGGTGTGTGCCGCTGAGCCGAATCCTGGCCTTTGGTATGTCTGGTGGGCCTCTCTGGTGCGAGCGCTGGTCCCTTTCTTGCCGGAGCCGTTGATTTCTGTTTTCTTATTTGCTCGTCTCTCGTCGCACTTAAGTTTTAAGTTTGTTTCTTTTTTTATTTTAATGTATTTTGTGACTCGAGCGGCTTACTCACAGATATTTATTAAATGGCAAAAAAAAACAAAACCAAACAAATTTATTGTCTTTTAAATTAATTGTGCGCCGGCTTCTTGCCAGGTGGGAAAAATTTTGAATCTTTTGAGCCGATATGCAATATACGAATTTTTATGCTCACTTCGAGCTGGCACGCCCGCCGTTAACCGCTGATCAAATCGAACTCCCTTACATTTGGGCAGCAACATCATCGGTGCCGAATTTCGGCACACGCATACATTGGCAAGGCGGGCACCGTTGCTGCACATCTGCACAGCTGCATTTTTTTGGGTCAATGGCCCAAATGAAGGCCAAGGGCATATCCAAGGGCATGCGATCCACTCTCCTCCTAGTCTCTTTAAGAGCGAACCGGGCGGCCAATAGCAATCGTCGCTTTTGGCGCCGTGGATCGCAAGTCTGGCGTTGCCACCCTTCAAAATTTGGGCTCCGCCGTGGGCCCAGCTTCACCCCGCATACTCCAACCATATGACAAAAGATATCGGCGTGGCCGATAATATCGCTCGCAACCAACTAAGTAAACCCTCGGTGCTGCCGATAACGTCAAATGCAACATCACCACGCAGATTATTGTAACGACATGAATGACCGTTACAAGGAATCTGTGTGCGCATTTCATGGATTGACCCAGCCGGCTAATAACGATGCCCAACGTAGGCCACACCCACGACAAGTAATCTATATTTCCGGCAGTGACCCAACAAAAAACAAAAGGAGGACGGGCGCTGCCGCCGCCATTGCCTGGCAGGGAGGTGAGCAAATTACGATTATGTTCGTATATCTTTTGCGTGGAAGACGCCTAGCACGCGTCCCTGGAGATCTGCCGACGGCTCGGACGACTCGGCTCATCAAGAATTTCCGGGCGAACTTGGCATTGAAGGCTTTGCCGAAGCCACTTTGTGCGAAGTTGCGCCTCCACACTTCCTGTCCCGGTTCCAGATAGAGCTGCCGCGCGCGGTGGTCGTATCGTTGGCGACTTCGCTCGTAGGCGGTATGCAGGTGGTCTTTGACTTGGCTTCGGATTACAGCCAGTCTGTCCTTCGCGTCAAGGTCAGAAATACTGTGATCGGCCAATGATCTCAGCTTCCTGGCCAGTTTGTAGCTGGAACCATTCAGGTACATCTGCTGGCCAAAGACCGCGAAGAACGGAGTCACTCCCGTAGCGCTGTGGACTGCATTCCGGATCGCCACTTCCACCTCTGGTAGGTACGCGTCCCAATCCCGATGATCCTGACCCAGGTAGGTTCTGATCGCAGACAGCACTGTGCGGTTCACGCGCTCGGCGGCGTTGCTCTGAGGCGAATACACTGGTGTGCGCAGGTGAGTAATGCCAAACGCCTGGACCATCGCATCGAACGACTTTGACACGAATTGTCTTCCATTATCCGAATGGATCACTTCCGGCACGCCAAATTTGAAGAACACCTCATGCACTAGGAAGTTCACGACATCCGCCGCGGTGGCTTCTCTCATGGCCTTCAGGAAGGTAAATTTCGAGAAGTGGTCTACGACGACGAATATCCACGCATGCCCTCGTTTCGACCGTGGATACTTCCCCAAGAAGTCGATATATAGCTTCTGGAAGGGGCGGTCGGTGCGCACTTCTTCCCCAATTCCGACCGGCATCCGGTAGTTTTGTGCCTTGGTTTCCTTGCATGTATCGCATTTCCGTATATAGTCCCTGACTTGTATGGCCATGTTGGGCCAATAATATCGCCTGCGCAGCGCGTGCAGCTTGTTGGATGAGTCCTGCAGTCAGCGACTCCGGCACCCAGAGCTTCCAACTTGTGCCTTCGACCTCATCCTCCAAGCTCTCGTGCACGGTCCTCTTGAACAGAAGTCCGTCCTGCACTCTAAGATCCGGCAACTTCCCTTGTTGGCTCATCACCTCTTTTATCAGCTCTCGATATTCGGTGCTCTCGAACTCCGGGGTCTGAAATCCCAACAGATCCTCCGGGGTCAGTTCGACCTCTTCCACGCTTCGGGACAACGTGTCTGCGACGACGTTGTCGCCTCCCTTGCGGTACTGCATGGAGAAAGGGAACGCTTGCAGCTCTATGGACCACCTGGCTAATCTCCCGCTCAAGTCTTTAAGACTCATAAGCCACTGCAGGCTCGCATGATCGGTGATTACCGTGAACGGCATCATCTCCACGTACGGCCGGAATCGATGTATGGCCAGTTTGGCGGCTAGGCATTCCTTCTCGGTCACCGAATAGTTGATCTGATGTTTGTTGAGTTTGGTCGAGAAGAATGCGATCGGCCTTTCCTGTTGCTCGTCGTCTAGCTGGAACAACACGGCTCCTACTCCGTAGTGAGATGCGTCGCATTGTATGAAGAATGGTCTTCGAAAATCCGCGTGAACTAACACCGGGGCTGTGGTGAGGGCTAACTTCAAACTTTCTATGGCATCTATGGCCTCGTCACTCAACACAAATCTACCTGTTCTCTTCTTAAGGGCATCAGTCAACGGTACCGGGATCTCGGCGAAGTTCTTTATGAATCGGCGATACCACCCCGCTGTACCTAAGAAGCTTCGTAGTTCCTTGACCGTCCTCGGATTCGGGATGTTCCGGATCGCTTCTACTCTTCCCGGATCCATGCGCAGAGTCCCGCCGCCTATGATGAAACCCAGGTAGTTTAGGTTGCGGAAGCAGAATTTTGACTTCGCCATGCCTATGGTGAGGTTCGCGTTTCTCAGACACTCGGCCACCAATTCCAAGTATTTTAGGTGCGTTGGAAAATCTGCCGATATTATCAGCAAATCGTCCAGGTATACGAACACGTTGGACCTTAGTTTCGCCGAGATTACTTTGTCCATGAGCCTGCAAAGTTGTTGAGCGGCGTTGCAGAGCCCGAATGGCATGTGGCGGAACTGGTACAGCGGTCTCCCTGGTACAGTAAACGCCGTATACGCCCTGCTCTTCTCCTCCATCTCGATTTGCCAGAACGCGAACTTAAGGTCGACGCTAGAGATAAAATGAGTCTCGTCGATTCGCGATAGGATGCCCTCGATGCATGGAAACGGGTAAGCGTCCTTTACCGTCACACTGTTTAATTTCCTGGCGTCTAAGCAAAACCTGTTCTTCCCAGGCCTCATCACCACCGTCGTCCGGTTGCTCCAGGGGCTGTCACTCTCCTCGATGATGCCTAACTTTAGCATTTTGTCCACCATTGGGCGCCATATTGTTACGGAACTGCTTGTTTCTCAGTGGGCCGCGCCGGCTGGCTCATCGGTTTCTCTGGGTGTGGTCCCATCCCTGGCCCGCAGTCCGCACAATCGATAACAACAAAGCTACGCGTCTGTAGCATAACAGACTGTTACAACACTATGCAAAACGAACCACATCGATAACATCAAACAATCGGATCTTCCAACAGATGAACAACATAAACAGCTGTAATAACTATGAAAATGTAAACAACAAAGGTGAGACACTCAATCTACATTAACAAAAACACTATTTATCCACCTTACTCTTCCAGATTGGGCCCCGGTTCCGGACCCAGCGTACCCGCCCTACCATGAGACGATCACCTACACTCGTCTCCCTCATTTTGGCCACTAAATGGCCTACATTAGCCTGTGCCGGCTGTTATGCCAACTCTCCCCATCCATGAAAATTTAGCCGCACATTTCTCTCTTCAGGTACAGTATATAATTCGTTGCATTCCTTATCGCTATTAACATTTAGTCTAATATCTTATTTCCTTGCATCATATCTCCAAGCCGCTATTACAAGTTCGTACACGCGAACATTGCCGGCATTTTTTTTTAACAGGTGCGTACGATAAATTGGTATATTCTTATATTTAGGACAATTGATACTAATTTTAAATTTCTATTTTTTTTGTACAGAATTCCTTTTGTCTGCAACGTTTGTGCAGAACAGGAGACGAAAACACGGCCAGAAGTTATTGCCAGTCGACAAAAGAATGGAAAATAAGGGGAGATATAGCAACACAGGTAATTATTGCACCAATGGGGAGCAAGTACCCGCTGAAATAAATGCGTGTATACATATGTGGTTCCAACGAAAGTCGTTATGTTAGTTAAAAGCGCTTATATTACCTTGCCTACCTAAAGAGCTCTCTGGGTAAGGGGGGGCGGTAAGGGTGATCATAAGGTGTATTCTGCACCTGAGGCGCGTAACACATATATATATATATATACATAAGTGGGTATCACTCGTGCTTACGTTGGCCAAAATCTAAACTTTTAATTTCTTTCCTTACTTGGCAGACGCAATAATCTTTGGGCCCTTTTCTTCCCTGTTCGCACTTTCGGATAATCACTTAATTTAAACTTGCCGTAAGTATATTATGTATTAAATAAACAAAAAACTAGAGTTAACAATTCAAAACTAAATCTGTTCTCTTTTTAGGAGCCCAATGAGGAGTCTGCGTCTGACTCTGCCTTTTACTCAGGCGAGGAGGGACGACGTGGAACGGACTCACTCAGTGATGAAGTGGGCGTGGTCTCGCCTGTGGCTGCCTCTTCGCCGTTGGAGCCCGGTTTTGGTGGCTCTGCTTGCTGGTGGCCGCTTCGTCGTTGTTGGAGCCCGGTCGTCGGTGGCTCGTCTCGTCACCTTCAGGGTTGCGCCGACGCTTGGCTGGTGGCGTCGCGGATATGGCTGGTGTGTGCCGCTGAGCCGAATCCTGGCCTTTGGTATGTCTCGTGGGCCTCTCTGGTGCGAGCGCTGGTCCCTTTCTTGCCGGAGCCGTTGATTTTTGTTTTCTTATTTGCTCGTCTCTCGTCGCACTTAAGTTTTAAGTTTGTTTCTTTTTTTATTTTAATGTATTTTGTGACTCGAGCGGCTTACTCACAGATATTTATTAAATGGCAAAAAAAAACAAAACCAAAAAAATTTATTGTCTTGTAGTAATAATTAGCATGTAAGATTCTACTGTGATATAGCATTAAGTGTCCCACTGTAAATATAACTGTAGTCACATCGAAGGCTTCGCTCAGAGAGCGAAACATTCGATGCTCTTACTCTCGCTCTGACACGAGCATAAGAAAAACGAGAACGATGGTGAAATAAAAATGATCTGCGACGGCATTCCAAAAAGTGACGCGCACAAGAACGGTTGCATTTTATTTGCGTCAGGCCATTCCTACAAATTCAGAAGTGGTCACGGAATTAAACCTACAAAATTATTCAAATATTATCAATTCAAACTTGTTAATATTAGTTATTAAATAACTAGATTATGGAATCGCGTGTGAACATTGGCAATCTAAGCCTATCCGACCTAAAAATGTGGTGCGAAAAACTGGGTTTGCCAACTAGAGGCACCAAAGCTGCTTTATTAGCTCAACTGAATGCTGCATTACCGTCAGCAAGTGCTCCAAACCTCCATTTGGACATGCTAGACTCCAACGAAGAGCTGATCGATTTAACACCAAGCACCAGCAACAACAACAACGGTTCTTGCGGCGCTCAGACAGCCAACAACAACAACAGCTCTGGTGACGAAGAGGCGGCCAGCCATAACGGCTTTTCCATTTCGGCGGAAATTGGCGGCATAGCACATGAGGAAAACGATGACGTACCGGTCTGCGATCTTGGTGGCAACACTCAACACAACATTGAAGTTGCCAATGCTGATCCAAACGCTGATGCTGGCAACGCTCAACACAACATTGAAGTTGCCAATGCTGATCCAAACGTTGATGCTGGCAACGCTCCACATAACATCGAAGTTGCCAATGCTGAGCCAAACATCGATAGTGGCAGCACTGTGAATGAAAATGTAAACAATGCACCTAACAGCAGTGTTTTCCAACAAAATTACGAAGACATGTAGCGTATGGTGTGGAATTTACGGTGCGAAAACATAGACCTGCGTAACCACAAGTCTGAACTAAACCTTAATGCTGTAAAAGAGTTCGTACCAGAATATAATGGTGAAAACAACATCAATGAATGGTTGGTGTTAGTAAAAAATATTCGAGATGTGTTCAAAGTGTCTGATGACGTCATGCGTACACTATTATGTGCTCGCCTCAAGGGCAAAGCAAACATTTGGCTGCTGTCTCGTCCAACACTTCTCTCAGGTAACATCGATAATATTTTAATGCAGTTAAGGATCATCTTTGGCACCAAAGAGAACGTCCTTGAAATTCGCCGCAGGTTTGAAAGCCGAAAGTGGAAACCTGATGAAAAATTTGCAGTGTATTATTTTGATAAAATGACCCTGGCAAACGAGTTGAAAATGGGAAACGACGAAATGGTACAATACTTGATTGATGGAATATCCGGCATGCAGCTAAAAAATCAGGCTAAATTACAACGCTTTGCTGCGCCGTCCGAAGTTCTGGATGCTTTCCAAGACGTTGATCAGCCGAGGGCTCATCTTGGCAAGCCCCAAATAAAAAACATGCTGACGTCAACGCGTGGAACCCCGGAACAGAAGGTCAACAAGTGCTTCAATTGCCACAGCTTTGGACATCTGGCCGCAGACTGTCGCAAGCCAAAACGAGCTGAAGGAGCATGCTTTGCTTGTGGCAAACTTGGACATCTGGCTAAAGAGTGCTCACTTTACAAGAAAAACAAGGCGACCGACGATTATGTAAGATATTTGGATGTAAGTTTTCTTGATAAAAATAATTTAAATGTTACATCCTCCATAGAGTGCCTAATAGATTCTGGTAGCCCAATCACCTTTTTAAGAGAATCAACTGTTCCAAAAGGAGTTAAAACAAATAATGAAAATCTAAATTTATGTTATTATGGAATAAATGGAAGTAAATTAAATATAGTTGGAAAAATATGTTGTGTAATCAAAACTTTAAATAAAAATGTGAAAATTGAATCTCTTGTTGTGAACGATGAATCTACAAGGCACCCAATGGTGTTAGGTAGAGATTTTCTATTTCTAAGTAATTTTAAAATTGTTGAAGTCGAAGAAGTTATGAGCAAAAACGTTGAGCCAACGGTGATGCACAAAGAAAAGTACAATAAAAATACAAAAAATGAAAATGTGAATAATAAAAAAGTAGAGCACAAAGTAGTGGAAAAAGAAGAGAACAAAGTAGTGGAAAAAGTAGAGAGCAAAGTAGTGGAAAAAGAAGAGATCAAAGAAGTGGAAAAAGTAGAGAATAAAGTAAGGGAAAAAGCAGAATGCAATACAGTAAACATAAAAAAGAACGAAATGGATAATAAAGAACAAGGTTACAACGAGCAAAGAGGAGAAAGATACGAGACAGAAAATTTTGAAAAACAAATGTTGGCAATAAACGTAATAGGCGCAGACAAAGAAAAGTACAAAGTAGGAAAGGTAATCTGTCAAAATAGTTTGGAAAGGTTTGAAAAGATATTCGAAAAATATTATGTAGAACCAGACAGACCTGCGGAGCCTAAAATAAAGAACTCAATGAAAATTACTATTGAAAACGAAAAACCGTTTCGCTGTTCCCCAAGAAGGTTATCATATGCAGAAAAGATAGAAGTACAGAAAATACTAGACGAAAACTTAGCTCGAGGATACATACAACCAAGTGAGTCAGAGTATGTGTCAAAAATTGTCCTTGTAAAAAAGAAAACAGGAGAGCTCAGAATGTGTGTAGACTATCGTCAGCTTAAGAAAGTAACAGTGAAAGATAACTATCCAATTCCACTGATAGATGATCTACTAGAAAGACTAGCGAATAAAAAACTGTTTTCAAAATTAGACTTAAAAAATGGGTTTCACCATGTTTTTATGGATAAAGAATCGGTAAAGTACACATCATTCACTACTCCGCTAGGACAATTTGATTACCTTAGAATGCCATTTGGATTAACGAATGCACCGTCAACGTTTCAAAGATATATTAACAAAATATTTGCAGAAATGGTGAGGACAGGAAAAGTGGTGATCTACCTCGATGACATTATGATTGCTACAAAAGATTTAAATGAGCATTTAGAAATTCTCAGAGAGGTTTTTAAACGTGTTGTAGACAACAAACTAGAACTTAGACTCGATAAGTGTGAATTTTTGCAGTCTTCAGTTGATTATTTAGGTTATACTGTCACTGGAAATGGCATAAAGGCTAATGAAGCTGGGCTAGAAGCAATTCGATCTTTTCCCGTACCTACAAAAGTCCATGAAGTTCAAAGTTTTATCGGCCTATGCTCATACTTTAGGAGGTTTATTCAAGATTTTTCACTAATTGCAAAGCCATTGTATGATCTAACAAAGAAAGATAAAAAGTTTGAGTTTAAAGAAGTAGAATTAGATGCTTTCAATGCACTAAAAAATAAGTTAATAGAAGCACCGATATTAGCAATATATGACCCTAGAGATGAAACGGGGCGATTCTGTTACAAAGGAAGAGTGATGGAAAACTCCATCCTGTTTTCTACTTTTCAAAACGAACAACAGAAGTAGAGTCAAGATACCATAGCTTTGAATTAGAGACCCTAGCGATCATAAATGCGCTCAAAAGATTTCGAGTTTATTTACAAGGCATTAAGTTTAAGATAGTAACCGACTGCAATTCATTAACACTAACACTAAATAAAAAAGAATTGAATCCACGTATTGCCAGATGGGCTCTTGAACTGCAAAACTACGATTATGATCTCGAGCACAGGTCAGGGAAGAGAATGCAACATGTAGATGCATTAAGTCGCACCAACAATATCCTAATAATTGAAACTAACACGTTCGAAGAAAATCTTATAGTATGCCAAGGAAAAGATGAAAAAATAAAAAAGCTCAAAGAAATGCTTACAGAAAAAGAAAGTGAACACTATGAAATGCGCAATGGTGTTATATATAAAAAGAAAAGTGATAGACTAGTATTTTGTGTTCCCGAATCCATGGAAGAAAATGTTTTATATAAATACCATGACGAAATGGGTCATGTAGGAGATGATAAAGTAACTGATTTGGTTAATAAAAGCTATTGGTTTCCCAATATAAGGAAAAAAGTAGAAGTTCATGTAAAAAACTGTCTCAAGTGTATAGCCTTTTCTAACAAGTCCGGTAAAACTGAAGGTTTCCTACATTCCATACCAAAGGGAACCAACCCTTTTGAAGTAGTTCACATTGATCACTATGGCCCAGTCAATAGCAAAGACACGAAAAAGAAACATATACTAGTAATAATAGATGCATGCACTAAATTTGTCAGGCTATATGCTACAAAAACAACTAGTTCGAAAGAAGCAATTGAAGCATTAAAGGATTATTTCAAAGCGTATAGTAGGCCAAAAAATATTATATCTGATAGAGGAAGCTGTTTTACGTCCAAAGAATTTGATGAATTCATCGAGGAAAATAACATTTGCCATACAAAAATAGCTACAGCCTCACCACAAGCCAATGGACAAGTGGAAAGAGTGAACAGAGATCTAGGCCCAATGATGGCAAAACTAATAAATGTAGAGAATAGTGAACCATGGCATAAGGTGTTGGACAAAGTAGAACACTCGATGAATAACACGAAGAATCAAAGTATCAATGAATACCCCAGCGTTATGTTATTTGGAGTCAAACAGAGAGGAACTAACATAGATAGCTTAAGCGAAAATGTTATAGAAGAAAATCAAGAAACAGCAATAAGAAACTTAAGAGAAATAAGAAAGAAAACAGAAGTCAACCAACAAAACACACAAGACTACAATAAAAGCTACATAGATGCAAAACGTCAGAGTCCCAAAATATTCTCAAAAGGAGATTATGTAGTTGTCCGAAACTTCAATTCACAACCTGGAGTATCAAGCAAACTGGTTCCTAAATTCAAAGGACCATATGTAGTATCAAGGGTGTTAGATAATGACAGATACTTTATAGAAGACGTAGAAAATTTTCAACAAACACAAATACCATATTCAGGAATTTGGGCAGTACACAATATGAAACCT
This sequence comes from Drosophila ezoana, assembly GCA_035045725.1. Lineage (NCBI taxonomy): Eukaryota > Metazoa > Arthropoda > Insecta > Diptera > Drosophilidae > Drosophila > Drosophila ezoana. The sequence continues at coordinate 962,191 of JAWNOU010000199.1, forward strand.
TGGCTCAACGGTAGAAAAAATATTGTAAACAACAACACACAAGAAGAAAACAGTTCAGATAGTGATACTGAAGAAATAAATTTAGAAAACAATAATGTAAATAATGTATGTAATGAAAATGACAAAACCAAAAATGAAACCAAGCAAAACAATACCGAAAATAAATTAAGAAAAGAAAATTGTCTAAGTAAATATGGGCAAAGTAATATTGTAACTAGAAGTATGTCAACGAGTATCAGGAGATACTCAACGTCAGAACGGCCGAATTGTAGTAATAATTAGCATGTAAGATTCTACTGTGATATAGCATTAAGTGTCCCACTGTAAATATAACTGTAGTCACATCGAAGGCTTCGCTCAGAGAGCGAAACATTCGATGCTCTTACTCTCGCTCTGACACGAGCATAAGAAAAACGAGAACGATGGTGAAATAAAAATGATCTGCGACGGCATTCCAAAAAGTGACGCGCACAAGAACGGTTGCATTTTATTTGCGTCAGGCCATTCCTACAGTCTTTTAAATTAATTGTGCGCCGGCTTCTTGCCAGGTGGGAAAAATTTTGAATCTTTTGAGCCGATATGCAATATACGAATATTTATGCTCACTTCGAGCTGGCACGCCCGCCGTTATCCGCTGATCAAATCGAACTCCCTTACATTTGGGCAGCAACATCATCGGTGCCGAATTTCGGCACACGCATACATTGGCGAGGCGGGCACCGTTGCTGCACATCTGCACAGCTGCATTTTTTTGGGTCAATGGCCCAAATGAAGGCCAAGGGCATATCCAAGGGCATGCGATCCACTCTCCTCCTAGTCTCTTTAAGAGCGAACCGGGCGGCCAATAGCAATCGTCGCTTTTGGCGCCGTGGATCGCAAGTCTGGCGTTGCCACCCTTCAAAAATTTGGGCTCCGCCGTGGGCCCAGCTTCACCCCGCATACTCTAACCATATGACAAAAGATATCGGCGTGGCCGATAAAATCGCTCGCAACCAACTAAGTAAACCCTCGGTGCTGCCGATAACGTCAAATGCAACATCACCACGCAGATTATTGTAACGACATGAATGACCGTTACAAGGAATCTGCGTGCGCATTTCATGGATTGACCCAGCCGGCTAATAACGATGCCCAACGTAGGCCACACCCACGACAAGTAATCTATATTTCCGGCACTGACCCAAAAAAAAACAAAAGGAGGACGGGCGCTGCCGCCGCCATTGCCTGGCAGGGAGGTGAGCAAATTACGATTATGTTCGTATATCTTTTGGGTGGAAGACGCCTAGCACGCGTCCCTGGAGATCTTCTAACTCGTAGGCGTTGGTGCCCACGGCTCGGACGACTCGGCTCATCAAGAATTTCCGGGCGAACTTGGCATTGAAGGCTTTGCCGAAGCCACTTTGTGCGAAGTTGCGCCTCCACACTTCCTGTCCCGGTTCCAGATAGAGCTGCCGCGCGCGGTGGTCGTATCGTTGGCGACTTCGCTCGTAGGCGGTATGCAGGTGGTCTTTGACTTGGCTTCGGATTACAGCCAGTCTGTCCTTCGCGTCAAGGTCAGAAATACTGTGATCGGCCAATGATCTCAGCTTCCTGGCCAGTTTGTAGCTGGAACCATTCAGGTACATCTGCTGGCCAAAGACCGCGAAGAACGGAGTCACTCCCGTAGCGCTGTGGACCGCATTCCGGATCGCCACTTCCACCTCTGGTAGGTACGCGTCCCAATCCCGATGATCCTGACCCAGGTAGGTTCTGATCGCAGACAGCACTGTGCGGTTCACGCGCTCGGCGGCGTTGCTCTGAGGCGAATACACTGGTGTGCGCAGGTGAGTAATGCCAAACGCCTGGACCATCGCATCGAACGACTTTGACACGAATTGTCTTCCATTATCCGAATGGATCACTTCCGGCACGCCAAATTTGAAGAACACCTCATGCACTAGGAAGTTCACGACATCCGCCGCGGTGGCTTCTCTCATGGCCTTCAGGAAGGTAAATTTCGAGAAGTGGTCTACGACGACGAATATCCACGCATGCCCTCGTTTCGACCGTGGATACTTCCCCAAGAAGTCGATATATAGCTTCTGGAAGGGGCGGTCGGTGCGCACTTCTTCCCCAATTCCGACCGGCATCCGGTAGTTTTGTGCCTTGGTTTCCTTGCATGTATCGCATTTCCGTATATAGTCCCTGACTTGTATGGCCATGTTGGGCCAATAATATCGCCTGCGCAGCGCGTGCAGCGTTTTCCTCATGCCTCCATGAGCTGACGTCTCGTCCGCGTGTGCTTGTTGGATGAGTCCTGCAGTCAGCGACTCCGGCACTCAGAGCTTCCAACTTGTGCCTTCGACCTCATCCTCCAAGCTCTCGTGCACGGTCCTCTTGAACAGAAGTCCGTCCTGCACTCTAAGATTCGGCAACTTCCCTTGTTGGCTCATCACCTCTTTTATCAGCTCTCGATATTCGGTGCTCTCGAACTCCGGGGTCTGAAATCCCAACAGGTCCTCCGGGGTCAGTTCGACCTCTTACACGCTTCGGGACAACGTGTCTGCGACGACGTTGTCGGCTCCCTTGCGGTACTGCATGGAGAAAGGGAACGCTTGCAGCTCTATGGACCACCTGGCTAATCTCCCGCTCAAGTCTTTAAGACTCATAAGCCACTGCAGGCTCGCATGATCGGTGATTACCGTGAACGGCATCATCTCCACGTACGGCCGGAATCGATGTATGGCCAGTTTGGCGGCTAGGCATTCCTTCTCGGTCACCGAATAGTTGATCTGATGTTTGTTGAGTTTGGTCGAGAAGAATGCAATCGGCCTTTCCTGTTGCTCGTCGTCTAGCTGGAACAACACGGCTCCTACTCCGTAGTGAGATGCGTCGCATTGTATGAAGAATGGTCTTCGAAAATCCGCGTGAACTAACACCGGGGCTGTGGTGAGGGCTAACTTCAAACTTTCTATGGCATCTATGGCCTCGTCACTCAACACAAATCTACCCGTTCTCTTCTTAAGGGCATCAGTCAACGGTACCGGGATCTCGGCGAAGTTCTTTATGAATCGGCGATACCACCCCGCTGTACCTAAGAAGCTTCGTAGTTCCTTGACCGTCCTCGGATTCGGGATGTTCCGGATCGCTTCTACTCTTCCCGGATCCATGCGCAGAGTCCCGCCGCCTATGATGAAACCCAGGTAGTTTAGGTTGCGGAAGCAGAATTTTGACTTCGCCATGCCTATGGTGAGGTTCGCGTTCCTCAGACACTCGGCCACCAATTCCAAGTATTTTAGGTGCGTTGGAAAATCTGCCGATATTATCAGCAAATCGTCCAGGTATACGAACACGTTGGACCTCAGTTTCGCCGAGATTACTTTGTCCATGAGCCTGCAAAGTTGTTGAGCGGCGTTGCAGAGCCCGAATGGCATGTGGCGGAACTGGTACAGCGGTCTCCCTGGTACAGTAAACGCCGTATACGCCCTGCTCTTCTCCTCCATCTCGATTTGCCAGAACGCGAACTTAAGGTCGACGCTAGAGATAAAATGAGTCTCGTCGATTCGCGATAGGATGCCCTCGATGCATGGAAACGGGTAAGCGTCCTTTACCGTCACACTGTTTAATTTTCTGGCGTCTAAGCAAAACCTGTTCTTCCCAGGCCTCATCACCACCGTCGTCCGGTTGCTCCAGGGGCTGTCACTCTCCTCGATGATGCCTAACTTTAGCATTTTGTCCACCATTGGGCGCCATATTGTTACGGAACTGCTTGTTTCTCAGTGGGCCGCGCCGGCTGGCTCATCGGTTTCTCTGGGTGTGGTCCCATCCCTGGCCCGCAGTCCGCACAATCGATAACAACAAAGCTACGCGTCTGTAGCATAACAGACTGTTACAACACTATGCAAAACGAACCACATCGATAACATCAAACAATCGGATCTTCCAACAGATGAACAACATAAACAGCTGTAATAACTATGAAAATGTAAACAACAAAGGTGAGACACTCAATCTACATTAACAAAAACACTATTTATCCACCTTACTCTTCCAGATTGGGCCCCGGTTCCGGACCCAGCGTACCCGCCCTACCATGAGACGATCACCTACACTCGTCTCCCTCATTTTGGCCACTAAATGGCCTACATTAGCCTGTGCCGGCTGTTATGCCAACTCTCCCCATCCATGAAAATTTAGCCGCACATTTCTCTCTTCAGGTACAGTATATAATTCGTTGCATTCCTTATCGCTATTAACATTTAGTCTAATATCTTATTTCCTTGCATCATATCTCCAAGCCGCTATTACAAGTTCGTACACGCGAACATTGCCGGCATTTTTTTTTAACAGGTGCGTACGATAAATTGGTATATTCTTATATTTAGGACAATTGATACTAATTTTAAATTTCTATTTTTTTTGTACAGAATTCCTTTTGTCTGCAACGTTTGTGCAGAACAGGAGACGAAAACACGGCCAGAAGTTATTGCCAGTCGACAAAAGAATGGAAAATAAGGGGAGATATAGCAACACAGGTAATTATTGCACCAATGGGGAGCAAGTACCCGCTGAAATAAATGCGTGTATACATATGTGGTTCCAACGAAAGTCGTTATGTTAGTTAAAAGCGCTTATATTACCTTGCCTACCTAAAGAGCTCTCTGGGTAAGGGGGGGCGGTAAGGGTGATCATAAGGTGTATTCTGCACCTGAGGCGCGTAACACATATATATATATATATACATAAGTGGGTATCACTCGTGCTTACGTTGGCCAAAATCTAAACTTTTAATTTCTTTCCTTACTTGGCAGACGCAATAATCTTTGGGCCCTTTTCTTCCCTGTTCGCACTTTCGGATAATCACTTAATTTAAACTTGCCGTAAGTATATTATGTATTAAATAAACAAAAAACTAGAGTTAACAATTCAAAACTAAATCTGTTCTCTTTTTAGGAGCCCAATGAGGAGTCTGCGTCTGACTCTGCCTTTTACTCAGGCGAGGAGGGACGACGTGGAACGGACTCACTCAGTGATGAAGTGGGCGTGGTCTCGCCTGTGGCTGCCTCTTCGCCGTTGGAGCCCGGTTTTGGTGGCTCTGCTTGCTGGTGGCCGCTTCGTCGTTGTTGGAGCCCGGTCGTCGGTGGCTCGTCTCGTCACCTTCAGGGTTGCGCCGACGCTTGGCTGGTGGCGTCGCGGATATGGCTGGTGTGTGCCGCTGAGCCGAATCCTGGCCTTTGGTATGTCTGGGCCTCTCTGGTGCGAGCGCTAGTCCCTTTCTTGCCGGAGCCGTTGATTTTTGTTTTCTTATTTGCTCGTCTCTCGTCGCACTTAAGTTTTAAGTTTGTTTCTTTTTTTATTTTAATGTATTTTGTGACTCGAGCGGCTTACTCACAGATATTTATTAAATGGCAAAAAAAAACAAAACCAAAAAAATGTATTGTCTTTTAAATTAATTGTGCGCCGGCTTCTTGCCAGGTGGGAAAAATTTTGAATCTTTTGAGCCGATATGCAATATACGAATATTTATGCTCACTTCGAGCTGGCACGCCCGCCGTTATCCGCTGATCAAATCAAACTCCCTTACATTTGGGCAGCAACATCATCGGTGCCGAATTTCGGCACACGCATACATTGGCGAGGCGGGCACCGTTGCTGCACATCTGCACAGCTGCATTTTTTTGGGTCAATGGCCCAAATGAAGGCCAAGGGCATATCCAAGGGCATGCGATCCACTCTCCTCCTAGTCTCTTTAAGAGCGAACCGGGCGGCCAATAGCAATCTTCGCTTTTGGCGCCGTGGATCGCAAGTCTGGCGTTGCCACCCTTCAAAAATTTGGGCTCCGCCGTGGGCCCAGCTTCACCCCGCATACTCTAACCATATGACAAAAGATATCGGCGTGGCCGATAATATCGCTCGCAACCAACTAAGTAAACCCTCGGTGCTGCCGATAACGTCAAATGCAACACCTTACTTCGAGTTCGCATTATTTGAGTTTTGGAAAACAAGCTTTGCGGCGCTTATGTAAATTAAAGCAACTCGATCAGCTGTTTATATAAAGAAGTGGTACTTTTCCCAATCACAATTTGAAAATGTGACATTTCTTAAGCCAGCGGACAGACGCTATTACTGACGATGATTTTCCGATGGTTTTAATGTATCGCCAGTGCTTCGAGATGAGCGACAGCACGTACCATTAGGGATGATCGATACAGTTATATCTGTATCACAGTGACAACTGTGACAGTTAAGAATAAATATTAACGACAAAAAACAGCGACTGTTACTTAAAATTAACGTAAAGCAAATAAAATTAAATTATCCTAGCCCTGTATTTTATCATTATTTTCGAGGCAAATATGTGTTTTCTTCTACAAACTCTAACGCATGTTAAAAACTGTCAAATCGATAAACACTAAAAATGTATTTGAAATTCATTGCACACTATTTGCAACAGTGCTCTATTCATGACTTGTTGTGGAATAAATACAATTCAAAATTTAAGTTTTTTTGTATTTATTTGCATATACAACGTGCTAAATCGAAAGGATAGAGAGAAAATCGAATTATATTACATTAAACATTTTTGAGCATAGCTTTTTCATGCATTTAGGCTGTTTGCTTTAATTTTTTTTTTTTTTATAAATTAGCCCAGTTAGTTAAACAGCCACATTGTTTTCCTTCTTTTTTTCAAAATATAACGATCAATTAAATGCACTTAACATAAATATTTAATAAAGATTTGAAACAAGTTAATTTTGGTAAGCCGCAGATTAAATACTTTTCAAAACGCAGATGGATAACCCTGCTTCTTTACATTTCAGAATTCGAAAAGTATGCCGGCTTGATTAATCATAACATGTAGCTTTCATAGGAACGCTTGGTAAAAACTATATGAAAGGGTTCTTACCTGTGGCAGTTATGTTATACTTTGTGTACTCTTGAAAAAGGTATAACAAATTTGTCACAAATTGTCTGAAAATATTAAATACAGCAGCCGAGTCGATACAGCGTATTTCAGTTCGTCGATCTGTTACTAGTGCGTATTTATTTATTTCGAAAATTATCTTGATTTAATAAACTAGTGTACTATATAGTAAATTTCCGCAGGATCAATTACATAAATGAATCTTGAAAAATACTTAAGTTTTCGCGTCTGAAAGATGCCACAAAAAAATATAAAAATAATTAATAGACCTAGTAGAAACTGCCTACTTCAAAAATGCGTTGTTACACCATCAACACATTTTAAATTTTTAAAGTGTATAATGGTTTTTAACTAATATATGTAACAGGCAGAAGGAACTATATTCGACCCCATAAAGTATATATTCTTGGCTAGGCGCATCGTCGTCTCTCTATATCTCAGAACCTATATGTGGAAGACTTGAATTTTAAAACGTAGGTCCTCTTAGTGGTCGTGTAGTCCGAGTTTGTTGTCAATTATCTAAAAATTTCCCCGTTTCCAAGCATTCGACGATATAAAAAACCTTGCTTTTTGACAAATTTCTTACGTTTTAAATCTAGATTTAACAAATTTGTCATATAGCTTCTCCTATTGTGTATAAAGTAAAGTATATATATATTTTTTTTAAAGCTTGAGCAAGCAAGCGCGTAGCGAGAGCTGCCTCTGATTTTTTATGAAGGGTATCGCCTAGTCGGGCATTCCCAACATTCTTATTACGTCATTAAAATAAAACCTACATTTAACATATACAATAATATTAAAGAAAAGTCAAACTAATAATAGGGCAAGTATAATGGTATTACATAAGAAGGAAGACTAGTTTATCAACCTTTCATCTTACGAGTATGCCGTAATTTTCCATAAATTAATTAATTAATTGGGACCATACATAAAATGTTCCATGTGATTAACAAACCTTTCGATAGCTAATTATTTTGAATGACTATTCGAGCTATAATCGTTGCCTAGACTAGTCTAGTGTCTAGTTTTAGTTTAGTTACCATATGTTGCAAAATGTACCTGTTTGTCTTAAATTCTTAACTTTACCAAACAAAAAGAATAGTGAAAAGATGCGAGAAGAGAAGTACCTTAGATAAAGATGATGAGGAATTGCTACAATTTTTATATTATTCAGTTAAAATATGAAATGAAAAACCTGTAATAATTAAATGGGGATGGATAATGCGAAGCAATACATTTTCTATAATATCCCAATTTTACATCTTTCAATTTAGCTGGGATTTTCACTATAGACTGTAAGGAAAGCGAGTACTAAAAATTGTTAATACTTTGTATCTAATAATTAGCGCCGAAAAGAATATTCGCCACTATGAGAATATCACCTGCAATTTTTCCACAACTAGATTCATTAACAGATTGGGCCCTTAATGCTGAACGAAGCGGCAACAAAAAATCGGTGTGCATACTAGAACTAAGTTGAAAACTTTCAATAGCATCATAAATTATTTTAAATAATGGTTGCTTGTTGGAATGGAAGTAGCCCCTATTACCATGTATTAATTTTATTCCTGAATAAGAAGTATTACAAATACTCATATACATGCAGTGATCTGGGCGATAGTTGTATTCACATGGAATGATATGTAGTTTGTCGGGATGATAATAAAAAAGTATATTTATAATATCTTGGTCACCCCAGGTTATGCGTAACTTATATTCTTTATAAATAGGAAATACATGTTGTTCCCAATTGAAGTTTCGCATGCGTGTGAGGTTCATCAGCATGACTCCAGAGTTTACTTCAAGTTGACCATAAAAAGGATGCCGTGCAAAACGGTTATACCATCCAACATTTCCATTTTCGTGCTCAGGAGCTAGAGCAGCGATTTGACTGTCATTAAATTTGTCAAAAAATTTCCAAATGTCCGTTATCGGAGATAAAAACAAAATATCTGTATCAACGTATAACAACGAGTCGACTTCCGTCAATAGGGACTAGAAATAAATAAAATATAGAAATTATCTTCATAGATTTTTAAAAATATATAAAATTTTAGAACCTTAGTGCATACAATGAAAACATAACTTAAATTGCTTAAGCAAAACAATATTTATCTTCGTGCAACAACTTCTTACCGGCAAAAAAAGGGGTTGTGCAGCACATGGCTTAAAGAGGGTTTTCCACTCCATCTCACTTTGGTTTGGAAATTTTAATGGCAAAAGCTCAAATTCAAAGAGTTGGGGGAGTGTATCACGCCAGTCCGTCAGCTTCACTCTCATTATTTCAGTTAATGGATCTTCCGTAAATACTATGAACTTGAGGCATTCGTGATAATAATTAAAAAGGATAGCCGACTTTATCATAACTAAAGTCTCTTGGGCTCGCTGACCACAGGCGACTGCAACAACATGATAGGTGGGACGCCTTTGACACCTATGAAATTGTATACAAATTTGGTTAATAAATAAAAATATATTATTTTAAGGTAATTTTAAATAAGTTAAATAACAAAAAACTATTTTAAGCCATAGATAAGTTCTTGATTCCTGGTCTAACAGAAACGTTATTCAGCTGCTAATCAAAAATCAAATAAATTTAATTTTTTCATTATTATTACAATATCTAATACCCTTGCAGACCCAACCTTTTTATATTGCTCAAAGTGATTTGCCCGTAATAGTTAATGCCAAGTTTGGTCAAGGTATCTTAATAAACAAAAAAGGTTTTTAATACAAGAACCTATATAATATAGTAGTCCGATATAAATAACATTTTGCAAAAATGAAGGGAGCATAGTGAAATCTCTAAATGCCGTGTTTAATCAAAATATCTTGAATTTTTTCATACACTAACTTTATTTTCGACAGGTCCTTCCTATGGCAGCTATATGATATAGTGGTCCGATCTTAATAGGATTTTGCATATATATGAGGAGCATAGTAAACCTAATAAATACCGAGTTTGGTCAAGATATCTTGATAAACAAAAATGTTTTTCATACAACTTTTAATTTTCGACCGATCGTTCCTATGGCAGCTATATGATAGTGGTCCCATCCAGCTGGTTCCGACATATGTACTGCGTGCAACAGAAAGAGGGTCTTCTTCAAAGTTTCATATAGATAGCGTTAAAACTGAGAGACTATTTCGCATAGAAACAGACAGACGGACAGACAGACATGGCTATATCGACGCGGCTGTTGATACTGATCAAGAATATATATATCTTATGGGACCGGAGATGTCTCCTTCTATGCGTAACACATTTCACGACAAAATTATAATACCCTCCGCAAGGGTATAAAAATAAGAGGGGATTTCCCGACTAGGGGATGCCCTGAACCCTCTTCTAACAACACCAAATGCAGCTCGCGCTACGAGCGCGTTTACTTTAGCAGTAATAAAAATAAATTAAAAATAAAATTTGGTTCCTCGATATGATTTGAACTCGTAACACACCATGCTACTTGCCGACGCCTCTTCTCAACAAACAACTGATCGCTACCGAATAAAAAAAACCATTTAAAATGACAGCACAGAAACCAATACAATCGCAATTGCAATTGAAAAGACGTGCGAGAATGTGTGTGTGTACATGTATACAGAAATACTTGCCCTTTTCCCTAGCTGCCGCTAACACGTGGGCTACAAATATATATATATAACCACACGTTTTCTTTAATAACTGTTGTGTTTCTTAACCGATCTTGACGACATTTTCAACAGTAAATTTTATTGTGCTATGGAATATTCGTATATTCTAAAAACAAACTGCATTAAATTTTGATTTAATTATTTCATTTATAGCTACGTTGTCGAGGCGATATATATATATATATATATTATATATATATATATATATATATATATATATATATATATAGTGACATATTCTATGTCTACGTTATTCATAATATATTCTATGTCCACGTTATACATAAGTCTAGACACCAAATTTCCCATTCCAATAATGTAAACTTTCACAGGCTGCACTTGTAAACAAAGAGCAGCTAGTACGCTGAGTAACTTCGTTCCCAGCCTTTATAATATTGTAAACATTTAAATGCCCGAAATTAGCTTTCGTTATAACTCAATGCACACTTATCTGTTAGTCTTAAGTTGTTCTTCAATAAATGAACTCGTCGTGAAATATCGCCTTGTCTTTAATTCAATTTAACCGTTAGAGCTGTGCGCGGTTTTTATAAGATTCAAACTCACAGTAAATAAAGAAAAATCTAATTGGCGCAGCCGGTAGGATAACAATAAATTGTGGATCCTGATGCAATAGCTAAGTTATTAATTCTTGTGTCCCGTTTACTGTTATCCGCTAAAACAACCAACGCGAAGGCAACCCAAGCGACGGTCAATATCGCGTCAAGTTTTTATTAAACCTCGACAGTGACGTGTACACAAAAATTCGCATATTGTCAAAGCCGCGGATTGTGCAAAAAACTTGAAAAACAATTCAAGAAGACGCGATAGAATTCGAAGAGAAAATAATTTCAGAAACTTCTGGTTATCTCAAAAGATTCGAAAGTGCTATCTGTGCAAACCAATCAAACATTTTAAACTATAAGTTAACAAATTAAGTGAATACAATAAAAATATAATCAACAACTAAAAGAAACTGAGCCTAAAATAAGAGAAGCTGAAGTGAAACAACAAAAACTAAGAGATAAGAAAAATTAAAAATAAAGCCAAGTAAATAAAAAAAATAATTAAAAAAAAAAAAAAAAAAAAAAATAAAAATTATAATGGAAGGCAACGCAATAACACCCCTGACCGATGCCAACATCGCACAAGTGATCAACCAACTTAAAAACGTTGAGAAGTTTACTGGAGATAAGAACGCTTTGTACAAGTTCATCAACCGGATCGACTACATTTTGGCCCTCTACACCACCAACGATACAAGGCAGAGGTCAATTCTTTTTGGAATTGTGGAACGCTGCATCAGCAGTGAAGTGATGTTATCCCTTGGCGTAAGCAACTTGATGACCTGGACGGATCTTCGGAAGCAACTAATACTGAACTACAAGGCGCAAACTAAGAACCACATCCTACTGGAGGAATTCAGGAGCACCCCGTTTAAAGGCAACGTGCGAGCTTTTCTGGAAGAAGCAGAACACCGTAGGCAGACACTAATGAGTAAGCTAGAACTAGAAAATAAAATTGACGAAAAAACATTGTATGCGCGACTAATCAAAACTAGCATTGACGACTTTATTCAAAAATTACCCACAAATATTTGCATTCGAATTATAAATTGCGAAATTCCCGATTTAAGATCTCTAATTAATATTTTGCAAGAAAAAAATCTTTATAACGAACCCTGTCTTAATCCAACCCCAAATAAAGTAAAACAAAAAAAATATTTGAAGCCATTGTATCAACCAAACCCAAATATTCAAAAATTCCCCACTTTTCTTCAACCAAATCAACCCTATGTCCCATATCGACCCCATCAACCTTACATTCAACATCCACATCATCAACCATCACCCAACTATATTAACACAACACTTTTAAACCTAATAATTATTCAACTCAACCAATGCAACAAATACTTAGTCCAATCAGACCAACCTACTTTACACCCAATTACAACTTACAACCCAATTCGACAACAATCGTTTCAGACAAGTAACCCCACAACAAAACTCTTTCAATAACTCTGGCGTAGCCAACCAACCGACTAAACGAGTTAGACCTGCAGAAAGTGGACAGAGTAAGATGAGTATTGACGATGAAGCTAGAAATCAGGAAGAGCTAAACTATCATGATTACATGCAACAAGAATACTATAATCAATGCGCTGCTTATTCTGAATATTATCCACAATATTATCAAGCAGAAAGTTACCCACAAAGCCCAGACTTAACATACACACAATCAGCCGAACACGAGACAGAACAACCAAATGAAATAGAAATCGAGCAAGCCGAAAATTTTCAGCTTCCAGCCTTGGAAACCAACAGTACATAGTAATCACTTATAAAGGCAAAAATCTGAAATGTTTAATAGATACAGGATCTACTGTAAATATGATGACATCAAATGTTTTCAATTTACAAGTTCATGACACCTACTGTTTCATTTAAACCAGCAAAGGACCTTTAACTATCACAAAGAAAGTTAACGTCCTTTCTAATAACCTATTCAAGGGTAATAATGAATTTCTTCTACACCAATTCTCCTCAGACTATGATCTATTAATTGGTAGAAAAATGATTTCAGAAGCACAAGCCGTTATAGATTATAAAACCCAAACTGTTACTTTATACAATAGAAGGTATAAACTAACCAACGATATTCCAATCACAAATCAGAGCCACTTCTTAGCCCAACCAAATCCTGAAACTAATCAACAGTTTAAAAACTCAAGCCCTTACCGATTAGATCATTTAAATGAAGAAGAAAGAATCAATTTAATCAGTTTGTTGAAACAATATCAACACATACAATATAAAGAAGGCGACCAACTTAGTTTCAGTAATCAAGAAAAACACATTATAAATACTACCCACAATTCAGCCTTACATACAAAACCATACAGTTATCCACAAGCATATGAACAGGAAGTTGAACATCAAATTCAAGACATGCTTAATCAAGGTATCATAAGGCCTAGCAATTCTCCTTATTGTAGTCCTATATGGATCGTACCGAAAAAGCAAGATGCTTCAGGTAAACAAAAATTCAGAATCGTAATTGACTACAGGAAATTAAATAAAGTAACCATAAGCGATAGGCACCCAATACCAAATATGGACGAGATTTTAGGAAAACTAGGTAGATGCAATTATTTCACTACAATTGACCTTGCAAAAGGATTCCACCAACTTGAAATGCATCCAGATTCCATTCAAAAAACAGCTTTCTCTACTAAACATGGCCACTATGAATATCTTTGTATGCTATTTGGATTAAAAAATGCACCCGCATCCTTTCAACGTTGCATGAACAATGTTTTGCGACCGTTACTAAATAAACATTGTCTGGTATATCTTGATGATATAATTGTATTCTCAACATCCTTAGAAGAACATTTGCAATCACTCCAATTAGTTTTCGAGAAGCTTTCTATAGCAAATCTCAAATTACAACTTGATAAATGCGAGTTTCTAAAACAAGAAACTTCATTCCTAGGACATGTCATAACTAAGGATGGAATAAAACCCAATCCTGATAAAATCAAAGCAATTCAGAAATATCCAATTCCCACAAAAACCAAAGAAAACAAGTTTTCTTGGATTAACCGGTTACTACAGAAAGTTCATTCCAAATTTTGCAGACATAGCCAAACCAATGACAGCAGTACTTAGAAACAAGTAAGAGGTTCTAGTCGGGAGCTCCCGACTAGGGGATACCCTGAACCCTCATATTCCAACACCAAATGCAGCGCGCGCTTATAGATAGAGAGTAGCGGGGAGGTGGCGATAGGTATAAAATGAAAGATAATCGATATATATATACTTTTCTAGAAGCTACATGTCAAGTTTGGTAACTCTAGCTCTTATTATTTACCAAAATTGCTTAAAAAACAGGATATCGATATACATTTTTATCGATTACTTGGAAACGGGGCAAGTTATCGATTATCGGAAACAAACTCGATCTGCGTAGGAACTAGGAGCACCTACATCTAAAATTTCAAGTCCCTAGCTCTTATAGGTTCTGAGATCCTTGCGTTCATACATCCGGACGGACGGACGGACGGACGGACGGACGGACGGACGGACAGACAGACGGACATGGCTAGATCGACTCGGCTATTAATGCTGATCAAGAATATATATACTTTATGGGGTCGGAGATGCTTCCTTCTGCCTGTTACATACATTTGGATTTTGCACAAAAACATAATACCCCTTTTACCCATTTTTAATGGGTTCAGGGTATAAAAACTCAAAAATCGACATTAAAAATCCTGAAAACATTAGAGCTTTTGAAAAATTAAAACAACTAATTTCTAATGACCCAATTCTTAAAATTCCAGACTTTAAAAGTAAATTCGTTTTAACCACTGACGCAAGTATTGTAGCTCTTGGAGCAGTACTCTCTCAAGACGGACATCCCATTAGTTTTATTAGCAGAACTCTCAATGACCACGAAACTTACTACAGTGCCATAGAAAAAAGAGCTTTTAGCCATTGTATGGGCAACAAAAACTTTTAGACACTACCTTCTAGGACGACATTTCGAAATCAATAGTGACCATCAACCATTATGTTGGTTGTAAAAATTGAAAGAACCAAATTCAAAATTAACCCGATGGAGAGTTAAATTATCTGAATATGACTTTGACATAAAACATATAAAAGGAAAAGAAAACCACATAGCTGACGCTCTATCACGAGTAAAAATACAACAGACCTATTTCGGAGAAGAAACACAACATAGCGCTGACGAAGACATTATTAATTTAATATTCACTACAGAGAAACCAATAAACACATTTAAAAGACAAATTATATTTTCTAAAGGCACTCCAAACATAAAAAACGAAAACTACTTCAAAAAATTAATAATTCACATTACATACGATAACATGACTAAAGATAAAGCCGAAAAATATTTAATAGACAATTTTTGCACAAAAACCAGTGCAATATTTATAGACAGTGATGCAGATTTTGAAATAATTCAAAACGCACACAAGGAAATTATTAACACTAGCCATACTAAAATTCTTCGAAGTCTCATTCAATTAAAAAACATTAGCTCCTATGCCGAATTCAAAGAACTTATTTTGAAAACCCATGAAAAACTCCTACACCCCGGAATTCAAAAAACAAATACACTTTTTTGTGAAACCTATTATTTCCCCAATAGCCAAATATTAACACAAAACATAATAAACGAATGTCATATTTGCAACCTAGCAAAATCAGAACATAGAAACACAAAAATGCCAATGAAAATTACACCCAAGCCCGAACACTGTCGTGACAAATTTGTAATCGACATTTATTCTTCTGAAGGCAAACATTATCTTAGCTGCATGGACATTTATTCAAAATTTGCTACTCTTGAAAATATTAAAACAAAAGACTGGATAGAATGCAAAAATGCATCAATGCGTATATTTAATCAGTTAGGAAAACCAATATTATTAAAAGCTGACCGAGACGGCGCATTTTCCAGCTTAGCAATAAAAAAATGGCTTGAAAGTGAAGGAGTAGAGATACAATTAAATACAACAAAAACAGGAATAGCAGACATCGAAAGACTACATAAAACAATAAATGAAAAAATCAGAATAATTAACACTTTAAATGACGAAGAAAATAAACTCAGCAAAATAGAAACAATTCTTTACATTTACAATCACAAAACAAAACATGACACAACTGGACAAACTCCTGCACACATTTTCTTATATGCCGGACAACCAAATTTAGATACCCAAGAAAAAAAAGAAAAAATAATAAATAAAATTAAGTGACCGACAAGAATACGAAGTTGATACTAGATATCGAAAAGGACCATTACAAAAAGGAAAATTAGAAAACCCTTTTAAAGCTAATAAAAACGTTGAACAAACAGACCCAGACCATTATCAAATTACTAACAGAAATAGAATTACACGCTACTATAAAAAACATTTTAAAAAACGAAAGAAAATTAACCAACTTCAAATTCCACAGGTTTCTACATCATAATTATACTATCGTTCACCCTCTTTAACATATGTCACACCCAACAAATCCAGATAAATAACTTGGACACGGATCACGGATACTTACTATTTTCGGACAAACCTATAGAATTACCAACAAGGTTCGAACATCACTCATTGCAAATTAACGTATCTGAAATAATAATAGCAAACGAATATTTCCGTAGATCTATTTCTTTATTTAAAAATTCAACACAAATTAATCACTTATACAACAAGTTACAGCAAGAACTAAATGGTATAATCTTTCATCATGAAAATCGTAATAAACGCGGACTGTTCAATGTAGTAGGCTCATTATACAAATTCCTTTTTGGTACACTTGACGATAACGACAGAGTAGAGTTCGAAAAAAACATGAATAATCTATCTTTAAATATTGTTCAAATTAATGAAATAAATGATATAATAAACATAATCAACAATGATATGAAAAGAATACAAGAACATCAAAATAAGAAAAATATACAAGATACTTTTACTTACCAATTATCACAATTTATAGAATACATAGAAGACATCGAAATGGGTATGCAATTGTCAAGACTAGGACTATTCAATCCAAAACTACTTACCTATGACAGACTTGACAGAGTCAATAACCGAAAGATACTACTAATTAAAACATCCACTTGGATTAACTACCAAGATAATATCATACTAATTATATCCCATATCCCAATTGACTTTCAGTCCACTAACACTATCAAAATTATCCCATATCCTGATCATAATGGTTGTCAACTTGATTACATTAGTACTACCTCTTATTTTGAAAAAAGATAATAAAATTTATAATCGCGATAATAAACCAGTAATTGACGAATGCATAACAAAAATTTTACTACACACAACACCAATTTGTAACTTTGAACGCATAAATAACAAAGACATGATAAAATACATTGAATCAAATACCATTGTAACTTGGAACACAACTAATACAACTGTAAAACAAAATTGCCAGAAAAATAATGTTGATCTTAATATTCAGGGCAATAAAATTATAAGTATAAATCAATGCAAAATGCAAATAAATGACATGATTTTAAGCAACAACTATCTACAACCAGAAGTTGACCTTACACAATTGTATCCCCGCTTAGAAATGATTAAAGTTAAACCTATCAAGCATGATGACATTGTAAAAATTGTATCACAAAATAATGTCTTTACATATGCAATCATCATAATCATAACCATCATATTCATAATTATATTCTTATATCTAAAATATGTATCTTGTAATCCCATAATGTTAATCCATAAAAAATTCAAGAAAGAAATTCACGAACCCAAGAACCAAACAACGCCATCGGTTCAACCAGAAGAAGAACAAAGAGACACAATTATCGAGATGACACAAATAACATTGCCAAAACTTTACCCTTCAGTGTCACCTTGACTCGCAGGCTCGCCTCTTAAGGAGAGGGAAGTGACATATTCTATCTCTACGTTATTCATAATATATTCTATGTCCACGTTATACATAAGTCTAGACACCAAATTTCCCATTCCAATAATGTAAACTTTCACAGGCTGCACTTGTAAACAAAGAGCAGCTAATCCGGGCTTCTCCCCCATCGATCAGCATTGATCGAAATAACTCACCGTCAGCAGATTTGCGTTCCCAGCCAACGCTGAGTAACTTCGTTCCCAGCCTTTATAATATTGTAAACATTTAAATGCCCGAAATTAGCTTTCGTTATAACTCAATGCACACTTATCTGTTAGTCTTAAGTTGTTCTTCAATAAATGAACTCGTCGTGAAATATCGCCTTGTCTTTAATTCAATTTAACCGTTAGAGCTGTGC
Organism: Drosophila ezoana; assembly: GCA_035045725.1. NCBI lineage: Eukaryota > Metazoa > Arthropoda > Insecta > Diptera > Drosophilidae > Drosophila > Drosophila ezoana. The sequence continues at coordinate 980,591 of JAWNOU010000199.1, forward strand.
GCGGTTTTTATAAGATTCAAACTCACAGTAAATAAAGAAAAATCTAATTATATATATATATATATTAATTATTGGATATTGGATTTATATTAATTAATTGGAAATAGGGAAAGATCGATTATCGGAAACATACTCATACTGCGCATGCACTTGGAGGATCTACATTCCTCTTCAATTTCAAGTCGTACTGCGCATGCACTTGGAGGATCTACATTCCTCTTCAATTTCAAGTCTCTATCTCTTAAAGGTTCTGAGATCCTTGACTTCATACATACGGACACACGGACAGACGGACGGACAAACGGACATGGCTAGCTCGAATTTGCTATTGATGCTGATCAAGAATATATATACCTTATGAGGTCGGAGGTGCTTACTTCCGTCTGTTACATACATTTGCACAAATAAATTATACCCTTTTTACCTATTTTTAATGGGTTCAGGGTTTAATTGTTTTATTTATTGAAACAAATTTCATTATATACATATTTTGATGTACTCAGTAATGCATAATTAAAACATACAAACATAGGTGCTTGCATTCCATTGGATGAGACAAGAAATTTTCTGTCCAGCATACACTTTGCAAAAATAAAAGTGTTGCTTTTTGAGAGAGAGAAATGCAGTCTGCTGGTGTGTCGTTTGAAGAGCGAAATCAGGCTAGAATTTTTGCGTCACATTAAAATGTATGGGCGTTTACTTATCTTAATATATATGTGTCGTTGATCACACAGTAAGTCAGACATGTCCTTTACTCGGTAGGATGTTACCATGGTATCTTACCATCGTTTAAATAATTGTCGTATAATATCTTACCGTCTCTAAACACTGCTTGTTCAGTGTCCTCTTGGTATATATTGAGTCCAATCCTATTTTTGTCCAACCACAATCAAAGAATTGTCATACCACATTTAAGAGCTTCTAAAAGGTATATAGCATACAGACCAAGGCCCAATTATCCTTTTGCTTTTCGAATTAGCTAATGTCCAGCTACCTTCTAGACTAGAGACTAAGTACGAAATACGCAAGTTGTGTTTGCTCATATACACCACATGTTTTCTTTAACAACTTCTGTTTCTAATATGGTCCTGAAATTGAATATTCGAGAAATTCAATTCGGTGCCTTTTGCTCTGATAATGAGCCCCGAGTTAACTAAATAAGTGACACTGCAAGCTTGATCTTTTTAATACAAAGCATAATGTTTATCCAAATATTTTAATGGGACTTCTTTGATACAAAATAAATTTCTGTCTCATGTTGTAATTCGGCCACTTTGGGCAATAGACATTTATATACCCTGAACCCGTTAAAAATGGGAAAAAGGGTATAATATAAGTCGACCTAGCCATGTCCATCTGTCTGTCGTCCGTATGTATGAACGCAAGGATATCAGAACCTTTAAGAGCTAGAGACTTAAAATCTTAGCTGTAGGTCGTCCTAGTGCCTAAGCATTTTGATTTTGTTTCCGATAATCGATTACTTACTCCGTTTCCAAGCAATCGATAAAACTCGATATCGACATCCTGTTATTTGAGCAAATTGAGTAAATATTAAGAGCTAGAGTCACCAATCTTGATATGTTACTTCTAGAATAGTATATATATATCAAGTATCTTTCATTTTATACCTATCGCCACCTCCTCGATACCACCGAAAAGCTATAAGTCAAATTAATAACCCAACTTTTAATGCCCACCAATTTAAGCTACAATTTTAATGCAATTGTCATTTGATATTACACGAATATTTTATAGTACAATAAGATGTACGCTAAAAATTTCATTAAAATCGGTTAAGAAACACAGAAGAAAATGTGTTTTGGTTGCCCACGTATTTTCGGCAGATGGCGCAAATTCCAAGAATTTCGGTGTGCATGTACACACACACATTCACGCGCATCTGCTTCGAATTCTATCAACAGCATTGCAATTGCGACTGTATTGTCTTCTGTGCTGCTAACTTAATTCGTTTTTTTCTCATCATAATAGTTGGCGGCGAAAAGTAGCGCGGCCTGTTGTGAGTTCGAAACTTGCCGAGGAAACTTTTTTTTTGGCTTGTGCGGCTGTTGATTTGAGGCGGCAGCAAGTAATGCGGATAATTGCGAGTTCGAACCCTGCCAAGGGAACTTTTTTTTTTTAGTTATATGTAGGTATATTTGAGTGAGTACCTTGTTTCCATTGGTGCAACGATTACCTTATAATTGTCTCCTTTCCTTTTTTTTGTGGGGACTGGCAATAACCTTTGGCCGTACTTTCGTCGTCTCTTCAGTTTGATGTTGTTAAAAAAAGTATTCTGTAAAAAAATGAAATTTAAGAGATAAATATCGGATCAAACAAAACTGTCCAAGTTTTTGAAATGTTTAAAAAATGCTGAAAAGTATATCTTTGGTGAACTGTATTCAATTTTCGCCATCATCATTGATCCAGTCATTTGACATATCGTCGTAATAGTTGAGTAAACAACGACCAAAAGGAAAACCCTTATATTACTATCCGTGCATGTCATAGAATGATTTTTTGTCGCTGTTACTTTTGAAAGGTGTAACAGCAGTAACTAGTTACTTTTAAATACTAGCTAATTGTAACTGGTTGATTAAATATCGCTGAGCCCTACGACTTATACGAGTTGTGACTCATACCTTACTATTGAATTCTTAGTATCTACTTAAGCTTCAAGGGAATTTTCGTAAAATTGCTATAAGGCTTTTGATAATATTTATCTTATTTACTAAATATGTCATACCAACAAAGTGGAGTGCCAGACCAAACGTTTCTTTGGGACTAGAGCAGCGATTTGACTGTCATTAAATTTGTCAAAAAATTTCCAAATGTCCGTTATCGGAGATAAAAACAAAATATCTGTATCAACGTATAACATCGAGTCGACTTCCGTCAATAGGGACTAGAAATAAATTAAAATATAGAAATTATCTTCATAGATTTTTAAAAATATATAAAATTTTAGAACCTTAGTGCATACAATGAAAACATAACTTAAATTGCTTAAGCAACAACTTCTTACCTGCAAAAAAAAAGGCGTTGTGCAGATGTCATGTGCACATGGCTTAAAAAGGGTTTTCCACTCCATCTCACTTTGGTTTGGAAATTTTAATGGCAAAAGCTCAAATTCAAAGAGTTGGGGTAGTGTATCACGCCAGCCCGTCAGCTTCACTCTCATTATTTCAGTTAATGGATCTTCCATAAAAACTAAGAACTTGAGGCATTATTCGTGATAATAATTAAAAAGGATAGCCGACTTTATCATAAATAAAGTCTCTTGGGCTCGCTGACCACAGGCGACTGCAACAACATGATAGGTGAGACGCCTTTGACACCTATGAAATTGTATACAAATTTGGTTAATAAATAAAAATATATTATTTTAAGGTAATTTTAAATAAGTTAAATAACAAAAAACTCTGTATGATAAAAGAATTTCTATTTTAAGATTTATTAAAATGTGATTAAAGATTTATTTATTCACTGCAAATTTGTTATTTGTTGCTATTCACTGTAGTGGCTTTTGCTGCCGAAGAAACTCATTTTCTTAACATAAGCTAATTTATAAATATCGATTAGTAAGAGGATGTTATTAGTTGCGACGTAGCCAAGCATTGACGCAATTATGCGTTAGCCAAAACAACAAAACTTAAATGTAAGCACTAAAGCCCATCTCAAGCGCGCATGCATTTGCGCTCCGAATCCAAAATGTAAACACAAAACTAAAGACTTCATTACAAACCAATTGCGAAGCCACAGATTAGTTTTTGATTCCTGGTCTAACAGAAACGTTATTCAGCTGCTAATCAAAAATCAAATAAATTTAATTTTTTCATTATTATTACAATATCTAATACCCTTGCAGACCTTTTTATATTGCTCATATAACTTTCAATTTTCGACCGATCGTTCCTATGGCAGCTTTATGATAGTGGTCCCATCCAGCTGGTTCCGACATATGTACCGCATGCAACAGAAAGAGGGACTTCTTCAAAGTTTCATTAAGATTGCTTTAAAACTGAGAGACTATTTCACATAGAAACAGACAGTCGGACAGACAGACATGGCTATATCGACTCGGCTGTTGAAACTGATCAAGAATATATATATCTTATGGGACCGGAGATGTCTCCTTCTATGCGTTACACATTTCACGACAAAATTATAATAACCTCCGCAAGGGTATAAAAATAAGAGGGGATTTCCCGACTAGGGGATGCCCTGAACCTTCTTCTTACAACACCAAATGCAGCTCGCGCTACGAGCGCGTTTATTTTAGCAGTAATAAAAATAAATTAAAACAAGTAAGAGGTGCTAGTCGGGAGCTCCCGACTAGGGAATACCCTGAACCCTCTTTGAGGTGGTAGCGGGGAGATGGCGATTGGTATAAAATGAAAGATACTTGACATACATATAATATTCAATATTCATACATATCATGTTTGGTGACTCTAGCTCTTATTATTTACCAAAATTGCTTAAAAAACAGAATTTCGATATACACTTCTATCGATTACTTGAAAACGGAGTAAGTTATCGATTATCGGAAACAAACTCGATCTGCGCAGGCACAAGGAGCACCTACATCTAAAATTACAGTCTCTAGCTCTTATAGGTTCTGACGGACGGACGGACAGACAGACGGACATGGCTAGATCGACTCGGCTATTGATGCTGATCAAGAATATATATACTTTATGGGGTCGGAAATGCTTCCTTCTGCCTGTTACATACATTTGCATTTTGCACAAATACAATATACCCCTTTTACCCATTTTTAATGGGAGGGTATAATAAATAATATTTAATTCTACGGAAGTAGAGAAAGTTGTAAATATATATGTATTAAAAAAAGGAAGAGATTTTGAATATTTATTTAAATGTCTTATTTTCATTCATCTATTTATAAAAAATATCACAAAAAATGGTATTACTTATCCTGTATAATAATATTCAACAGTTTCTGCTGTTGGGACAGCGATGTGTAATTCCAGGTTGTAAAACTGCGCGCCTGCGGCAAGCTGATAGACTAGAATTGACTCGTCTTTCATCGAATTATATTTCTTCGGAAGGAAGAATACGTGGTGTTGGAGCTCCAAATCAATTGTCTCACCAAATTTTGTTTTTGTTCTCCATGCGCGTACAATATCGTACATCACATTTTCTTCCATGGTTGTTATACTCAAAAGGGGTTTCGCCCCTTTTGAGTTAAAATCGTTAAGGACATCAATGTCCTGCATCTCCACTTGATGGTTAGATTGCTTCTGCGGCTGCTGCTGATGCTGATGCTCCAACTGTCTGGGAGCTTCGACGAGGGTGGCCACTTGATACAACTTTGAAGATGAAGATGATGCTGCCTCCATAGTTTCTTACTTAATGAAGTAATACTCTGAGCTGCACTGATTTTATAGTCCTGCCTTTGAACGCTGGAATTATTTTTCAGGCAATATTTTTGAGGAGCAGCATTTTGTCAAGTGGAGTTGAAGTGGAGTCTTCAACGCTTTGTTTTTCAAACATCTCGAGCGATTCTTAATGTTGAAATAGTTTTCCACGCCTTAGAAAAAATATAAGAGTTTTCTCTCCATTTTCAGGTGTATGCACCTGTAGCAATAGAGCAATAGCTTGCCGTTGAGCAATATACAATTTTGCTCATCCTCCATAACTAGTGCAGTATCTATCATCTGGAGTAAGTCTTTGTACCCAAAACATTTTGAGAGCTTCCATTGATATATCTGCCTGCACACTGCAGCGTTTATTATCGTCTCTAGTCTATAGCTCTTATAGGTTCTGAGATCCTTGCTTTCATACATACGGACGGACGGACGGACGGACAGACAGACGGACATGGCTAGATCGACTCGGCTATTGATGCTGATCAAGAATATATGTATATACTTTATGGGGTCGGAAATGCTTTCTTCGGCCTGTTACATACATTTGCATTTTGCACAAATACAATATACCCCTTTTACCCCTTTTTAATGGGTTCAGGGTATAAAAAAAAATTTGGTTTCTCGATATGATTTGAACTCGTAACAGACCATTCTACTTGCCGCCGCCTCTTCTCAACAAACAACTGATCGCTACTGAATAAAAGAAACCATTTAAAATGACAGCACAGAAACCAATACAATCGCAATTGCAATTGCCAAGACGTGCGTGAATGTGTGTGTGTACATGAATACAGAAATACTTGCCCTTTTCCCTAGCTGCCGCTGACACGTGGGCTACAAATATATATATATAAAGACACGTTTTCTTTAATAACTGTTGTGTTTCTTAACCGATTTTGACGACATTTTCAACAGTAGATTTTATTGTGCTATGGAATATTCGTATATTCTAAAAACAAACTGCATTAAATTTTGATTTAATTATTTCATTTATAGCTACGTAGTGGAGGCGATATATAAATATTATATTTATATATATATATATATATATATATATTAATTATTGGATATTGGATTTATATTAATTAATTGGAAATAGGGAATGATCGATTATCGGAAACATACTCATACTGCGCATGCACTTGGAGGATCTACATTCCTCTTCAATTTCAAGTCGTACTGCGCATGCACTTGGAGGATCTACATTCCTCTTCAATTTCAAGTCTCTATCTCTTAAAGGTTCTGAGATCCTTGACTTCATACATACGGACACACGGACAGACCGACGGACAAACTTTATGAGGTCGGAGGTGCTTACTTCCGCCTGTTACATACATTTGCACAAATAAATTATACCCATTTCACCTATTTTTATTGGGTTCAGGTTTTAATTATGTTTTTTATTTATTGAAACAAATTTCATTATACACATATTTTGATGTACTCAGTAATGCATAATTAAAACATACAAACATAGGTGCTTGCATTCCATTGGATGAGACAAGAAATTTTCTGTCCAGCATACACTTTGCAAAAATAAAAGTGTTGCTTTTTGAGAGAGAGAAATGCAGTCTGCTGGTGTGTCGTTTGAAGAGCGAAATCAGGCTAGAATTTTTGCGTCACATTAAAATGTATGGGCGTTTACTTATCTTAATATATATGTGTCGTTGATCACACAGTAAGTCAGACATGTCCTTTACTCGATAGGATGTTACCATGGTATCTTACCATCGTTTAAATAATTGTCGTATAATATCTTACCGTCTCTAAACACTGCTTGTTCAGTGTCCTCTTGGTATATATTGAGTCCAATCCCATTTTTGTCCAACCACAATCAAAGAATTGTCATACCACATTTAAGAGCTTCTAAAAGGTATATAGCATACAGACCAAGGCCCAATTATCCTTTTGCTTCTCGAATTAGCTAATGTCCAGCTACCTTCTAGACTCGAGACTAAGTACGAAATACGCAAGTTGTGTTTGCTCATATACACCACATGTTTTCTTTAACAACTTCTGTTTCTAATATGGTCCTGAAATTGAATATTCGAGAAATTCAATTCGGTGCCTTTTGCTCTGATAAAGAGCCCCGAGTTAACTAAATAAGTGACGCTGCAAGCTTGATCTTTTTAATACAAAGCATAATGTTTATCCAAATATTTTAATGGGACTTCTTTGATACAAAATAAATTTCTGTCTCATGTTGTAATTCGGCCACTTTGGGCAATAGACATTTGTATACCCTGAACCCGTTAAAAATGGGAAAAAGGGTATAATATAAGTCGACCTAGCCATGTCCATCTGTCTGTCGTCCGTATGTATGAACGCAAGGATATCAGAACCTTTAAGAGCTAGAGACTTAAAATCTTAGCTGTAGGTCGTCCTAGTGCCTAAGCATTTTGATTTTGTTTCCGATAATCGATTACTTACTCCGTTTCCAAGCAATCGATAAAACTCGATATCGACATCCTGTTATTTGAGCAAATTGGGTAAATATTAAGAGCTAGAGTCACCAATCTTGATATGTTACTTCTAGAATAGTATATATATATATCAAGTATCTTTCATTTTATACCTATCGCCACCTCCTCGATACCACCGAAAAGCCATAAGTCAAATTAATAACCCAACTTTTAATGCTCACCAATTTAAGCTACAATTTTAATGCAATTTTCATCTGATATTACACGAATATTTTATAGTACAATAAGATGTACGCTAAAAATTTCATTAAAATCGGTTAAGAAACACAGAAGAAAATGTGTTTTGGTTGCCCACGTGTTTTCGGCAGATGGCGCAAATTCCAAGAATTTCGGTATGCATGTACACACACACATTCACGCGCATCTGCTTCGAATTCTATCAACAGCATTGCAATTGCGACTGTATTGTCTTCTGTGCTGCTAACTTAATTCGTGTTTTTCTCATCATAATAGTTGGGTAGAGGCGGCAAAAAGTAGCGCGGCCTGTTGCGAGTTCGAACCCTGCCGAGTAAACTTTTTTTTTGGCTTATGCGGCTGTTGATTTGAGGCGGCAGCAAGTAATGCGGATAGTTGCGAGTTCGAACCCTGCCAAGGGAACTTTTTTTTTTTAGTTATATGTAGGTATATTTGAGTGAGTACCTTGTTTCCATTGGTGCAACGATTACCTTATAATTGTCTCCTTTCCTTTTTTTTGTGGGGACTGGCAATAACCTTTGGCCGTACTTTCGTCGTCTCTTCAGTTTGATGTTGTTAAAAAAAGTATTCTGTAAAAAAATGAAATTTAAGAGATAAATATCGGATCAAACAAAACTGTCCAAGTTTTTGAAATGTATAAAAAATGCTGAAAAGTATATCTTTGGTGAACTGTATTCCAATTTCGCCATCATCATTGATCCAGTCATTTGACATATCGTCGTAATAGTTGAGTAAACAACGACCAAAATATTACAATATCTAATACCCTTGCAGACCCAACCTTTTTATATTGCTCATAGTGATTTGCCCGTATCTAAGAAGCACGGGGAAAATAGTTAATGCCGAGTTTGGTCAAGGTATCTTAATAAACAAAAAAGGTTTTTAATACAAGAACCTATATAATATAGTAGTCCGATGTAAAATCTCTAAATGCCGTGTTTAATCAAAATATCTAGAATTTTTCCATACAATAACTTTATTTTCGACAGATCCTTCCTATGGCAGCTATATGATATAGTGGTTCGATCTTAATAGGATTTTGCATATATATGAGGAGCATAGTAAACTTAATAAATACCGAGTTTGCTCAAGATATCTTGATAAACAAAAATGTTTTTCATACTACTTTTAATTTTCGACCGATCGTTCCTATGGCAGCTTTATGATAGTGGTCCCATCCAGCTGGTTCCGACATATGTACTGCGTGCAACAGAAAGAGGGTCTTCTTCAAAGTTTTATAAAGATAGCATTAAAACTGAGAGACTATTTCGCATAGAAACAGACAGACGGACAGACAGACATGGCTATATCGACTCGGCTTTTGAAACTGATCAAGAATATATATATCTTATGGGACCGGAGATGTCTCCTTCTATGCGTTACACATTTCACGACAAAATTATAATACCCTCCGCAAGGGTATAAAAATAAGAGGGGATTTCCCGACTAGGGGATGCCCTGAACCTTCTTCTAACAACACCAAATGCAGCTCGCGCTACGAGCGCGTTTATTTTAGCAGTAATAAAAATAAATTAAAACAAGTAAGAGGTGCTAGTCGGGAGCTCCCGACTAGGGAATACCCTGAATCCTCTTTGTGGTGGTAGCGGGGAGATGGCGATTGGTATAAAATGAAAGATACTTGACATACATATAATATTCAATATTCATACATATCATGTTTGGTGACTCTAGCTCTTATTATTTACCAAAATTGCTTAAAAAACAGGATTTCGATATACACTTTTATCGATTACTTGAAAACGGAGTAAGTTATCGATTATTGGAAACAAACTCGATCTGCGCAGGCACAAGGAGCACCTACATCTACAAATTTCAGTCTCTAGCTCTTATAGGTTCTGACGGACGGACGGACAGACGGACAGACAGACGGACATGGCTAGATCGACTCGGCTATTGATGCTGATTAAGAATATATATACTTTATGGGGTCGGAAATGCTTCCTTCTGCCTGTTACATACATTTGCATTTTGCACAAATACAATATACCCTTTTTACCCATTTTTAATGGGTTCAGGGTATAATAAATAATATTTAATTCTACGGAAGTAGAGAAAGTTGTAAATATATATGTATTAAAAAAAGGAAGAGATTTTGAATATTTATTTAAATGTCTTATTTTCATTCATCTATTTATAAAAAATATCACAAAAAATGGTATTATTTATCCTGTATAATAATATTCAACAGTTTCTGCTGTTGGGACAGCGATGTGTAATTCCAGGTTGTAAAACTGCGCGCCTGCAGCTCTTTGTTTGGCAAGCTGATATCGCCCGTTACAAAGTCGTAGAATTGACTCGTTTTTCATCGAATTATATTTCTTCGGAAGGAAGAATACGTGGTGTTGGAGCTCCAAATCAATTGTCTCACCAAATTTTGTTTTTGTTCTCCATGCGCGTACAATATCGTACATCACATTTTCTTCCATGGTTGTTATACTCAAAAGGGGTTTCGCCCCTTTTGAGTTAAAATCGTTAAGGACATCAATGTCCTGCATCTCCACTTGATGGTTAGATTGCTTCTGCGGCTGCTGCTGATGCTGATGCTCCAACTGTCTGGGAGCTTCGACGAGGGTGGCCACTTGATACAACTTTGAAGATGAAGATGATGCTGCCTCCATAGTTTCTTACTTAATGAAGTAATACTCTGAGCTGCACTGATTTTATAGTCCTGCCTTTGAACGCTGGAATTATTTTTCAGGCAATATTTTTGAGGAGCAGCATTTTGTCAAGTGGAGTTGAAGTGGAGTCTTCAACGCTTTGTTTTTCAAACATCTCGAGCGATTCTTAATGTTGAAATAATTTTCCACGCCTTAGAAAAAATATAAGAGTTTTCTCTCCATTTTCAGGTGTATGCACCTGTAGCAATAGAGCAATAGCTTGCCGTTGAGCAATATACAATTTTGCTCATCCTCCATAACAAGTGCAGTATCTATCATCTGCAGTAAGTCTTTGTACCCAAAACATTTTGAGAGCTTCCCTTGATATATCTGCCTGCACACTGCAGCGTTTATTATTGTCTCTAGTCTCTAGCTCTTATAGGTTCTGAGATCCTTGCTTTCATACATACGGACGGACGGACGGACGGACGGACAGACAGACGGACATGGCTAGATCGACTCGGCTATTGATGCTGATCAAGAATATATACTTTATGGGGTCGGAAATGCTTCCTTCGGCCTGTTACATACATTTGCATTTTGCACAAATACAATATACCCCTTTTACCCATTTTTAATGGGTTCAGGGTATAAAAAAAAATTTGGTTTCTCGATATGCTTTGAACTCGTAACAGACCATTCTACTTGCCGCCGCCTCTTCTCAACAAACAACTGATCGCTACTGAATAAAAAAAACCATTTAAAATGACAGCACAGAAACCAATACAATCGCAATTGCAATTGCAAAGACGTGCGTGAATGTGTGTGTGTACATGAATACAGAAATACTTGCCCTTTTCCCTAGCTGCCGCTGACACGTGGGCTACAAATATATATATATATAACCACACGTTTTCTTTAATAACTGTTGTGTTTCTTAACCGATCTTGACGACATTTTCAACAGTAGATTTTATTGTGCTATGGAATATTCGTATATTCTAAAAACAAACTGCATTAAATTTTGATTTATTTATTTCATTTATAGCTACGTAGTGGAGGCGATATATATATATTATATTTATATATATATATATATATATATATATATATATTAATTATTGGATATTGGATTTATATTAAATAATTGGAAATAGGGAAAGATCGATTATCGGAAACACTTGGAGGATCTACATTCCTCTTCAATTTCAAGTCTCTATCTCTTAAAGGTTCTGAGATCCTTGACTTCATACATACGGACACACGGACAGACCGACGGACAAACGGACATGGCTAGCTCGAATTGGCTATTGATGCTGATGAAGAATATATATACTTTATGAGGTCGGAGGTGCTTACTTCCGCCTGTTACATACATTTGCACAAATAAATTATACCCATTTCACCTATTTTTATTGGGTTCAGGTTTTAATTATGTTTTTTATTTATTGAAACAAATTTCATTATATACATATTTTGATGTACTCAGTAATGCATAATAAAACAAGTAAGAGGTTCTAGTCGGGAGCTCCCGACTAGGGGATACCCTGAACCCTCATATTCCAACACCAAATGCAGCGCGCGCTTATAGATAGAGAGTAGCGGGGAGGTGGCGATAGGTATAAAATGAAAGATAATCGATATATATATACTTTTCTAGAAGCAACATGTCAAGTTTGGTAACTCTAGCTCTTATTATTTACCAAAATTGCTTAAAAAACAGGATATCGATATACATTTTAATCGATTACTTGGAAACGGGGCAAGTTATCGATTATCGGAAACAAACTCGATCTGCGTAGGAACTAGGAGCATCTACATCTAAAATTTCAAGTCTCTAGCTCTTATAGGTTCTGAGATCCTTGCGTTCATACATACGGACGGACGGACGGACAGTCAGACGGACATGGCTAGATCGACTCGGCTATTAATGCTGATCAAGAATATATATACTTTATGGGGTCGGAGATGCTTCCTTCTGCCTGTTACATACATTTGGATTTTGCACAAAAACATAATACCCCTTTTACCCATTTTTAATGGGTTCAGGGTATAACAAGTAAGAGGTTCTAGTCGGGAGCTCCCGACTAGGGGATACCCTGAACCCTCTTATTCCATCACCAAATGCAGCTCGCGCTTATAGATATAGAGTAGCAGGGAGTTGGCGATAGGTATAAAATGAAAGATAATCGATATATATATACTATTCTAGAAGCTACATGTCAAGTTTGGTACTCTAGCTCTTATTATTTACCAAAATTGCTTAGAAAACGGGATTTCGATAACCATTTTTATCGATTACTTGGAAACGGGGCAAGTTATCGTTTGTCGGAAACAAACTCGATCTGCGCGCGCACTAGGAGCACCTACATCTAAAATTTTCTCTAGCTCTTATAGGTTCTGAAATCCTTGCGTTCATACATACGGACGGACGGACGGACGGACGGACGGACAGACAGACGGACATGGCTAGATCGACTCGGCTATTGATCAAGAATATATATACTTTATGGGGTCGGAGATGCTTCCTTCTGCCTGTTACATACATTTGCATTTTGCACAAAAACATAATACCCCTTTTACCCATTTTTGATGGGTTCAGGGTATAAACATACAAACATAGGTGCTTGCATTCCATTGGATGAGACAAGAAATGTTCTGTCCAGCATACACTTTGCAAAAATAAAAGTGTTGCTTTTTGAGAGAGAGAAATGCAGTCTGCTGGTGTGTCGTTTGAAGAGCGAAATCAGGCTAGAATTTTTGCGTCACATTAAAATGTATGGGCGTTTACTTATCTTAATGTATATGTGTCGTTGATCACACAGTAAGTCAGACATGTCCTTTACTCGGTAGGATGTTACCATGGTATCTTACCGTCCTTTAAATAATGGTCGTTTAAATATCTTACCGTCTCTAAACACTGCTTGTTCAGCGTCCGCTTGGTATATATTGAGTCCAATCCCATTTTTGTCCAACCACAATCAAAGAATTGTCATACCACATTTAAGAGCTTCTAAAAGGTATATAGCATACAAACCAAGGCCCAATTATCCTTTTGCTTCTCGAATTAGCTAATGTCCAGCTACCTTCTAGACTCGAGACTAAGTACGAAATACGCAAGTTGTGTTTGCTCATATACACCACATGTTTTCTTTAACAACTTATGTTTCTAATATGGTCTTGAAATTGAATATTCGAGAAATTCAATTCGGTGACTTTTGCTCTGATAAAGAGCCCTGAGTTAACTAAATAAGTGACGCTGCAAGCTTGATCTTTTTTATACAAAGCATAATGTTTATCCAAATATTTTAATGGGACTTCTTTGATACAAAATAAATTTCTGTCTCATGTTGTAATTCGGCCACTTTGGGCAATAGACATTTATTTATATACCCTGAACCCGTTAAAATGGGAAAAAGGGTATAATATAAGTCGACCTAGCCATGTCCATCTGTCTGTCGTCCGTATGTATGAACGCAAGGATATCAGAACCTTTAAGAGCTAGAGACTTAAAATCTTAGCTGTAGGTCGTCCTAGTGCCTAAGCATTTTGATTTTGTTTCCGATAATCGATTACTTACTCCGTTTCCAAGCAATCGATAAAACTCGATATCGACATCCTGTTATTTGAGCAAATTGGGTAAATATTAAGAGCTAGAGTCACCAATCTTGATATGTTACTTCTAGAATAGTACATATATATCAAGTATCTTTCATTTTATACCTATCGCCACCTCCTCGATACCACCGAAAAGCTATAAGTCAAGTTAATAACCCAACTTTTAATGCCCACCAATTTAAGCTACAATTTTAATGCAATTGTCATCTGATATTACACGATTATTTTATAGTACAATAAGATGTACGCTAAAAATTTCATTAAAATCGGTTAAGAAACACAGAAGAAAATGTGTTTTGGTTGCCCACGTGTTTTCGACAGATGGCGCAAATTCCAAGAATTTCTGTGTGCATGTACACACACACATTCACGCGCATCTGCTTCGAATTCTGCTGCTAACTTAATTCGTTTTTTTCTCATCATAAAAGTTAGGTAGAGGCGGCGAAAAGTTTTTGGCTTGTGCGGCTGTTGATTTGAGGCGGCAGCAAGTAATGCGGTCAGTTGCGAGTTCGAACCCTGCCAAGGGAACTTTTTATTTTTTTATTTATCTTCATTACTACTAAAGCAAAAGAGCGAGTAGCGCTGCATTTGGTGTTGGAATAAGAGGGTTCAGGGTATCCCTTAGTCGGGACATCCCGATTAGTACTTCTTAAATTTAGTTTTTTTGGTTAATTATATATGTACTTAAGCCTAGTTTCACTTAAGAGTGAACAATCCAAATATTATTGCATCTGCCTATTTAATATAAAAGCTTAAAATTTGGTACAAACTCGAACAGTACACACATACACACATACCTTGAATTAGGTAGGGTAAGGTAAATTAAAGCGATTTAGTACATCACATACCTGCTGCTCGTCTGATTTTCGTTGCATACCCAGTTATATGTAGGTATATTTGAATGAGTACCTTGTTTCCATTGGTCTCCTTTCCTTTTTTTTTGTGGGAACTGGCAATAACCTTTGGCCGTACTTTCGTCGTCTCTTCAGTTTGATGTTGTTAAAAAATGTATTCTGTAAAAAATGAAATTTAAGAGATAAATATCAATCAAACAAAACTGTCCAACTTTTTGAAATGTATAAAAAATGCTGAAAAGTATATCTTTGGTGAACTGTATTCAATTTTCGCCATCATCATTGATCCAGGCATTTGACATATCGTCGTAATAGTTGAGTAAACAACGACCAAAAGGAAAACCCTTATATTACTATCCGTGCATGTCATAGAATGATTTTTTGTCGCTGTTACTTTTGAAAGGTGTAACAGCAGTAACTAGTTACTTTTAAATACTAGCTAATTGTAACTGGTTGAGTAAATATCGCTGAGCCCTACGACTTATACGAGTTGTGACTCATACCTTACTATTGAATTCTTAGTATCTACTTAAGCTTTAAGGGAATTTTCGTAAAATTGCTATAAGGCTTTTGATCATTTTTATCTTATTTACTAAATATGTCATACCAACAAAGTGGAATGCCAGACCAAACGTTTCTTTGGGACGTATTTCAAAGGTATAACCTGATATGTTTATACATACATAGGTACATGGTTCATTCGTTCATGTGCTAATAGCTGTACATATACATAAGTATATATACATATGTACATATATGCAGGTGCATACATGCATGTATCTTTTATGTACAAAGAAGTATATCTTCAAAGTGCATTAAATATAATAATAATACTTTTTGCAATTATAGGGTTGATAAAGACAGAAGCGGGCATATATCGGCAGATGAGCTACAAGTGGCCCTTTCTAATGGCACGTGGTCTGCTTTCAACCCGGAAACAGTTCGACTTATGATTGGGATGTTTGATCGGGAAAATAGAGGAACTGTGTCATTTCAGGATTTTGGAGCGCTGTGGAAATATGTAACTGATTGGCAAAATTGTTTTCGTTCGTTTGATCGTGATAATTCAGGGAACATTGATAAGCAGGAACTTAAAACCGCACTGACTTCTTTTGGTTATCGTCTGTCTGATCATCTCATTGAAATTTTACTTCGAAAATTCGACCGGTTTGGTCGTGGAACTATTCTTTTTGACGATTTTATACAATGTTGTATTGTCCTCTATGTGAGTACCTAACTTATTTTTCTCATTTTATTATATGTATCTACAACAATGAGTAAGTTAACTATTAAGCAAATATTTTGTCGCGATACAACAAAGAGTACTAAAGCACAGTTGTGCTTATCAGTTTATTTGAAATTGTTTAACACCCAAAATTTTTCTGGTCTAGGCTTTTTAGTCAGACTCTTGTAAATATTTAACATGTCCAATTATCTCTTAAGATCTTTTTATACGCTGAACCCATTGAAAATGGGTAAAAAGGGTATATTGTATTTGTGCAAAAATATGTAACAGGCAGAAGGAAGGATCTCCTACCCCATAAAGTATATATATTGATCAGCATCGACAGCTGAGTCGATCTAGCCATGTCCGTATGTATGAACGCAAGGATCTCAGAACCTATAAGAGCTAGAGTCTTGAAATTTTAGCTGTAGGTCCTCCTGGTGCCCGCGCAGATCGATCTGACGAAAGCTTCTTAATTTTTTCGCGGTACTTTAAAGACTAATTGCTAAAATCAACAAATCTGCTTCGAATAGTAAGAAACACGTGATTTTCTAGATCATAAAAGTGTAGACTGCAAAAATAAAACATATAACGGTGAAACTGCATGTCGATTGCCGATAAGAGAATTAAGAAATCAAACCAAAGTAAGAATAACGGAAGGTGCAAAATTGTACACATGCGTTTTGTTTTAGTTTTTTTAGTTTGAATATTTTGCTAATTTATTTATGTTTTTGTTATATACGGCAATTTGTGAAGAATTAAATACATATTATTGGAAAAAAAAAATTGTTTGATTTGCTTCATTCGTTTGGATATTATTGACTCACAAAATTCAAAGTGTCAACTATGGAAACACTTTTGCTCCCCACTGTATGTATACATTAAGAATCTTTTATTTTATAGCTATATATATTTTTTTGTCGAAAATAAGTTCTTGGCATGGCTGTTTAGTAGTTGTAAGCATCTAGAGCAAGAAATATTGTATACATGTACAAACTCATTCATGGGCGTCTTTAGTGAATTTTATTATCAGTATTGCAATTGCGATTGTATTGTATTCTGTGCTGTGTTTATATGTTGTTATTTTAATTCGAATTATTTTCGTTGAATATGAGTTTTATTTTAATTGAAGGATCTAAATTTTTTTTTAAATAATGCTAAGGCAAACAAGCGCAGACCGCGAGTTGCATTTGTAGTTGCTAGAAGAAATTTCAGTGTATCCCCTAGTCGTGCGCTCCCGACTTCTAGCGGTATGCTTCAATTTTGTTCTTTAATATGCACATATTCATGTAAATCGAACGTTATTAAAAAGCGTTATAAGTATATATGAAATTCTAATCTAATAAGGAATATTATTGATCCAATTACAGACGTTAACTACAGCCTTCCGGCAACATGATACCGACATGGATGGTGTCATCACAATCCACTATGAACAGTTTTTAAGCATGGTTTTCTCACTTAAAATATAATTATGTTTTGAGTAAATTTATAACAAAAAATGTATCTTTAATATATGTATATAAATGTAAATAATGAGAGTGACTCAAACTTTTTGACGACAGTTGTGAAATTTATATCCAAATCTCAATAGCAGTCTTAAGCATACGTAAACTTTAAATATTTAAAAGTGGTCAATTATATTTGATTGTTTATACAAGGAAAAGCATTTGTTTGTTAGCAAGATAATGCAATTCAATACTGAAATATTCGCGATTGAGCTCTTTAGTTAAAGGAAGCATTTGTTTACTATTCAACAAAAAATCACATATATGTTAAATCTCACGTGTTATTTTCTTAAGTCAAATGCGAGTTATGTTGTTGATGTCAATGCGAAAAAACCAAACCATATATATTCGCTCGTTGGCACACGCATATTAACACTTTATGTGCAAGCGCCTAGCATTCTATTCGCCATTCACTGTTTTAGGCTAGCCATCCGTATTTTTCAGCTAAAATCCGGCGACAAGGACAAAATAAAAGAAATTTGCGAAAGCGATGGCAAAAAATCCGATTCCCGAAAGCCGCATCTGATCTTAAGAAATTGTTGTTTTATTTGATAAATGAGTCTCTTGCTGCATACCTACCATACGAGGACAATGTATGGAGAGCAACTAAATATCTTAAGCGGCCTGCTAACAGAAACACAATACTTCGTAAGAGTAATGGCGAATTGTGAAGGACTGATGACGAGGAAGCTGAAGCATTTGGAGGGCATTTGCACTCGGTATTTCAGGCAAATGATATTGCTGGCAGTCTAATAGAAAGGGGAGTAGAAAGTTTTCCTGACTCACCCTGTCAAATGAGCTTACCAATCCGTCACATTAGCTTCGAGGAACTTGTAACAGAGATTAAACACATGAACAATTAAAAAGCACCAGGCTGTGACAAAAACAATGGCTAACCCATAAAAAACCTTCCTTCAAAATGTATTCGTTTCCTAACTTTTATATTCAATGCAATACTCAGACTATACCACTTCCCAAGTGAATGGGAAATTGCAGAGATAATTATGATTCTAAAGCCCAACAAACCTGAAAATAAGCTTTCGTCGAACAGTCCTATTAGCCTACTGTAAATACTTTCTAAAGTATTTGGAAAAATACTTTTTAATAGAATGCTGCCAACTTTTAAAGAATTTTCATCATTCCTGAACATCAGTTTGGATTTAGAAGAGGCCATAGAACCCCTGAGCAGTGCCACAGAGTAAAAAATCAATTCATAACAGCTTTTAAAAAAAAATATTGTACTGCAGCGATTCTTGACGTTCAAAAAGCGTTTGATCGTGTTGGCATAGCGGTATCCTATATAAAATATAGAAATGGCAACCTGCACCACACTATTTATTGTTAAAGTCGTATTTGGGAAAACGATACTTCTACTTGAATCGTCGCCACAGTTTTCCATAAATGCAGATGTTTCGCAAGGAAGCGTCTTAGGGCCTGTCCTGTAAACCCTGTTCACGGCCGACATGCCAGTTTCTAATTACACAACTGTTGCAACATACACAGCCATTATAGCAACTAGCTTATTAAAAGAGGAAGCTTCGCAAAGTCTGCAGTCAGAACTCAATCTTATTGTAGCCTGTTTTCTCTGTTGCAAAATAAAAGTAAACGCCCTTAAATCCGTTCAAATAACATTTACATTAAAAAGGCCGATTGCCCAGAAGTTTTACTTAATGGTTCAGAAATTCCGCTAAGCGATTCTGTGCAAGTACCTTGGCTTGTATCTCGAACGGAGACTTTAATGGAAAAATCATATTAGGGAAACTTAAATTAAAGACACCAATATAGACATTATAGAATGTCCAGGCTGATAAGCCGAAAATCTCAAACTAGCCTAGAAAACAAAGTTCGCCGTTATAAAGCCATACTAAAGCCTGTGTGGACATTTGCTTTACAACTATGGGATACTGCTAGCAACTTAAATATTGAAATTCAGCGCTATCAGTCAAAAATATTGCGATCCGTAGAATATGCCCCTTTCTACATCTCTGATGCAAGGAGGATACATAAAGAGCTAAAATTTCCTTATGTAAAACAAGAAATAAATAAAAATGGTACAAAATACATTGATAGACTTCACAGCAACCAAAATAACCTAGCCTTAAATCTAACAGATAATATTCTACCAGTAAGAAGACTTAAAAAGAGTTCATATTGTCGATCTCCCGGATAGATAAAATAAGTACAACTTCAACTTCAACATACAAACCAAGTAAAATATAATAGAAGGTTTCACTGAAAACTTTCTATTCCTGTTGATTTTTGTTATAACTAACTAGATTTACTTATTGTGTTAAGACAGAGTGTAAATAAATAAAATGTGAAAAATAAACAAAAACAAACTGTTTTAGGAGTAACTGTTTTAGAAAGAAGTGTTTTTTGTTGTCGCCCAATACGAAACCGACGGCGATCTTGTATCAATGAGACCAAGTCTAAGGGCGCGATTCAAGAATTAGAGGCTCAAGAGGCCTTCTTCCACAAGGCTCACTAAATAAAACCATAGCAGAGTTTCAAACGACTTAATCAACGAATTTGAAGAATTTGGATCGGTATTTTTTTGCATCTATATTCTTTCAAATAGTAATTAACGAAATTATGACCAACCATGACGGCAAAATATCCAAGAAGTTAAAACTACTTTAGCTCTTATAGGTGCCGACATATACAATATCCAAGAAATTAAAACTACTTTAGCTCTTATAGGTGCCGACATATGTTAAATAAAACAAATAAGAGGTTCTAGTCGGGATTTCCCGACTAGGGCATACCCTGAACCCTCTTATTCCAACACCAAATGCAGCTCGCGCTACTCACTCTTTTGCTTTAGTAGTAATAAAGATACATTAAAAAAAAAGTTCCCTTGGCAGGGCTCGAACTTACTGTCCGCATTACTTGCTGCCGCCACTAATCAACAACCACACCAGCAAAAAAAAAAAATAAAAAATAGTTTCCTCGTTAGGGTTAGAACTCGCAACAGACCGCGCTAATTGGCGCCTTCTCTACACAACAGCCAATGTACAAACCAATTTTTTATTATTGATGAGAAAAAAAGTAACTAAAACAGCAGTACAGAAAACAATACAATCGCAATTGCAATGTTGTTGATAGAATTCGAAGCAGACGCGCATGAATGTGTACATCTATATAGAAATTCTTGGAATTTGCGCTAGCTGCCGAAAACACGTGGGCAACCAAAAAACATGAAATTTTTAGCAGTACATCTTATTGTTTATAAAATATTCGTGTAATATCAAAATGACAATTGCATTAAAATTGTAGCTTAAATTGGTGGGCAATACAAGTTGGGTTATTAACTTGATTCGTTGCTTTTCGGTGGTATCGGGGAGGTGGCGATAGGTATAAAATGAAAGATACTTGATATATATGTACTATTCTAGAAGTAACATATCAAGATTGGTGACTCTAGCTCTTAATATTTACCCAATTTGCTCAAATAACAGGATGTCGATATCGAGTTTTATCGATTGCTTGGAAACGGAGTAAGTAATCGATTATCGGAAACAAAATCAAAATGTTTAGGTACTAGGACGACCTACGGCTAAAATTTTAAGTCTCTAGCTCTTATAGGTTCTGATATCCTTGCGCTCATTCATACGGACAGACGGACGGACAGACAGACGGACATGGCTTGATCGACTTGGCTATTGATGCTACTCAAGAATATATATACGTTATTGGGTCGGAGATGCTTCCTTTCGCCTGTTACATACATTTGCACAAAACATTTTACCCATTTTCAATGGGTTCAGGGTATAAAAACATAATTAAAATATAAGTTTTATCGCTGTAATGGAAGAGAGAAAGTTATCTACTAGGTCGACTCAACTGTTGATACTGACCAAGAATATATACACTTTTTGAGGTTGAAGCTACATTCTTCTGCTTGTTACATTTTCACAAACCATACCGTTTATATATATTTTCAATGAGCTTAGAGTAAAAAAATTTACTGTCTTTGTATATAAACCTAACTACTTATTAAAAATGTTGGTTGACTTCAGTTCTATCTGGGCTTTCTTACTTTCAATGAACATTATCAGCTGTGCAGCTTGTTCATTATAATCAATAAATAATAATCTGGTGTTCGTATATTTGCAAGTTTACCGAATGCGCCAATCTGCTTTAAATTATACTGCAAGTTTTGTAGTGGATTGTGGAGGAAATAAAACGATTGGGCTACTCCTCTTTGCAATTTGCAGCCAATATTCTGTGACTATGTTGAAAAAGCGTAGAAAGCGTGAAAGAGAAACATTCACTGCTCGAAGGAAGTGCGCGTTTCCGAAGTAACACGGTTGAGTAATAAGCTTGTAAGATGATGGCATTTTGCATGTCATTTGCATTTTGTCTGTCAGGTTTTGGAATCATTACAATATTTGATTTAATCCACTACTAAACAAATTGTATTTATTCGTAAGCAGATGGCAAAATTTTGACAGCTCAGAGATCTTTTTTGGAGTTTTTGGAATCACTGGCTGTGGCGTATCGAAATCCCCTATTACTACATCAAATACTCATAAACAAAAAAAAACTCATAACTTGACTCGTACAATGACAACCATAGTAAATAAATTGCCAACGTTTTCAAATAATGCAAACAGGAAGATTAACCACAGTGAGCATTAATGAAAGCTTAGTTATATGGTGCCTGTTAGTAGGCAAAAGACAGACCCGCTCTATATAGCAGTAATCCGGATTAGAGCTCAACTTTTAACTAGGACCTATTTGTGTTGGACACCATTCCAAGCGCTTGGAATGAATTTTGAGTGTTCTCAAGTCCCGTTATTAAAATTGTGCCAGACGACGTTAACGCCAAAGCCGGAAGGGAAGCAGTCTTTGAACAGGCGGTTGGTGTTTTTAGCTTCAATCAAACAACCTCCAGAAATTGTTCAATGATGGTTAATGCTTATAATTTACTCGAGCATTAGCAGCAATGAGCTGTTCGACAAGTAAGCTGCTTAAATCAATAAATTTATTTTCCAGATTGAAAAGCGAGTCAGACAATACAAGACAGCACCTGTAGTTTTGTCACATTTGGAATGCGTGCTTATATTAGTCGATTGTAAATGTGTTGCATACTTTTTGAAAAGAAGATGCTTGATGCATGTTTTGATTAGGATGCTAGAACTCTACCGTCTGAAAGATTATTACCAATAATTTGTTGATACTCATTTCATTATTAGCTGGCTAGAGATCCGGGTTTTATGAATTAAAATAAAAAGTTGAAATCAATTTTGTTTCAATATTTATTCTCGGATTTATTTCGGCTGCATCTCGCCAACTGTCTTTAGCGTACTAATACAGATTCTCAAAAAGTACATACAAATAAAAGTTGTTCATTTAATAGCTTACGCCACCACTGCCTCCTCCCCATAGCTATAATTCAAATAAATAAATCAATTGGAACTACCCACCAATTTAAGTCACAATTTTGATGCTATCATCCATTTGAGACTATACGAATATTATATGGCACAATAAGATCAAGATCGGTAAAGAAACAGAGCAATGATGAACACGCGTCCTTATATTGGTTACATATTTTCGGTAGCTAGCGCAAATTGCAAGAATTTCTCTATACATCTGTATCTATATATATTTTTGATTAGCCATCACCTTCTGTCTGTCCGTCTATCCGTCCGTCCGTACTCCCTTCAACACAATCTTAAGAACTACCTCGGTCTTTGGCCGGTAGCGTGTGTAATATGATAAAGTTTCTCTTGATGATCAAGTTCTTATGCAGATGGTGAAAGTGAAGGGTCACTTAATAGGTTTGCTGGGTCAATTTTTTAATGTATCCACTGAGCAGGTACAAGTTAGTTAGTTTAAAGACGTCACTCTTCCCTTTCTTGTTTTCGCGTACGTCCTCGGGCTGATTTTATCTTTTTATACTCTTGTAGAGGGTAACACATAGAAGGAGATATCTCTGACCCCATAAAGTATATTAATCCTATATCAGCATCAACATAGGTCCGTCTTTCTTTTGCAAGCAGCACATATTTCAGGACCATCCGGACTGGACCACAATATCATATAGCTATCATCGGAGCGATCGGTCCAAAAGTAGATTTTTGTATAACGTTTTTTTGTTTATCAAGATATCTTACAAAAATTTATAAGTTTTACTATACCCCCTACATGTATGCAAAACAAAGCTTCCATAGGAACGATCGTTCCAAAAGTTGGTTCTGATATGAAACCATTTTTTTTTAAGATAACAACGAATCTAGATATTCTTATTATTCTGAATTTAGGATATGTTTCAATAGTTTTAGGAATATGAAATAGTATATGAATTTCACTTGATTCCTGGTTGAACCATGCTGAGGTTTTTATGTTTAATAATATTTTTGCATCAATGCTTTTAAATAATCATATCTATTAGGTTTTGGGTTGAATATTCCATATTTTGTTAATTGTAATGCTAATTCAATTGTTTCAACACAATTAGTGAAATGTTCATTGTTTTCAATTAGATGCATTACTTTATCGGTTGGTTAGGTTATTTTTTTGATTTATTGAATATATGATTTGGTTTACTTTGTTATTGACTAGGCTTACTTCGTCGGATTTTATCATGTTGCTGCATTATGTGATTATTTTATTTTTAGTTATTTTCTAAACTTGAATGTTTATCCTACTATATTATAATAACTACACAGTAAAATATAATAGCAGCTTTCACAGGAAACATTCTATTCCTGCTAATTTTAAGTATAGCTAAATAAATTTATTTATTATCTTAAGACAGAGTGTAAATAAATAAAATGAAATAAAAACAAGTAAGTGGTTCTAGGGAATACCCTGAACCCTCTTGTTCCAATACCAAATGCAGCTGGTTTGAATTAATAAATATAAATTAAAAAAAAAAGGTTCCCTTGGCAGGGTTCGAAATCGCAACTGACCGCATTACTTGCTGCCGACTCTACTCAAGCCACACCAGCCAAAAAAAAAGTTCCCCGGTAGGGCTCGAGCTCACGACAGACCGCACCACTTGCCATATCCTTTACTCAACAGCCACACCAACAATTGGTTGCGAAAAAAAACCAATTAAAATAGCAGCATAGAAAACAATCGCAATTGCAATCCTGTTGATAGAATTCGAAGCAGACGCGCATGAATGTGCGTGTGTACAAGTTAACAAAGGCCAACGACACCAGCTCCAGATGCTGATATAGCACTGGACCGGATGTTCTACGAGCTAACAGGGGTCAGCAAAATGCAATATAACACCACCCACAGATGCTGACATAGCTCTGGGCCGGACGACGGCAGCGCACGAGGCGCAAGCTAAGCATTCTAGCGGCCGTTGTGAAAAGCACACAATAGCTTAGGTAATTCTGATCAATCTTTTGTAAATTTAGTTTTAGTTCGGCTTTCACTGAGGAACATCGGCCCAGCGACTTCGCGCATAAATTAACTCACTCACTACGGCGTATCGGCCTAGTGTTTTATAAACGATATAACATTAATTAATTATGTGTTCCCAAATAATCAAATAATCAAAATAAAGTCTTATAACAAAAATCCGCAAGGACTTCTTATTTAAATCTTAATTGGCGCCCAACGTTATTCGGACCATTTTGTGCTATAATTATTTTGTGTGCTGTGCAGTGTAAAGAACTAATATACTAGTACAAGACACTTCGCGCTGTGTAATAGCAATACCCAACCTACCAGTGCAAACAATAAAAGCTGTGCCTGACCTACATCAATTGACGTCAGCGGCACAAGCCCAATAAAAAGCCATTTGATACACCGAAGCCGCTGGAGCTCTTCGGGCAGCGACTTGTCACCAAGCCAGCATGCAAGCGGGTTTGGGCAGCGAAGTAAACCAACACCCATAGACTTCAGAGAGGGATCATAAAAAAGCATTCGCGAAGCAGTAGTTTTAGACGAAGAGCATGCAACCCTTGTAGGATCAAATAAAATGTAAGTGGGCCATCATTTGGGACAAACTTTTTTCAATTTGCGTGATTTATTTAAAATAAAATCCAAAAATACAAAAGTGAGAAATATAAAAAATTGCAGTAATTGTGTTTAGAAATAATTTTAAGTAACACAATTTTGCATCCATCAGCAATTTTCAATAAACTCTTCTCTGTCAGAATTCATTTAATTTACTGTTGTTGATTTGCCCTTGAAATTGTGTTGTTATTATTGTTGACAGTATAGTCCATGAACAGCTCGATTCTCAGGTACAGATACCGCTCTGCGAGGGGATCTGAATAAGACTCCACCACCTTAGATAGGGAAGCCGTCCCGCAAGAAATCGCTGACAACAGGTGTAAAATGGGAATGGAGCCTGAGCAGCTTAGGGCTTTGGTGCAGGCCGCAGTGGCCTCCGCCCTAGAAGCACAGAGCGCAGTATTGAAGCAAAGAGATGCAGAACTGAGGGGTTCCTTAAGTGCTCGGATACAAGAATTGGCAGGCAGAATATCTGCCAGTAGTATAGAAACACCGCCGGTCCAGGCATTTGAGCCAGTGGAAATCAGAAACGACGTCCAATGTAATGAACCATTAGACGCCGTTAAATGTTTACCAGAATTTACGGGGGTGCCAGAGACGTACGCCTCTTGGAGACACGCTGCGATAGCGGCATATAAAATTTACAAGCCATACGACGGCAGCTCACGCCACTACCAGGCGGTCATTATTATTAAGAGCAAAATTAGCGGGCAGCTGACGGCGTTTGGGTCAGTTTGGCACAGTAATGAATTTTGATGCCATAGTAAACCGTCTCGATTTCACATGCAGGGATAAGAGAGGCATTCACGTCATAGAGCAAGAGATGAGCACCCTAAGACAGGGCTCATTAACAATTTTACAAAACTATGACGAGGTTGAGAAAAAGCTTACTCTTCTCACCAATAAGGTCAACATGTCCTATGAACCAAGCATGGCACAAGGGCTCTGTACGAAGTTCAGAGATGATGCGTTCCGTGTTTTTGTCTCAGGATAAAGCGTAGCCTGACGGATGTCCTGTTCGCCGGCCCTAGCTCTAGCTCAAGAGGTAGAGGCAAAACTTAAGAGGTACGCCTTTGCCGCTAGCTTCGCTAAAGGGCAAGAAGATAGGGAACGAAAAGTGACCCCGAGGCCGCAGGTCCGTCAGCAAGATAGGGGTCAACAGCAGGGGGATCCGCAACCCAGCGGTTCCAAAAATCCTCACTTCACTAAACAACAGAAACAGCAACAGAGTCAATTTGAGCAACAGAGTGGCAGGTGGAACAAAGGTGGCGGGTCACAGGAACCAATGGACGGCGATCCATCTGTGTCAAAAATTCTACAACCATCGCAGGCACCAGCCTACGTTAACTCTAGCGCTCCTCAAGCCTACAAAAGAACGGCCACGTCAGGGCGTTTAAGCGGACAGAGGAGGCAGAGAGTCAATCACACAGCTCACGAGCCTGATCAAGATTCAGGTTCGTATGCTAGCTCTGCAGCAGCAGCAGAACAGCAAATTGCCGACGACAATGGTAGCGGGTATGACTTAGACACTCTCAATTTTTTAGGGGAAGCTCTTTGCTGCCCTACATCAGTAGGAGAGTAGCAGGGATCCAGATGAGATTTCTCATCGACACGGGCGTTTCCAAGAATTATATCAGGCCACATAAAAATCTAAAAGGTGTGTGCCCAGTAAATTCTTCCTTCTCTACCCATTCTGTACACGGCACCACGAAGATCACTCATAAGTGCCTTATATCTCTGTTCGGCAAAACAGCCACATTTTTCTTACTCCCAGACCTGTCCACAATTGATAGAATTGTGGGGCTCGACTTGTTCACGCAAGCAGGAGTGTCGCTTTGTCTTTCTTCTGGCCAATTCAAATGTGGCGCAGAAACTGAACAAATCGAATTCCACAGGTGCGCGGATGTTAACTTTACCAATGTTAAAGATGCTAAAAAGCAAACATAAGGCCTTCGCGGATCCAGAAGAAGCACTTCCCTATAACACATCAGTGGTGGCCACTATCAGGACCACTGATGAACAATCAGTTTATGTGCGACTGTACCCCTATCCCATTGGAGCAGCGGAATTATTTAATAAAGAGATTCAAAGCCTTCTGAAGAACGGTATCATCAAAAAATCTGTTTCCCCCTACAACAACCCCATTTGGGTGGTGGACAAGAAGGGGACGGACGAGTTTGGTAACAAGAATATCCGTCTCGTAATGGATTTTCGTAAACTTAACGAGAAAAGCATCGCAGACAGATACGCTATGCCTAACATTCCAATGATTTTGGGGAATCCTTGCAAAGCTAAATACTTTTCGACATTGGACCTAAAATCCGGCTATCACCAGATCAGATCAGCTAGCAGAGCGTGACCGTGAAAAAACAGCCTTTGCAGTTAACGGGGGGAAGTACGAATTTGTCGACTTCCCTTTCGGTTGAAGAATGCGGCCAGCATCTTCCAAAGAACTGTTGACGACGTACTGCGTGAGCAAATTGGCAAATGTCTATGTTGACGATGTCATCGTCTTCTCAAAAGACGAAAATTCTCATGTCGGACATGTAGAGTGGGTCTTAAAGAGCCTGTACAAGGCAAAGATGAGAATCTCCAAGGAAATCTCGTTTTTTTAAGAAAAGCGTAGGTTTTGTTGTTTTCATGGTAACCAGTAATGGAGCTACAACGAACCCTGAAAAAGTCAAAGCGATTCGGGAGTTCCCAGAACCAAAGAATATATTCGAGATCAGATCATTTTTAGGACTGGCCAGTTACTATAGGTGTTTCATCAAAGACTTTGCCTCAATAGCAAAACCCATTTCTGATCTTCTTAAGGGCGAGAATGGGTCAGTAAGTAAACATAGATCGCGAAACATCCCGGTATCATCTCTGAGCTTCAGCGTCACGCATTCCAAAAGCAACGCAACATTTTGTCATCAGAAAACGTCATGCTCAGATACCCTGACTTTAAGAAGCCGTTTGATCTAACGACAGACGCTTCAGCTTACGGCATAGGGGCAGTGCTTTTTCAAGAGGGTCGCCCCATCTCAATGATTTCCAGAACATTGAAACCCCCGAAGGTGAACTACGCCACCAACGAGCGGGAACTTCTGGCTTTAGTTTGGGCCCTTAGCAAGCTACGTCACTACCTATATGGGGTAAAAGACATTAACATTTTCACGGACCACCAAACGTTAATTTTTGCCGTTTCTGAGTCATACCCGAACTCCTAAATTAAAAGATGGCAGGCGCGCATTGAGGAAACGAATGCGCGAATATTTTATAAGCCAGGCAATTAAAATTTAGTTGCTGATGCGCTATCGCGACAACAGCTCAACGATCTTGACGAGCTGAATACTGATCCCTGCGCAGCCACAGTTCACAGCGTGCTGTCCTTGACCTATACAATTGAGTCAACCGAAAAGCCACTTAATTGTTTCCAAAATCAAATTGTCATTGAAGAGGCACGCGTCCCCACCAAACGCAACTTCATTCTTTTCGGGGACAAGAGGCGTCATGAAGTGTGCTTCACTGATCGCACAGCCCGTCTAGATGAACTCCTTGACTTGATTAATCCAAATGCAGTCAATGCCCTCTATTGCAACCTGCACACACCAGGCACCAAGTTCTGGCACTGCAAAACCGAGTTGCAGATGTCTTCAACGTTGATGAGAGGAGAGCAATTCTCGTTGCCGAACATAATAGAGCGCACAGAGCAGCTCAAGAAAATGTTAAGCAAGTGTTATCAGAATACTATTTCCCTTAAATGGAAAAGTTGGCTAAGGAAATTGCGGAAAGTTGTAGAATCTGCTTAGCAGCCAAATACGATAGGCACCCGAAAAGACAGGAGCTGGGAGAGACTCCGATTCCTGAGGCTCCTGGGGAATTTCTACACATTGATATTTTTTCCACGGACAAAAAATTTTGTTTGTCCTGTGTTGATAAGTTCTCTAAATTTGCAGTCGTACAACCAATTCAGTCGCGCACTATCGGGGACTTACAAGCTCCACTATTGCGGCTCATGAATTTCTTTCCATGAGCCAGAAAAATTTATTGCGACAACGAGCCTTCGATGAATTCTCAAACGATAAAGACCCTGTTGTTAAACAACTACGGAGTCCATATTGTCCATAGCACTTCTAATGGCCAAGCGAGCGCTTCCATAGCACTCTAGCCGAGCATGCACGTAGCCTCAAGCTGGAGAGAAACATCAGTGACTCAGTCGAAGTCATAATGCTGGCCACGATTGAGTATAACAAGACAATACATTCGGTCATCAACAAGAGACCTGTTAATGCCCTCCATGTGCCCTCAGGCAAACCTGAAGGGGAAATATCAGCAAGGTTGGGGAGTGCACAAGATGCGCTCCGGGCTAGGCTGAACGACCAGCGACAGAATAGAGTCTTTGAAGTAGGCGAAAAAGTCTAGTAAAAAGAAACCGCAGGCTTGGCAATAAACTCACGCCCTTATGTGAAGAACGGATCGTAGAGGCAGACCTTGGCACGACCGTTCTCATTGGAGGGAGGGTGGTCCACAAGGACAACCTTAAGTAGGGCGAGAGCCACTTGGCATTACCTTTAGAAAGACACGCAGTAATAGTTTGGTCCGTTTTGTCTGTCTTCCGCTGGTTCGGGTTTCTGCTATTTCTATTTTTTGCAAGTGTGGCAGCGCGTGTGACTCATTACTCACACGCCAAGTATATTCCCATTGTTGAGGGCCAAGTTCTGGTCTAGGAGGAATTCAATTTCGTCAGTCACAAACTCTAACAACTCTAACAACAGACAGGTAGCTATCAACACAAAAGTTCAGGAACAAATCAATCAACTCAATACAAGTGTCAACACATTACTAAAATCTGCAAAAAAGGATCAGATAGATTCCGGGCAATTATACGAAACTCTTTTAGCTCGGAATAGAATGTTGCTGATGGAAATGCAGAATTTGATGCTCGCTGTTACCCTTGCAAAAATTAATATCATAAGCCCAAATATATTAGATCACGCAGATTTAAAATCTGTTTGGATCGATGAACCCACAGGTACTTTAATAGCTGACCTTATGTCCGTTGCGTCCGGTAAAGTATTACAATCTGTTAATGCCCTTCACTTTATCATTAAGTTTCCGAAAGTTAAAATGGCTTGCAGAAAGGTGATGCTGTATCCAGTTGCACATGAGAATGCTGTGCTACAAATTGACGACAACATTATAGCTGAGTGCGGAGACCAAGTGCTTGCCCTTAAGAATTGCACTTCCACGCCGGGAGGAACCTTTTGTCAACTTTCACCGACCAGCTCCTGTGCCAGAGAGCTGCATGCTGGTGGCTTGGCAAACTGCCAAATACAGCCGAGTCACTCAGACCCGATCACATGGGTCGATGACGGAAATGTGATCATCAATAACCGGCCTGCTAAAGTTTGCACTGACAACGGTACTGAGACTTGGGTTCACGGAACGAATCTAATCACGTTCAATAATTGGGCTCTGATCAACGAAACTAAGTACTTGATCCGCAACAACATCCAGAGTAAGTTCCTCGGCATCGCGGCATCTCCCTCTGAACGTCACCGGCCACCAAGACGTGCTGAGTCTCCCTTACCTTCATCGCTTGAAACGTAACATGGAGATCATCAAGGAAGTCAAGGACGAAATTGGAAGCGTCGACAGCGTGGTAATATCCTTCTTGTTGGGTGCTGTGTGTTGCACCATAATTTGCATCGGAGTCACCTACCGTCGGTTCACCAAAAACATGGCATCGGCCAAGGAGATTAATAAGGTGATCGCCGAGATAAGACCTGCCGCGAGCGGCCTTAACTTAAAAGGGGAGCAGTTGACAGAGGCCAACGACACCAGCTCCAGATGCTGATATAGCACTGGGCCGGATGTTCTTACGAGTTAACAGGGGTCAGCAAAATGCAATATAACACCACCCACAGATGCTGACATAGCTCTGGGCCGGACGACGGCAGCGCACGACGGCAGCGCACGAGGTGCAAGCTAAGCATTCTAGCGGCTGTTGTGAAAAGCACACAATAGCTTAAGTAATTTTGATCAATCTTTTGTAAATTTAGTTTTAATTCGGCTTTCACTGATGCACATCGGCCCAGCGACTTCGCGCATAAATTTACTCGCTCGCTACGGCGTATCGGCCTAGTGTTTTAAAAGCCATATAACATTAATTAATTTTGTGTTACCCAAATAATAAAATAATCAAAATAAAGTTTTATAACGAAAATCCGCGAGGACCTCTTATTTTAATCTTAATTTACATGTATACACAAATTCTTGTTTGCGCTAGTGCTGCAAACACTTGCGTAGTCAAAACACCGAAATACAAACAAAAGAAAAACACAAAAAAAAAATGAGTCGCTCTCATTGAGACCGGTTGTGCCGCGCAAAGACAAAGTACGAGTTGATCAATTGTGCAATCTACGTGTTTTAAAAATAGGACAAATCTATAATTTCAGACAACAAACACAAGTGTAGTGCGATAAGACTGCATTACCCCTCTCTCCGCGCGCAGCCGCACTAGAGGGGCCGCGCTTATCATCTAAGTTGTATGTTACAAGCTTAACTTTAACTTTAAAGTTAACAAAATAAAAACAATTTAAAATGGATAAGAATCTTCTTTCTTACTCTCAGCTTAGTAATAAGGCGATTGATTATGGAAAAATTTCGTTAAGTAGCTGGAAAATCAACATTGGAGATAAGAACAGACTTCATTAATAGCCTCTTACGCACTGATACTCAAAGCATCAGCACGATACCGACGGCATTAACATTTACTAGTGCTACTAGTAATTCTGTTTACACCACGGCAACTACTGCAATCAGCAGTGTGAGCCATAGCGAAAGCATGGATAACCATGGAGGTAGCTTTGCCCAATGCTTCTCAGACATTACCTCTCCAACAATCAGTGGAGCTTCTAAAATATACTCTCCAGTACTTAGTGAAGCTGCTACAAAATTGGTGGCAGCCCAAAGAAATTTGAAAAACAAGAGGAAGAATCCGATTTCTCCCAATACTAGCTCTAAGAGGCCGAATAAAGATTTGAAGCTAGTCTCGCCCTCAGCATCAACAAGCATGGCAACCTCTGGCAACAGGTTTGCCTTGCTAGACACGAAGATGGACATGGATGTAACAAGTGAACGCCATGTAGACGAAACGTCCAGAGCTGCAAATGATGGTCCTACTAGCGCTTCTGAGGCTGCTCAGCAGAATAATGATGTCAGTATTGATGTAAGTGACACAGCCAACAACCCACAACATAACGCAACCAATACTAACGATCAGCTTCACGGTACCCCAAAGCCACCGCAAATAGTTGTGAGTGTTACTGACCTTAATGATCTCTTTGAACTCATTATGGAGGTCACTAGTCTAGATAACGTGTCAGTCAAAGTCAACCAGGGAGAAACGGCCAGAATATTTCCCAAAGACAGTGACACTTACAGAGCAATTGTTAATCATTTTGATGGTATTGGCGTTGAGTTCCATACATATCAACTGAAGGAAGAGAAACCCTACAGGATAGTAGTTAAAGGGCTTCACCATAGCATTTTAAATAATGAAATTATTGAAAATTAAAAAAAAATTATGGCTTTGATGCTCTGCAGGTACATAACCAAGGACCAAGGAGTAACAAAGATGAAAAACTCAATATATTTTTCATTAATATGCGCAAAAATTAATGATATATTTGATATCAAAACTGTTTGCCGACAAAAATTGAGGATAGAGAGGATGCGCAAATCATCTGAAATCGCCCAATGCATACGATGTCAGGAATACGGTCACACAGCCAAATACTGCCGTCGTCATCCTAATTGTGCACGATGTGGTGAAGATCATCTCACCAAGCTATGCGTACGTTTCCAAGATGAACAGCCTTCCTGTATGCACTGTGGAGGGAATCATATGGCAAGCTACGAAGGATGCCAATGGTACCTGGACTATCTGCGTCGATCAATAGGCTCTTCAATGAAGCAACAGGCGCACACGCAACCGTCTACACAGATCAGGAGGGATCAAAATCGAGCAAAGCAGCAACAACCACAACGAAAGCAGCAGCAGCGGCAACCAACTCGACAGCAACAAACACAACAAATACCTAACACTCCTAGAGTCAATACTGGAGGCAAGTCCTATGCCTCAATAGCAAGTAACGGCAACGAACCTGCCCAGCGCCGTCTACATGGTTTTTAAGTGAAACCACAGTTATTAAAGCCAACAGCAACAGCAATTTCTGAAATGGCAGCAACTGCTGCAACTACAGCAGCAGCAGCAATTCCTCTTGTGGCTTCAGGAGCAGCAACGAAAACAACAACAACAAAACAAGCAAAACAGTCAACGACTAGAACGGCTTGAAAAAATGGTTCATGAAATGGCCTGCATGCAATGGACAGGGGATAGATCGACTCACAACGCCTCAGCCTCACAATGAATCCACTCAAGATCCTTATCTGAAATGTCGATGGCATTGCAGGAAAAGCCAGAGAAGTTGAGCTCTTCGCGCACAACAACAACGTTGACATTCTCCTTCTAAGTGAGATCAGACTAAACCAAGGGGAAACATTCAAAATACACGGGTATACCTTCTATCCAGCTTACAAGCCAGCAAGTTGTAATTACGGCGTCAGAGGAGCAGCGGTATTCGTTAAAAATTTTCCACAAAGAGTAATGGAATCGAGAACCATACAAATGTCTCCAATAAAAGTTGCCACAGGTTTGGGAGACATGGAATTTAACGCCATATACTGTCAACCAAGGAATAGAATTGAAGAAAGGCACTTCAGTGACATACTCGCTTCTTGCGGCCCAAGGTATCTGGTTGGTGGAGACTGGAATGCGCGATATTGGCTGTGGGGAGATACCTACAATTCACCCAGGGGCCGAGAACTAGCTGAAGCCATTACAGCCAGAGGAGCTAATATTCTTACAACCGGATCAACAACTATGTTTCCAGTCACACCCCTACTTGCATCGATTTCGCATTATATCATGGGATATCAGATTTTCAAGCAAATATCTGCCAAAGCTGGGACTTAGACTCTGACCTTATAGCCCTTGTTGTTAATTTGCAAACAGATGGTTCCAATGTCAGGCGAAGCCCTCGATTAATTACCAACCGTACTGACATCATGGCTTTCAGACATCTTGAATGCTCCATTCAATTTAATCCGACTTTGGACTCTGGAGTAGATATTGGGAACGCAGTAGATTTTCTAACTGAAAATATATATATAGATATATAGATATATATCAGAAGTGATTTCTTCGAGCAAAAACTGGCTTCCATGGATTACACCGTAGATGCGAAGTACTCTATGGAAATGCACAAAATCGCTCAAACGACAACCCTTTAGACAGGTACCTGTTCGATGACCTGGTGGCGAACTTGCGAAAAACGAAAGGAAACAGGCTAATGCTTTCGGTTATCATCATGAGGCTCGTTTAGAAATATAAATATTATATAAATTTAGAAATAGAAATAACTGACGCGATCCAACTATTACCGAAAAATAAAGCTCCGGGCATCGATAGGATTTGTAATGCTACGTTAAAAGCCTTGCCTACAAGAGCGCTCCTCTATATAGTGCTAATTCTTAATGCTATTATCAGGCTCCAAGTGTTCCCAAAGCAATGGAAATTAGCAGCGATTCCTATGATCCACAAGCCAGGCAAACCAGAAGCTGATCCTGAGTCGTATCGGCCAATAAGTCTCTGACCCTCCCTGTCAAAATTATGGGAGAGGACTATTGCCATACTAAGGCCTTTTAAGGTCATATCTGGAAGTACGAGAGGTCAAGGTCAAGGTAAGGGACTCGTCTACTTATACTATAAGAGCAGGAGTGCCGCAGGGCAGTGTTCTTGGTCGGCTGCTCTACTCGTTGTATACCTCAGATATACCCAGCCCTACCTCTCAACATATGGAAGCTCCCTCTAAGGCTATTATTGCGACATATGCAGATGACATCGCAGTCATTTACAATTCCAAAAGTTGCGTAGAGGCAAGTAATGGACTTCAGGGGTATCTTGATACCTCGCAGCTTGGTGCAAACGATGGAATTTGAAGGTTAACCCGCTCAAAACAATAAACACATGTTTCACCCTCAAAATGCGGACTTTTACCCCTCCAATCCAGCTGGAGCAGCCGCCACAAGCTAAGCATCACCTTGGACAAGCGCCTCACCATTGGGCCACACCTCAAAGCTACTGTAAAAAAATGTCGTCACAGATTGCAACAACTGCGGTGGCTCAACAATAAAAGGAGCACCTTACCGCTGATATGCAAAAGAGCTGTATACGTGCACTGTATTCTGCCGACATGGCTTTATGGAGTGTTGATTTGGGGGATTGCAGCCAAATCCAATTATAAGCGTAATCAGGTATTGCAGAATCGGGTACTACGACTGATAACCAACTGTCCCTGGTACGCACGCGGTTCTACACTCCATAAAGACCTTAAAGTGCATACAGTTGAAGAACAAATTGGAAGGCACACAAGCAGATACAGCGACAGATTGCTGAGACAAAGCAGCCTGCTCGCAAGAGGACTACTCCCTGCCCGCCCTTTAAGGCGAGTGAAACGGTAAGGTTTTGCCAAGACGATTGGGCGTCAGTAAGACCACCCGCATTTTAAATCCTCATACTGTGTTATGGGGTTCGGCACACAGGTTCTACACATAACAATTATACAAAAAAAAAAAAAAAACATATAGCTCTGCGGTGGTAGCGGGGAGACGGCAATAGCTAGAAACTTAAGATATATATATATACTATTCTAGAAGCTACATGTCAAGTTTGGTGACTCTAGCTCTTATTATTTACCCAATTAGCTCAAAAAACAGGATGTCGATATCGATTTTTATCGATTGCTTGGAAAACAAGTACAGAAACAAACTCGATCTGAGCGGGCACTAGTAGGACCTACAGCAAGTCTCTAGCTCTTATAGGTTCAGATATCCTTGCGTTCATACATACGGACAGACGGACGGACGGGCAATGGGCTCAGGGTATGGGTTCAGGGTATAAAAGCAAATAATAATAATAATTACACCGCGTTTGTGTATATTAGTAAGGCAAAGTCCTTTCATTTGGTGTTCAAGAATTTAAAAATAAGTATGAAGTATCTATAGGCTCTGTCCACTGACCACATTTCTTACACATTTCTGAAAATGTCACATTTTTGCAAAATTTGTAAAATGCGGCACGTACGTTTTCCCATAAGAAAACACATTTCACACATTATTAAAAAATGTGTAAATTCGTCCCGAGCATTTCGTGTTTTTTGCGATGATGAATCGAGACTTCTATCGATGTTGTGAAAAATGTGAAAGTATCATAACCATAAACAGCTGATATACATATCAACGAAGGCTATCGGATACTTTAAATAATAAATTTAAAATTGTAATAATCCCACAGTTATTAGCATTTAAAAATAGCGAAATGTCAAAAAGAGTATATAAAATAGAGCCCTTACTTCGAGATCCCATTATTTGACTTTTGAAAGAAAAACTTTGCGGCGCTTATGTAAATTAAAGCAACTCGACGAGAGAAGCAGTACTTTTCCCACTTATATGTTACCGACAACCGGTGGAACACCAATATGTGAATAGTCATTACATTTTTGTGACTGAAGCTTTAAATTATCAAAGATTATTTAAATTTCGGTGTTATTTACAGAGAATGAATGAATATTTACAATATATTTACAGCGTTGAAATATGCTGTTATGTATGCATATTCACACGCATACAAACATAATTGCTTGCACGGCCCTCATAGAGCCGAAGCTGATAGCACATTCTGTTTTTTAGTTTTTTCGCTATCTCGGCTGTAGAAGCGCAATGTTTGTTAAGACTGTTGAAAATAATCTGTATCAGTGCAACCATGTCATATTACTTATCGATGATTCGATATCTGAATGCAGCTGCCAACAGCAGAAGCTTTATGTTAATCTAGGTCTCTTGCGAATAAACTACGAAACTGAACAGACGTGTTTTTAATCTGCTCATTCTTTTTCTGTGCGGTAATTGGGATACCTCCCCTCAACAGGTTATGGGCCCAGGCACATGATTGGGAAGCGCATTTAAGGAACTCGTAGTGAAAATTACATTTTAGTTAACGAGCTAAAGGAATTCTTACCAGAAAATTAATTTGCAGACAGTTGTCAAGCTGTGCATACAATGGGATCTCTATATCAAATAGACAAACTCGAAGACAAGACTTACGATTCTTGGGCTGTGGAAATGCGCAGTGTTCTGGTGCTGGCAGAGCTGTGGGAATTGGCATCGGGTGCTCTCAAGGGGAAGATGCTGGCGAAGGAGTCAATTGGCGCGGCAAAGATAGCAAGGCCCTGGCTATAATTACTCTAAGCGTCAAGCAATCGCAATTGGGCTATATAAAAAATTGTGAGACGTCATTTGCAGCTTGGACAAAGCTGAAGGCGGTGCACCAGCCAACGGGACCGGTGCGTAAGGTGTCTTTATACAAAATGCTGTTAAGTTTGCAAATGTCAGACGGTCAAAATGTGTGTAGTCATTTGAACGCATTTTGTGAGATCTTGGATCAGTTGGCGTCAGTGGGCATAGACATGCCTGACGAGCTGAAAGTAATCATCCTTCTTTCTAGTCTACCAAAAGATTACGAAAACTTTGTTGTCGCCATTGAGACGCGCGATGCGTTGCCAGAATTTGAAATTCTGTATATCAAAGTAAAGGAAGAGGGAGAGAGAAGATCAAATGCTGACAGACAAAATGGAGAAACGCATGCTTCTACAGTTAACGTGAAAAGCAGTGGAAAAAAGACACTTACAAAAAATATCGTATGCTATAATTGCGGCAAACGAGGCCACATAAAAGCAGAGTGCCGAAGCATAAGTGCACAAAAGGAAAAGAAGAGAAGCACGAGCACAGAAGAAACACAAAATGAATTCAGTTTGTTAGGTTCTTTAGACGCAAATGGATTTGATCGCTCAAAGTGGTGCTTAGATAGTGGCGCTGTTGTAATCGGGCAATGTTTGCCAAGATGGAAAAACATACGAGGTCAATTTACAAAAATATCGCCCGACAATTGTTATTAACAATGTACTGTATGTGCCGGATCTAAAAGGCAATTTTTTGTCGGTAAGTCAAATTGTTGCAAGAGGCTATGTTGCGCACTTCAGCAACAAACATGAAAAATTATTGAGGATGGCGAGTGCATTATGATGGTCAAGAAGGCGGGAAATTTATATACTTTTGAAGGTAAAACCAACAACTGTTTTACTGCAGAATGTGTGGACGGAGCACTTTGGCATATGCGCTATGGCCACTTACATTTTCGGAACCTGACTGAATCGACCAAAATTAAAATGGTGCGTGGGATGGAAGGAACTGAGTTTTCATCCAAGGTGTTATGTAAGACATGTATGCACGTACAACCATTTCCATTTGAGACCAAATCACTTGGCGGCAATTGATATTTTCTATCAGTTTTCGATGATAAGTCTCGGCGCATCATTATATATTTTCTACAAGGGAAAGGTGAAGTATTCTCAAAGTTTGTTGAATTTGATTCAACATTTGGTGGAAAAACAAACTGGTAGACGGATAAAGTGTATTCGCAGCGATAACGGGCGCGAATACGTGAACAAAACTTTCGACGAGTACCTCGAAGCTAACGGTATAGTACGGCAATTGGCGATACCATATACGCCTCAGCAGAGCGGCGTGGCTAAGAGGGCAAACCGTACCTTGGTTGAAATGTCACGATGCCTGGTAGTACATTCTGGTTTAAAGGAGTCTTTATGGGCAGAAGCGATATCTATAGCCGTTTATTTGCGCAACCGATCACCCACGAGTGCGCTGCCAAATATGAAGCCTATTGAAGAATGGAAAGGTAAAAAACCTTTAATTTGTCATTTAAAAGTTTTTGGTTCCATTGCAGTGGCTTTGGAAAAGGGTAAGCGGCTAAGCAAATTCAGTGCCAAGGGACACGAATACCGTATGGTCGGATATGCCAGAGATTCAAAAGGATATCGCCTGTATAATCCGAGCACTGGGCAAGTGGTCGAGAAGAGAGATGTGGTGTTCGATGAGCAATGCGGCAGTGCGCAGGGCGATACTGGAACCGCTACGTACGACGTAGCCAACATCGGCTTAATTAACGGCAGTGGCTCAGACGACGAAGTCAACGTCGGCATAAAAAATGACCGTAGTAGCGACAGTTTCGTCAGTGCAGACGAGGAACTACGTTTGGGGCCAAATAGACCAAAAATTATTCGCACTGGAAAGCGTGGACGACCTAAGAAGCAATATAATATTCTTGGAGCTGTGAAAGGCCACGACATACAAATTCCTACATCCTACGAGGAGGCCATGAGTTGTTCCGATGCTGCACTGTGACGTGAAGCAATGTCTCTGTTCATTACGTACGACTCTCTGATGTTGAATAAAACGTGGCAAATTGAGTATTTTGACAGAAGATCAACGCGCAATTGGCTGTAAATGGGTTTTCAACATCAAACGAGGAGCGGATGGTCAAGTGGAGCGATACAATGCACGTCTTGTAGCGGAGAGATGTGCACAGAAATATGGTGTGAACTTTACTGAAACGTTTTCACCTGTATGCAGACTGGAGAGTGTACGTTTCATTCTAGCTCTGGCTGCTGAGCTAAAGCTTCATCTGCACCAGATGAACGTGTGCACAGCATACCTAAGTAGTGACCTAGCAGACACCATTTACTTAAAACAACCATTGGGCTTCACTGATAATGATCAGCCAAACACGGTTTTATTGCTGCAGAAGGCAATCTATGGGCTGAGACAAGCAGGAAGGGAGTGGAACAGCAAGCTCGATGGAGTTCTGCGACAAATTGGATTTATTCCTTGTGAACATGAACCTTGCTTGTACCAGAATAAGAAGGACAGTCTTGTTATGATACTGGTTTACGTAGATGACCTTATTATAGCATGTCAAAATAAAGATGATCTGTATAACATAAAGGCAAAGATATCAGAATCTTTTGAATGCGCAGACAAAGGACCCTTGCAGCTGTTCCTAGGCATGGTGGTCCAACGGGAAGGAGAATGGGGTGAAATCACCTTATGTCAGACGCAATACATACGCGATTTGCTACGTCGGCAAGGCATGGAAAACTGCAGATCAACCGCCACGCCTTTGGAGGCTGAATACCAAAATGTGTGCGAAAGTGAGGAGTGTCGCAAAGTTGATGCGCAGACATACCAATCACTTATTGGCGAACTGATGTGGCTGGCGTTGTCTACTAGGCCGGATATTTTGCATTCAGTGACAAAATTAGCGCAGTGCAACAAGGAACCACACAGCGAACATCTGGCAGGTGTTAAACATGTTCTAAGGTATTTATCATCAACATGTAACTTGAAGCTGCACTACAAAGAGTGCCAGCAGGCTGTTGTGGGCTAGGTGGATGCCGACTGGGGTGGTGACAGGACGGATCGTCGATCGTATACTGGCTATGTGTTTTTCCTAGCTAGAGGTCCTATCTCATTGAAGTCGGAGAAACAGAAAAGTGTTGTACTCAGTAGCACAGAATCCGAGTATATAGCATTATCTACCGCATGCAAGGAGGCAGTAGCATTGCGACGACTCCTTGTGGAGATAGGATGTGGCGATCCAACCACGCCAACTTCCATATGTTCCGATAATTTGGGTGCACAACAACTCGCTATAAATCCTGTTCATCATGGGAGAACAAAATATATCGATTTAAGATATAATTTTGTACGGGATATTGTTAAGGAAGGACACATTAACCTGAAATATGTGTCAACAAATTTAATGATAGCTGTTGTTTTGACCAAATATCTGGCAAAGCAGAAGCACAATGAACTTGTTAAGAGTTTAGGTTTATAATAGACATGCAAACATGCTTGCATTGAGGAAGGGTGTTGAAAATAATCTGTATCAGTGCAACCATGTCATATGACTTATCGTTGAATCGATATCTGAATGCAGCTGGTAACAGCTGAAGCTATGTTAATCTAGTTCTCTTGCGAATAAACTACGAAACTGCGTTACTCATCTTAGTGTTTATATCGTCTTTGGTATTGTAGTGTATTCAATCTTAAATATTGCCATTGACAACAATTAATATAAAAACAAACAATACAAAACATAGCGCAAGTCAATGACTCGATCAAATGAAATTTATATGATCACCCACTTGACGGTCACCGTCTTACGGCATAAGCGCTGACAATGCATCCCACGGGCAATGCCCGGGAGCGCTGTAACATAATTATGCTCAGTCGAATTTGTAAGCTACGATAAGAGAGAGTAAGTGGCTTAAAAAAACTGTAGAAACCAACAGGTAGGAGCGCACTTGATGCACAAAATTCTTAATATGAAACGACATTTTTTCATTACCATTTAACAGTTACTTAAGCAAAAACAAAACATAACTTTAAAGAAAAAGAATATATATAAAACAAGGAAAAACTATTAAGATAAGTTTCAAGCAGAATTGAACCACAAAACAAGTAAAAGGTGAGTACCCTGAATCCTCTTATTCCAACACCAAATGCAGTACGCGCTACGCGCTCGTTTGAAGTAATAAAGACAAATTAAAACAAGTAAGAGGTTCTAGTCGGGAGCTCCCGACTAGGGGATACCCTGAACCCTCATATTCCTACACCAAATGCAGCGCGCGCTTATAGATAGAGAGTAGCGGGGAGGTGGCGATAGGTATAAAATGAAAGATAATCGATATATATATACTTTTCTAGAAGCTACATGTCAAGTTTGGTAACTCTAGCTCTTATTATTTACCAAAATTGCTTAAAAAACAGGATATCGATATACATTTTTATCGATTACTTGGAAACGGGGCAAGTTATCGATTATCGGAAACAAACTCGATCTGCGTAGGACCTAGGAGCACCTACATCTAAAATTTCAAGTCTCTAGCTCTTATAGGTTCTGAGATCCTTGCGTTCATACATACGGACGGACGGACGGACGGACGGACGGACGGACGGACGGACGGACGGACGGACGGACAGACAGACGGACATGGCTAGATCGACTCGGTTATTAATGCTGATCAAGAATATATATACTTTATGGGGTCGGAGATGCTTCCTTCTGCCTGTTACATACATTTGGATTTTGCACAAAAACATAATACCCCTTTTACCCATTTTTAATGGGTTCAGGGTATAAAAAAAAAGTTTTATTGGCAGAGTTCGAACTCGCAACTGGCCGCATTACTTGCTGCAGCAGCTATACCAGCCAAAAAAAAACAAGTAAGAGGTTCTAGTCGGGAGCTCCCGACTAGGGGATACCCTGAACCCTCAAATTCCAACAATAAATTCAGCTCGCGCTAATAGATAGAAAGTAGCAGGGAGGTGGCGATAGGTATAAAATGAAAGATACTTGATATATATATACTATTCTAGAAGCTACATGTGAAGTTAAGTTGCTTAAAAAACGGGATTTCGATATACATTTTTATCGATTACTTGGAAACGGGGCAAGTTATCGTTTATCGGAAACAAACTTGATCTGCGCGGGCACCAGGAGGAACTACAGCTAAAATTTCTCTGCTCTTATAGGTTCTGAGATCCTTGCGTTCATACATACGGACGGACGGACGGGCCGATGTTTTGTGGGGTCTGGGAGCACCCTCAAAAGTTTGCTTAAAGCTGCAGAGACAGGTCGTTTGACGCCAACAAACAGTAAACGGAGTTTTAAACACTCACATTAATGTTTGAGAGCGTTACCGGTCGGTTCAGAAATGGATGAAGATATGATGAGTTGTGGCGTTGAAACAGCCGCAAATGGTAGTACCAGTGGTGGTACAGAGATGAATGGTGGTGTTGAAACAGACGCAAATGGTAGTACCAGTAAGGGTGTCAAGTTTGGTGACTCTAGCTCTTATTATTTACCAAAATTGTTTAAAAAACAGGATTTCGATACTTGGAAACGGGGCAAGTTATCGATTATCGGAAACAAACTTGATCTGCGCGGGCACCTGGAGGACCTACAGCTAAAATTTCAATTCTCTAGCTCTTATAGGTTCTGAGATCCTTGCGTTCATATGCTGATCAAGAATATTTATACTTTATGGGGTCGGAGATGCTTCCTTCTGCCTGGTACATACATTTGCACTTTGCACAAATACAATATACCCTTTTTACCCATTTTCAATGGGTTCAGGGTATAAAAACGAAATAAAATAGCAGCACAGAAAACAATACAATTCCAATTGCAATATAGATAGAATTCAAAGAAGACACGCATGAATGTGTGTGTGTACATGTATACAGAAATTCTTGGAATTTGCGCTTTCTGCCTCAAACTCAAGGCCAGCTAATACAAGTTTTATTTAATAACTTCTGTGTTTCTCAACCGACCTTGATGAAATTTTCTGCATCTTATTGTACTATAGAATTTTTGTGCATTATCAAAAAGTCAATTGCATTGAAATTGTGGCTTATATGGGTGGGCAGCACAATTTGATTTATTTGATTTAAAGCTATGAGGTAGTAGCGAGGAGATGGCGATAGGTATAAAATGAAAGATACTTGATATATATATACTATTCGAAATATTTTGGTATCAGAAGATGTCATCTTAATGTACGCGGATTTTCAACAACCCTTTGATTTAATTACCGATGCATCCGCAAATGGAATCGGGGCTGTCCTTTCTCAAAGAGCCAAACCAATAACAATGATTTCGCTGACACTGAAGCAAAGTGAATTACACTATGCAACAAATGGGAGGGAATTATTGGCCATTGTATGGGCCTTGGGTAAGCTTCATAACTACCTGTATGGCACCAAAGAAATTAATATCTTTACTGAAAACCAGCCTCTTATCTTTGCAGTTTCGGACAGGAATACGAA
This sequence comes from Drosophila ezoana, assembly GCA_035045725.1. NCBI lineage: Eukaryota > Metazoa > Arthropoda > Insecta > Diptera > Drosophilidae > Drosophila > Drosophila ezoana. The sequence continues at coordinate 1,025,322 of JAWNOU010000199.1, forward strand.
TGCCAAAACAAACAAGTTAGAGGTTCTAGTCGGGAGCTCCCGACAAGGGGTTACCCTGAACCCTCATATTCCAACACCAAATGCAGCGCGCGCTTATGGATAGAGAGTAGCGGGGAGGTGGCGATAGGTATAAATTGAAAGATAATCGATATATATATACTTTTCTAGAAGCTACATGTCAAGTTTGGTGACTCTAGCTCTTATTATTTACCAAAATTGCTTAAAAAACGGGATATCGATATACTTTTTTTATCGATTACTTGGAAACGGGGCAAGTTATCGATTATCGGAAACAAACTCGATCTGCGTAGGAACTAGGAGCACCTAAATCTATTTCAAGTCTCTAGCTCTTATAGGTTCTGAGATCCTTGCGTTCATACATACGGACGGACGGACGGACTGACGGACGGACGGACGGACGGACGGACGGACGGACGGACAGACAGACGGACATGGCTAGATCGACTCGGCTATTTATGCTGATCAAGAATATATATACTTTATGGGGTCGGAGATGCTTCCTTCTGCCTGTTACATACATTTGGATTTTGCACAAAAACATAATACCCCTTTTACCCATTTTTAATGGGTTCAGGGTATAAAAATCGAGAAAGAAGGGCTCGCCGAAGATCTAATACCCAACCCTTACATAATGCTCTTAATGCTTTGCCCCTGTCTAAGAAGCACAGGGAAAATATTTGATGCCGAGTGTGGTCAAGATATCTAGATAAACAAAAAAGTTTTTTATACAAGAACCTAGTTTTCGACCGATCGTTCCTATGGCAGCTAAATGATATAGTAGTCCGATGTTGATAGGATTTTGCATATATATGGGGAGCATAGTAAAATTAATAAATGCCGAGTTTGCTCAAGATATCTTGATAATCAAAAATATTTTTCATACAACAATTTAATTTTCGACCGATCGTTCCTGTGGCAGCTATATGATATAGTGTTCCGATATTCATAGAATTTTGCATTTATATAATAAAACTAATAAATGATGAGTTTGGTCAAGATATTTTGATAAACAAAATTTTTTCATACAACAACTTAATTTTCGACCGATTGTTCCTATGGCAGCTATATGATATAGTGATCCAATAATAATAGGATTTTGCGTATATATGAGGAGCATAGTAAAACTAAACAAGTAAAAGGTTCTAGTCGGGAGCTCCCGACTAGGGGATACCCAGAACCCTCTTATTCCATCACCAAATGCAGTGCGCGCTTATAGATAGAGAGATTTGAAGTTATACAGATATATTAAAAAAAAAAGTTCCCTTGGCAGGGCTCGAACTCGGGACAGATCGCACCACTTGCCACTGATTCTACTCAACAGCCACATCAATAATTGAGACTCGATGAGAGAGAAACGAATTAAAATAGCAGCACAGAAAACAATACAATCGCAATTGCAATGCTTGATCTTGATGAAATTTTCTACAGTACATCTTATTGTGCCATAGTCCATATGTCCGTCTGTCTGTCCGTCCGTCTGTCCGGCCGTCCGTCTGTCCGTATGTATGAACGCAAGGATCTCAGAACCTATAGGAGCTTGAGACTTGAAATTTTAGCTGTGAGTCCTCCTAGTGCCCGAGTTACCATTTCAGCCCCTCTTGAGATGACTCCCCCAAAGCCTCCGCGAAGCAAGCCAACATAAACAAGCTTCATTGTGTGGGCGGCATTAAATAGGACACCCTGTATTTCAACAAAAGTGCCTACACAACATTGTAGCACTGCATTGCTACATGAACCCAAAAACGAAACATCAGCAATAGACAGGATGTTGATGTTGTGACACATACAGAAATGGGACACCATCGACGACCAGCTTGGCAGCTTGTAGACATTAAGATATATGTACATACATATACATACTTGTAGACATTAAGAAAGACATATACATACTTCTGTTAAATAAGGAATAATTCAGTTTGGTTTTGAATGTAACGTAAAGCGGTTGTAGTCTTTATTTCAAAACATTAAATGCTCTACCTTATAACAAATTTGAACGGGAGGAAGTCACCTTAAATACTAGTCGAACTACGGATCATGAAGCTCCTTTGTATCATTATCTTGTATATTAAAATAAAATGTGAAGCCAACCTCAGTACAAAACATGCATTCATATGTCAACAATTCATATAGGATAGTACATGATCAGCGCTAGAAAACTAAGAAAATATATTTACAACATTGAAATATGCTGTTATGTATGCATATTCACACGCATTCAAACATAATTGCTTGTACGGCCCTCATAGTGCCGAAGCTGAAGCATTCTATTTTTAGTTTTTTCGCTATCTCGGCTGTAGGAGCGCAATGGTACTGTTGAAAATAATCTGTATCAGTGCAACCATGTCATATTACTTATCGATGATTCGATATCTGAATGCAGCTGCCAACAGCAGAAGCTTTATGTTAATCTAGGTCTCTTGCGAATAAACTACGAAACTGAACAGACGTGTTTTTAATCTGCTCATTCTTTTTCTGTGCGGTAATTGGGATACCTCCCCTCAACAGGTTATGGGCCCAGGCACATGATTGGGAAGCGCATTTAAGGAACTCGTAGTGAAAATTAATTAAATTTTAGTTAATGAGCTAAAGGAATTCTTACCAGAAAATTAATTTGCAGACAAGACTTACGATTCTTGGGCTGTCGAAATGCGCAGTGTTCTGGTGCTGGCAGAGCTGTGGGAATTGGCATCGGGTGCTCTCAAGGAGGAAGATGCTGGCGAAGGAGTCAATTGGCGCGGCAAAGATAGCAAGGCCCTGGCTATAATTACTCTAAGCGTCAAGCAATCGCAATTGGGCTATATAAATAATTGTGAGACGTCATTTGCAGCTTGGACAAAGCTGAAGGCGGTGCACCAGCCAACGGGACCGGTGCGTAAGGTGTCCTTATACAAAATGCTGTTAAGTTTGCAAATGGCAGACGGTCAAAATGTGTGTAGTCATTTGAACGCATTTTGTGAGATCTTGGATCAGTTGGCATCAGTGGGCATAGACATGCCTGACGAGCTGAAAGTAATCATCCTTCTTTCTAGTCTACCAAAAGTTTACGAAAACTTTGTTGTCGTCATTGAGACGCGCGATGTGTTGCCAGAATTTGAAATTCTGTATATCAAAGTAAAGGAAGAGGGGGAGAGAAGATCAAATGCTGACAGACAAAATGGAGAAACGCATGCTTCTACAGTTAACGTGAAAAGCAGTGGAAAAAAGACACATACAAAAAATATCGTATGCTATAATTGCGGCAAACGAGGCCACATAAAAGCAGAGTGCCGAAGCATAAGTGCACAAAAGGAAAAGAAGAGAAGCACGAGCACAGAAGAAACACAAAACAAGAATTCAGTTTGTTAGGTTCTTTAGACGCAAATGGATTTGATCGCTCAAAGTGGTGCTTAGATAGTGGCGCTGTTGTAATCGGGCAATGTTTGCCAAGATGAAAAAACATACAGAGATGATCGGCTTGGCAGGAGACAGTTTTTTACATGCTGACGAAAAAGGCAAATATATCGCTCGACAATTGTTATTAACAATGTACTGTATGTGCCGGATCTAAAAGGCAATTTTTTGTCGGTAAGTCAAATTGTTGCAAGAGGCTATGTTGCGCACTTCAGCAACAAACATGAAAAATTATTGAGGATGGCGAGTGCATTATGATGGTCAAGAAGGCGGGAAATTTATATACTTTTGAAGGTAAAACCAACAACTGTTTTACTGCCTAATGTGTGGACGGAGCACTTTGGCATATGCGCTATGGCCACTTACATTTTCGGAACCTGACTGAATCGACCAAAATTAAAATGGTGCGTGGGATGGAAGGAGCTGAGTTTTCATCCAAGGTGTTATGTAAGACATGTATGCACGTACAACCATTTCCATTTGAGACCAAATCACTTGGCGGCAATTGATATTTTCTATCAGTTTTCCATGATAAGTCTCGGCGCATCTTTATATATTTTCTACAAGGGAAAGGTGAAGTATTCTCAAAGTTTGTTGAATTTGATTCAACATTTGGTGGAAAAACAAACTGGTAGACGGATAAAGTGTATTCGCAGCGATAACGGGCGCGAATATGTGAACAAAACTTTCGACGAGTACCTCGAAGCTAACGGTATAGTACGGCAATTGGCGATACCATATACGCCTCAGCAGAACGGCGTGGCTGAGAGGGCAAACCGTACCTTGGTTGAAATGTCACGATGCCTGGTAGTACATTCTGGCTTAAAGGAGTCTTTATGGGCAGAAGCGATATCTATAGCCGTTTATTTGCGCAACCGATCACCCACGAGTGCGCTTCCAAATATGAAGCCTATTGAAGAATGGAAAGGTAAAAAACCTTTAATTTGTCATTTTAAAGTTTTTGGTTCCATTGCAGTGGCTTTGGAAAAGGGTACGCGGCTAAGCAAATTCAGTGCCAAGGGACACGAATACCGTATGGTCGGATATGCCAGAAATTCAAAAGGAAAAGGAAGGCAGTGCGCAGGGCGATACGTCAACCGCTACATACATACGACGTAGCCAACGTCGGCTTAAATAACGGCAGTGGCTTAGACGACGAAGTCAACGTCGGCATAAAAAATGACCGTAGTAGCGACAGTTTCGTCAGTGCAGACGAGGAACTACGTTTGGGGCCAAATAGACCAAAAATTATTCGCACTGGAAAGCGTGGACGACCTAAGAAGCAATATAATATTCTTGGAGCTGTGGAAGGCCACGACATACAAATTCCTACATCCTACGAGGAGGCCATGAGTTGTTCCGATGCTGCACTGTGACGTGAAGCAATGTCTCTGTTCATTACGTACGACTCTCTGATGTTGAATAAAACGTGGCAAATTGTGTATTTTGACAGAAGATCAACGCGCAATCGGCTGTAAATGGGTTTTCAACATCAAACGAGGAGCGGATGGTCAAGTGGAGCGATACAATGCACGTCTTGTAGCGAAGAGATGTGCACAGAAACATGGTGTGAACTTTACTGAAACGTTTTCACCTGTATGCAGACTGGAGAGTGTACGTTTCATTCTAGCTCTGGCTGCTGAGCTAAAGCTTCATCTGCACCAGATGAACGTGTGCACAGCATACCTAAGTAGTGACCTAGCAGACACCATTTACTTGAAACAACCATTGGGCTTCACTGATAATGATCAGCCAAACACGGTTTTATTGCTGCAGAAGGCAATCTATGGGCTGAAACAAGCAGGAAGGGAGTGGAACAGCAAGCTCGATGGAGTTCTGCGACAAATTGGATTTATCCCTTGTGAACATGAACCTTGCTTGTACCAGAATAAGAAGGACAGTCTTGTTATGATACTGGTTTACGTAGATGACCTTATTATAGCATGTCAAAATAAAGATGATCTGTATAACATAAAGGCAAAGATATCAGAATCTTTTGAATGCGCAGACAAAGGACCCTTGCAGCTGTTCCTAGACATGGAGGTCCAACGGGAAGGAGAATGGGGTGAAATCACCTTATGTGAGACGCAATACATAAGCGATTTGCTACGTCGGCAAGGCATGGAAAACTGCAGATCAACCGCCACGCCTTTGGAGGCTGAATACCAAAATGTGTGCGAAAGTGAGGAGTGTCGCAAAGTGGATGCGAACATCTGGCAGGTGTTAAACATGTTCTAAGGTATTTATCATCAACATGTAACTTGAAGCTGCACTACAAAGGGTGCCAGCAGGCTGTTGTGGGCTAGGTGGATGCCGACTGGGGTGGTGACAGGACGGATCGTCGATCGTATACTGGCTATGTGTTTTTCCTAGCTAGAGGTCCTATCTCATTGAAGTCGGAGAAACAGAAAAGTGTTGTACTCAGTAGCACAGAATCCGAGTATATAGCATTATCTACCGCATGCAAGGAGGCAGTAGCATTGCGACGACTCCTTGTGGAGATAGGATGTGGCGATCCAACCACGCCAACTTCCATATGTTCCGATAATTTGGGTGCACAACAACTCGCTATAAATCCTGTTCATCATGGGAGAACAAAATATATCGATTTAAGATATAATTTTGTACGGGATATTGTTAAGGAAGGACACATTAACCTGAAATATGTGTCAACAAATTTAATGATAGCTGTTGTTTTGACCAAATATCTGGCAAAGCAGAAGCACAATGAACTTGTTAAGAGTTTAGGTTTATAATAGACATGCAAACATGCTTGCATTGAGGAAGGGTGTTGAAAATAATCTGTATCAGTGCAACCATGTCATATGACTTATCGTTGAATCGATATCTGAATGCAGCTGGTAACAGCTGAAGCTTTATGTTAATCTAGTTCTCTTGCGAATAAACTACGAAACTGCGTTACTCATCTTAGTGTTTATATCGTCTTTGGTATTGTAGTGTATTCAATCTTAAATATTGCCATTGACAACAATTAATATAAAAACAAACAATACAAAACATAGCGCAAGTCAATGACTCGATCAAATGAAATTTATATGATCACCCACTTGACGGTCACCGTCTTACGGCATAAGCGCTGACAATGCATCCCACGGGCAATGCCCGGGAGCGCTGTAACATAATTATGCTCAGTCGAATTTGTAAGCTACGATAAGAGAGAGTAAGTGGCTTAAAAAACCTGTAGAAACCATCGGGTAGGAGCGCACTTGATGCACAAAATTCTTGATATGAAACGACATTTTTTTATTATCATTTAACAGTTACTTAAGCAAAAACAAAACAAAACTTTAAAGAAAAAGAATATATATAAAACAAGGAAAAACTATTAAGATAAGTTTCAAGCAGAATTGAACCACAAAACAAGTAAAAGGTGAGTACCCTGAATCCTCTTATTCCAACACCAAATGCAGTACGCGCTACGCGCTCGTTTGAAGTAATAAAGACAAATTGAAAAAAAAAAGTTTTATTGGCAGAGTTCGAACTCGCAACTGGCCGCATTACTTGCTGCAGCAGCTATACCAGCAAAAAAAAAAATCGAGAAAGAAGGGCTATCTTCGGCACGCCGAAGATCTAATACCCAACCCTTACATAATGCAATTAATGCTTTGCCCCTGTCTAAGAAGCACAGGGAAAATATTTGATGCCGAGTTTGGTCAAGATATCTAGATAAACAAAAAAGTTTTTTATACAAGAACCTAGTTTTCGACCGATCGTTCCTATGGCAGCTAAATGATATAGTGGTCCGATGTTGATAGGATTTTGCATATATATGGGGAGCATAGTAAAATTAATAAATGCCGAGTTTGCTCAAGATATCTTGATAATCAAAAATATTTTTCATACAACAATTTAATTTTCGACCGATCGTTCCTGTGGCAGCTATATGATATAGTGTTCCGATATTCATAGAATTTTGCATTTATATGAGTGCATTTATATAATAAAACTAATGAATGATGAGTTTAGTCAAGATATCTTGATAAACAATATTTTTTCATACAACAACTTAATTTTCGACCGATTGTTCCTATGGCAGCTATATGATATAGTGATCCAATAATAATAGGATTTTGCGTATATATGAGGAGCATAGTAAAACTAAACAAGTAAAAGGTTCTAGTCGGGAGCTCCCGACTAAGGGATACCCTGAACCCTCTTATTCCATCACCAAATGCAGCGCGCGCTTATAGATAGAGAGATTTGAAGTTATACAGATATATTAAAAAAAAAAGTTCCCTTGGCAGGGCTCGAACTCGCGACAGATCGCACCACTTGCCACTGATTCTACTCAACAGCCACACCAATAATTGAGACTCGATGAGAGAGAAACGAATTAAAATAGCAGCACAGAAAACAATACAATCGCAATTGCAATGCTTGATCTTGATGAATTTTTCTACAGTACATCTTATTGTGCCATAGTCCATATGTCCGTCTGTCTGTCCGTCCGTCTGTCCGGCCGTCCGTCTGTCCGTATGTATGAACGCAAGGATCTCAGAACCTATAGGAGCTTGAGAATTGAAATTTTAGCTGTGAGTCCTCCTAGTGCCCGAGTTACCATTTCAGCCCCTCTCGAGATGACTCCCCCAAAGCCTCCGCGAAGCATGCCAACATAAACAAGCTTCATTGTGTGGGCGGCATTAAATAGGACACCCTATATTTCAACAAAAGTGCCTACACAACATTGTAGCACTGCATTGCTACATGAGCCCAAAAACGAAACATCAGCAATAGACAGGATGTTGATGTTGTGACACATACAGAAATGGGACACCATCGACGACCAGCTTGGCAGCTTGTAGACATTAAGATATACATACATATACATACTTGTAGACATTAAGAAAGACATATACATACTTCTGTTAAATAAGGAAAAATTCAGTTTGGTTTTGAATGTAACGTAAAGCGGTTGTGGTCTTTATTTCAAAACATTAAATGCTCTACCTTATAACAAACTTGAACGGGAGGAAGTCACCTTAAATACTAGTCGAACTACGGATCATGAAGCTCCTTTGTATCATTATCTTGTATGTTAAAATAAAATGTGAAATATATTTTCTACGGAGCCAACCTCAGTACAAAACATGCATTCATATGTCAACAATTCATATAGGATAGTACATGATCAGCGCTAGAAAACTAAGAAAATATATTTACAACATTGAAATATGCTGTTATGTATGCATATTCACACGCATTCAAACATAATTGCTTGTACGGCCCTCATAGTGCCGAAGCTGAAGCATTCTATTTTTAGTTGTTTCGCTATCTCGGCTGTAGGAGCGCAATGGTACTGTTGAAAATAATCTGTATCAGTGCAACCATGTCATATTACTTATCGATGATTCGATATCTGAATGCAGCTGCCAACAGCAGAAGCTTTATGTTAATCTAGGTCTCTTGCGAATAAACTACGAAACTGAACAGACGTGTTTTTAATCTGCTCATTCTTTTTCTGTGCGGTAATTGGGATACCTCCCCTCAACAGGTTATGGGCCCAGGCACATGATTGGGAAGCGCATTTAAGGAACTCGTAGTGAAAATTAATTAAATTTTAGTTAATGAGCTAAAGGAATTCTTACCAGAAAATTAATTTGCAGACAGTTGCCAAGCTGTGCATACAATGGGATCTCTATATCAAATGGACAAACTCGAAGACAAGACTTACGATTCTTGGGCTGTGGAAATGCGCAGTGTTCTGGTGCTGGCAGAGCTGTGGGAATTGGCATCGGGTGCTCTCAAGGAGGAAGATGCTGGCGAAGGAGTCAATTGGCGCGGCAAAGATAGCAAGGCCCTGGCTATAATTACTCTAAGCGTCAAGCAATCGCAATTGGGCTATATAAAAAATTGTGAGACATCATTTGCAGCTTGGACAAAGCTAAAGGCGGTGCACCAGCCAACGGGACCGGTGCGTAAGGTGTCTTTATACAAAATGCTGTTAAGTTTGCAAATGTCAGACGGTCAAAATGTGTGTAGTCATTTGAACGCATTTTGTGAGATCTTGGATCAGTTGGCGTCAGTGGGCATAGACATGCCTGACGAGCTGAAAGTAATCATCCTTCTTTCTAGTCTACCAAAAGTTTACGAAAACTTTGTTGTCGCCATTGGGATGCGCGATGTGTTGCCAGAATTTGAAATTCTGTATATCAAAGTAAAGGAAGAGGGAGAGAGAAGATCAAATGCTGACAGACAAAATGGAGAAACGCATGCTTCTACAGTTAACGTGAAAAGCAGTGGAAAAAAGACACATACAAAAAATATCGTATGCTATAATTGCGGCAAACGAGGCCACATAAAAGCAGAGTGCCGAAGCATAAGTGCACAAAAGGAAAAGAAGAGAAGCATGAGCACAGAAGAAACACAAAATGAATTCAGTTTGTTAGGTTCTTTAGACGCAAATGGATTTGATCGCTAAAAGTGGTGCTTAGATAGTGGCGCTGTTGTAATCGGGCAATGTTTGCCAAGATGAAAAAACATACATACATATGTGGAGAGTACGTTTCATTCTAGCTCTGGCTGCTGAGCTAAAGCTTCATCTGCACCAGATGAACGTGTGCACAGCATACCTATGTAGTGACCTAGCAGACACCATTTACTTGAAACAACCATTGGGCTTCACTGATAATGATCAGCCAAACACGGTTTTATTGCTGCAGAAGGCAATCTATGGGCTGAAACAAGCAGGAAGAGAGTGGAACAGCAAGCTCGATGGAGTTCTGCGACAAATTGGATTTATCCCTTGTGAACATGAACCAGAATAAGAAGGACAGTCTTGCTATGATACTGGTTTACGTAGATGACCTTATTATAGCATGTCAAAATAAAGATGATCTGTATAACATAAAGGCAAAGATATCAGAATCTTTTGAATGCGCAGACAAAGGACCCTTGCAGCTGTTCCTAGGCATGGAGGTCCAACGGGAAGGAGAATGGGGTGAAATCACCTTATGTCAGACGCAATACATACGCGATTTGCTACGTCGGCAAGGCATGGAAAACTGCAGATCAACCGCCACGCCTTTGGAGGCTGAATACCAAAATGTGTGCGAAAGTGAGGAGTGTCGCAAAGTTGATGCGCAGACATACCAATCACTTATTGGCGAACTGATGTGGCTGGCGTTGTCTACTAGGCCGGATATTTTGCATTCAGTGACAAAATTAGCGCAGTGCAACAAGGAACCACACAGCGAACATCTGGCAGGTGTTAAACATGTTCTAAGGTATTTATCATCAACATGTAACTTGAAGCTGCACTACAAAGAGTGCCAGCAGGCTGTTGTGGGCTAGGTGGATGCCGACTGGGGTGGTGACAGGACGGATCGTCGATCGTATACTGGCTATGTGTTTTTCCTAGCTAGAGGTCCTACCTAATTGAAGTCGGAGAAACAGAAAAATGTTGCACTCAGTAGCACAGAATCCGAGTATATAGCATTATCTACCGCATTCAAGGAGGCAGTAGCATTGCGACGACTCCTTGTGGAGATAGGATGTGGCGATCCAACCACGCCAACTTCCATATGTTCCGATAATTTGGGTGCACAACAACTCGCTAGAAATCCTGTTCATCATGGGAGAACAATATATATCATTTTGTACGGGATATTGTTAAGGAAGGACACATTAACCTGAAATATGTGTCAACAAATTTAATGATAGCTGATGTTTTGACCAAATATCTGGCAAAGCAGAAGCACAATAAAATTGTTAAGAGTTTAGGTTTAAAATAGACATGCAAACATGCTTGCATTGAGGAAGGGTGTTGAAAATAATCTGTATCAGTGCAATCATGTCATATGACTTATTGTTGAATCGATATCTGAATGCAGCTGGTAACAGCTGAAGCTATGTTAATCTAGTTCTCTTGCGAATAAACTACGAAACTGAACAGACGTCGTTTTTATCTGCTCCATCCTTTTTATGTGCGTTGATTGGGATACCTCCCCTCAATAGATACATATTTCGTTTGCGTTTTCAATTTTGTTGTATGGCGTTACTCATCTTAGTGTTTATATCGTCTTTGGTATTGTAGTGTATTCAATCTTAAATATTGCCATTGACAACAATTAATATAAAAACAAACAAAACAAAACATAGCGCAAGTCAATGACTCGATCAAATGAAATTTATATGATCACCCACTTGACGGTCACCGTCTTACGGCACAAGCGCTGACAATGCATCCCACGGGCAATGCCCGGGAGCACTGTAACATAATTATGCTCAGTCGAATTTGTAAGCTACGATAAGAGAAAGTAAGTGGCTTAAAAAACCTGTAGAAACCATCGGGTAGGAGCGCACTTGATGCACAAAATTCTTGATATGAAACGACATTTTTTTATTATCATTTAACGGTTACTTAAGGTTCTAGTCGGTAGCCCCGACTAGGAAATACCCTGATTCCTTTTATTCCAACACCAAATGCAGTAAGCGCTACGCGCTCGTTTGAAGTAATAAAGATAAATTAAAAAAAAAAAGTTCTATTGGCAGAGTTCAAACTCGCAACTGACCGCATTACTTGCTGCAGCAGCTATACCAGCAAAAAAAAAAAAACGAGAAAGAAGGGCTATCTTCGGCACGCCGAAGATCTAATACCCAACCCTTACATAATGCTCTTAATGCTTTGCCCCTATCTAAGAAGCACAGGGAAAATATTTGATGCCGAGTTTGGTCAAGATATCTAGATAAACAAAAAAGTTTTTTATACAAGAACCTAGTTTTCGACCGATCGTTCCTATGGCAGCTAAATGATATAGTGGTCCGATGTTGATAGGATTTTGCATATATATGGGGAGCATAGTAAAACTAATAAATGCCGAGTTTGCTCAAGATATCTTGATAATCAAAAATATTTTTCATACAACAATTTAATTTTCGACCGATCGTTCCTATGGCAGCTATATGATATAGTGATCCAATATTAATTGGATTTTGCGTATTTATGAGGAGCATAGTAAAACTAAACAAGTAAAAGGTTCTAGTCGGGAGCTCCCGACTAGGGGATACCCTGAACCCTCTTATAACAACACCAAAGGCAGCTCGCGCTACGCGCTCGTTTGAAGTAATACAGATATATTAAAAATAAAAAAGTTCCCTTGGCAGGGTTCGAACTCGCAACTGATCGCATTACTTGCTGCCGACTCTACTCAGCAGCCTCACCAGCCAAAAAATAAAGAGTTCCCCGGTAGGGCTCGAACTCGCGACAGATCGCACCACTTGCCACTGATTCTACTCAACAGCCACACCAATAATTGAGACGCGATGAGAGAGAAACGAATTAAAATAGCAGCACAGAAAACAATACAATCGCAATTGCAATGCTTGATCTTGATGAAATTTTCTACAGTACATCTTATTGTGCCATAGTCCATATGTCCGTCTGTCTGTCCGTCCGTCTGTCCGGCCGTCCGTCTGTCCGTATGTATGAACGCAAGGATCTCAGAACCTATAGGAGCTTGAGAATTGAAATTTTAGCTGTGAGTCCTCCTAGTGCCCGAGTTACCATTTCAGCCCCTCTCGAGATGACTCCCCCAAAGCCTCCGCGAAGCATGCCAACATAAACAAGCTTCATTGTGTGGGCGGCATTAAATAGGACACCCTATATTTCAACAAAAGTGCCTACACAACATTGTAGCCCTGCATTACTACATGAACCCAAAAACGCAACATCGGCAATAGACAGAATGTTGATGTTGTGACACATACAGAAATGAGACACCATCGACGACCAGCTTGGCAGCTTGTAGACATTAAGAAAGACATATACATACTTCTGTTAAATAAGGAATAATTCAGTTTGGTTTTGAATGTAACGTAAAGCGGTTGTGGTCTTTATTTCAAAACATTAAATGCTCTACCTTATAACAAACTTGAACGGGAGGAAGTCACCTTAAATACTAGTCGAACTACGGATCATGAAGCTCCTTTGTATCATAATCTTGTAAGTTAAAATAAAATGTGTAAAAAGAAAAAGGTGCTATGGTGGAACCAATGTGGTTAAAATAAATATTTTCTCTCAAAAAAAAAAAAAAATATATTAAACAAAAAAGAAATCAAAGTCGCAGCAATATTAAATACAACAAAAAGAAATGAATAAACAAAGTAAATACAGTGAAGTTGAAACTGTTGCAGTGGAACTCGCATTTCAAGCTGACTTACGAATTTCAACGCAACAATATGATCACAACTAATAAAGAAATTTTTCTCGAACAACAAGTGCAAGAACAGCTGCAAATAAATAATAAATTTAAATATAAAATGTGGTACGATTAGTGAAGTCAAAACCGTTGCAGCCGAAATTCTATTTCAGGCCGACTTACAATTTTTAACGCAACAAGATGTTTCAAAACAATAAAAACTTCCCTCGTACAATCGGTTCGAAAACAGCTGCAATTGGATATGTATTTCAGTGCGACTGACATAGCCAAAGGCGGCAACTATAAACGAACCAACAAGCAATGCGACACAACAAGTTTGAAGAAGTTGCAGCCGTGGCTATATTTCAGGGCGACTTATAGACCAAAGGCAGCAACACATTATCAAACCCATCGAACAAGTCGCTTACAACACACAACAAGCTTGAAGAAGTTGCAGCCGAGGCTTTTCTTCAGGGCGACTTATAGACCAAAGGCAGCAGCATAGTATCAAGCCAGCGAACAAATCGCCTACAAGACACAAGTTCGAATATACGGCGTGGTGCTATATTTCAAAGCGACTTGTACACTAAACGCAGAAATTCACAACTGATTAAACCCCCCCGTACGCGACAAATGAGTTGCTACTAATATCTTCGAATCGGTATTTCAGTGCGGCTTAATGACTTGAAGAACATAGCCATCGGAACACTTATGATTCTAATTTTTACATAAACAAAAAAATATTTTGTTATTTGTTTTACCATGGCACACTACACATTTTTATAATGAAATTAATAAAAATGTATTATGCAAACATTATTAACAAATTCTAATCTACAGATAAAACGCACGTTCCACCACGGCGACCTTCACCTTTAACAAGCTCGTGTATATTTAAATATATTAAACACAATCTAATGGAAAACTAGTAATAAGTAACCTACACACAAAAAACACATGTCTAAAACACAAACACTTGAAATTAGATTAAACAATAACAAATTAAGTCAGAATTTGAAAATATAGCAGGATAACAAATAGCAAATAACCAGGGTACAGACAGAAGCTAGTAAATGTCACCAAAGGTAAACAAAGAATCAGTTCTGGCCTTTCGGACGTGTGACTTGTTAGAGCGGACGAAAACACTCCAATGACGTCAATACCAAGTTCGCCTCCTCCTAATCAAGGAGAGGCATTAAGAAACCAAATGGACGCGATTTCAGCTTTAAAGATACCAGACGCGATCCGATTCCTACCATCTTATGACGGTAACCCTAAGACACTGAGCGAGTTCCTTAATAACGTGGAAGAAATTCTTCTACTTATTAGAGGAACCGGTCAGAGCCCTTATGGGCAGATGCTTTTAAGAGAAATTAGGAACAAGATTGAGGGCATAGCCATCGAGGCTATCATAAAAGCCGGAGCTAGCGTCAACTGGGAGATTAAAGAGGCACTTATTACATATTGCGCAGATAAAAGAGATGAACCCACTCTTATGTATGAGTTGCATAATTTAGTTCAAGGGGCATCGTCCCTACGTGTTTTATACGATAAAGTCTGTGAAATCAAACTTGCCTTGTTTAGATTAACCGAAACAAAGGAATTTTAACCCTTATTGATAAAAATCAAAAAATACGCAGCCTAAAGGCTCCATGCATAATGTCGAGCAACAACATGCTCAATTACACAATTTTAACGAGGACGCAAATTTTCAACAATGCGCCTCTACGAACAGACAGGATACCTAATTAAAGAAAACGCAGGGTCACCATTACCTTATATCTTATTGCACCTAGATTCTGGTAGCCCCTCCAAATTTTAAATTGATACTGGTGCAACTTTTTCCTTCATTAACCCTAACTTAGTTACTCAAGCAAAACAAACAAAACTTCAAACGCCAATAGCGATTAAAACTGTACTGAACGTACACGAATAACACAACAAAACGAACTTTCCACTTTTTAAAGAATTTGCTAACGACACGCCCTATTCATTACTTTTTTACCAATTCCACCCATATTTCGATGGTTCGATTGGAATAGATATTCAACAACAATTAGAAGTGATCGTTAACATACCACAACGATCTCTTCAAGCAAAAGCCTTCAACATCGAGATCAGACGAGAAGATAAAATAGTGTCAAGCCTACATACTAAAAAATAAGAATCGAAGAAAGTAGTACAACTACCCGTTAATATTAAAAACGGAACCAACTACCATTAACAAAGTCTTAATTATATTAGGAGGACTGTACTCTGCAAAGAATAACTTTAGTTACATGGAAGTTAACAACCTTTCGAATGAGACTCAGAACTTTTGTCTAGATACACGACTAAAAGTCGACAAATATAGGAAAAAAGACTATTTGGAAGTTAACCTCATAGAAGAACCCAATAAGAAAACTACCTTCAAGGACCAAGACTACAATTCTAGTATACGTACTGATCACTTAAACAGCGAAGAGAAAAAAGAACTTAAAAAACTCTGCTTATAATTTCCAAACGAATTCTACCAAGAAGGAGACCCTCTTACTTTCACTAACCTACTGAAACATAGAGTCAAGACAATGGACGAAATACCAATCTATACCAAACCATTCCGGTATAGTATAAAAGAACGACAGCAAATTCAAGAACAAATACAAAAACTTTTAGATCAGAATATCATTAGACACAGCTACTCTCCATGGAGCGCTCCAACCTTTTTGGTATCAAGACCAAGAATGGATGCGTCCAATGAAAAAAATTGAGACTAGCAATAGACTATATAATAGAAATTATATGGAAAAACAGTTAAGGACAAATACCCGATGCCGAACATAAACGACATCTTGGACAAAATAGGGAGGGCAAAGTATTTCACTGCCGTAGACTTAGCTAGCGGATACCATGAAATTGAGATGCATCCAAAAGATATTGACAAAACAGCCTTTTCTGGAGAAGGTGGTCATTTTGAATTTGTTCGAATATGAAGGGCAGACGTTGTATAATATTTTTGGACGACTTAATCATTTTTTCGGTATCCCTACAAGAACACATTAGAGGTTTAAAAGCAGTATTTGATAAACTCAATTACGCAAATTTAAAACTCCAACCAGCCAAATCAGAATTCCTAAGAAAAGAGAATATTTAGGACACGTCGTCACTGACAAGGGAATTAGACCTAATCCAAAGAAGATTGACGCTATGAAGCTATTCCCAATCCCAAAGATAAAAAAACAAATCAAGTCTTTTCTGGGAATATTGGGGTATTACCGAAAATACATTAGGGACTTCGCAAAAATAACAAATCCTCTAACACAACAGTTAAAAGAAAAAAAAGCTGTTATTATTAGCGAAGATTTCGTATCTACATTGCAACTTGTAAGAACGTTCTTTGCAACGATCCATTATTATAATACCCTGACTTTACTAAAACGTTCACTCTTACTACTGACGCTAGTAACGTCGCTATAGGGGCAGAACTTTCCCAAGGTACGCCTAATAACGAAAAACCGATATCTTTCGCTAGCCGAACGCTAACGGATAACGAATTAAACTATTTAACAGAAGAAATGGAAATGCTGGCAATAATTTAGGCAACCAAATATTTCCGTCCTTACTTGTTTGGACAAAGATCCAAAATTTTCACAGTCCATAGACCACGTACGTGGCTTATGAATTTCAAAGAACCAAATTCAAAACTGGTTCGTTGGAAGTTGCAACTACTCGAATGTTTATGAGATTTCTTATAAAAAAGGCTCCGCAAATGTTGTAGCAGACGCACTAAGCCGCGTCACAGTAGACGTAAACGTAAATAATCAAGAAAACCCAACAAATTCAGTTCTGGTAACAAATAAATCAGTAAACGAATATAACCTACAACAAGTATTCCGACACCTCTCACGTAATAGTTTCAACCCCAATTAAAAAAAAATTAGAAGAACAATCTTAGAACCCCATTTCAGTGAGGGCATAATAACGCAAATACTAAGAAAAATACTTAAACTTAACAGCCCGTACGGAGTTTTCGCTCCCAACAATATTTTCAATTTCGATTTCATTCAATTACCCACAAATCTGTACAAAATTATCAGATGTACAACAATGTTAGAAGATACGACAGACAGACAGAAAGCAACCACAGGGGTATAGAAGAAACAGTAGCCCATCTCAGGAGAAAACTTTACTCACCCTTACTACAAAGTAAAGTGGCAGCTATTATAAATGATTGCGATATATGTCAAACTTTAAAATATGATAGACAATTTAAAAGTAATTTATCAAGAAACCCCAGCAAGACTATTGCAAATCATACACATATACCATCAATGGTAACACCATTCTTACAATTATCGGTAAATTTTCCAAGTATGCGACCGGATACACAATTCCGGCCAGGGACAGCTTAAATGTTGTAAAATCCATGAGAAGTTTTCTCGCCTCCTTCGGCATTCCGGAGAAGATCATTTGTGATCAAGGCGCGGAATTTTCAGGGAGATTTTTTAGAGATTTTTGCAAACAATACAACATGGAACTACAGGTCACTTCTTTTCAACAATCCTCGAGCAATTCCCCAATAGAGAGATTGCATTCATCCTTAACGGAAATTTATCGTATCACAAATAACAAAAGAAAAGAAGAAAAATTGGATTGTGATCATAATGATATCTTTGCAGAAACATTTATAACTTATAACAACGTTATTCACTCTACTACAAACTGTACACCGTGTGAGGTTTTCTATGGAAGACCACATCTGTTCGACAGAGATGCGACATTCAATAGCGAGCATGACTAATTACTAAAACTTCTAAAGAACAAATTGCAAAGAACATTATACTCACAAGTAAAAGACAAACTAGAAG
The DNA here is from genome assembly GCA_035045725.1 of Drosophila ezoana. NCBI lineage: Eukaryota > Metazoa > Arthropoda > Insecta > Diptera > Drosophilidae > Drosophila > Drosophila ezoana. Next base: position 1,043,737 of record JAWNOU010000199.1, read on the forward strand.
AAACAAGTAAGAGGTTCTAGTCGGGAGCTCCCGACTAGGGAATACTCGAACCCTCTTATTCCAACACCAAATGCAGTTCGCGCAACGCGCTCGTTTGAAGTAATAAAGATAAATTAAAAAAAATAGTTCCCTTGGCAGGATTCGAACTCGTAACTGACCGTATTACTTGCTGACGACTCTACTCAACAGACAAGCCAGCACAAAAAAAAAAAAAGAGGTTCTAGTCGGGAGCTCCCGACTAGGGATACCCTGAACCCTCATATTCCAACACCAAATGCAGATCGCGCTAATAGATAGAGAGTAGCGGGGAGGTGGCGATAGGTATAAAATGAAAGATACTTGATATCTATATACTTTTCTAGAAGCTACATGTCAAGTTTGGTGACTCTAGCTCTTATTATTTACCAAAATTGCGTAAAAAACAGGATTTCGATCTGCGTAGGAACTAGGAGCACCTACATCTAAAATTTTAAGTCTCTAGCTCTTATAGGTTCTGAGATCCTTGCGTTCATACATACGGACGGACGGACGGGCGGACAGACAGACGGACATGGCTAGATCGACTCGGCTATTGATGCTGATCAAGAATATATATACTTTATGGGGTCGGAGATGCTTCCTTCTGCCTGTTACATACATTTACATTTTGCACAAATACAATATACCCTTTTTACCCATTTCAATGGGTTCAGGGTATAAAAAGGGTCTAGTAGGCGCTCTTGGTAGCATGATAAAGGTTGCAAGGGGTAACATGGATGCAAAAGATTCAAAGAATATCGACGAAAAATTTAAGGCAATAAAAGAAAATGAAGAAAAGATTGTGAAAAATATACACCAACAAACTGTATTTACTGAAGAAATAGCATTAAGATTCAAAAATATAACCGAGCATATTAACCAAGAGCAAGAAGTTAACCAAGAGAAGAATTTTTACTGTAGTTACCTTATGTGATGAACGTGCACGTTAAGACGGGGTTTCGGGAAATTCCACCCGCAAGTATGGAAAAATCGCGAAAAACGTTTGTATGAAACTTTTTTGTTTACCATCCGATTGGCCTGAAACTCAATTTCAAAGTTCTTTGTTCAAATTCATTTGAGCGGTATTTCACACTTTTCCAAAAATGTATTCCTCCTTGGTGGAAATGGCGGTCAAAGATCTGGTGGATGACGTTTCGCGCTCAAATTCATTTTCAAGGATCTCAAACTTTTCAGAGCTCTAAGTAATAACTTAATGAATACGTGTTTTAGCGATTTGGGAAATTCCACCTGCAAGTATGGAAAAATCTGTAAAACGTTTGTATGAAACTTTTTTCTTTACTATCCGATTGGCCTCAAACTCAATTTCTTTGTTCAAATTCATTTGAGGGGGTATTTCACACTTTTCCAAAAATGTACTCCTCCTTGGTGGAAACGGGGGTCAAAGATTTGGTGGATGTCGTTTCGCCCTCAAATTCATTTCCAAGGATCTACATAAGAAATCATTTGAGACGTGTTTCACATATTTTGTAAAATCTAAACTTCGTTGGAAAGTGCATTTTAAAGATTTTTTTGGTGAATTTAAAGTTTTGTCCGATTTGCACCAAACTTATTTTCAAAGCTCTGCATAATAATATGATGAATACGTGTTTCAGCGATTTGGGAAATTCCACTTGCAACAGTGGTAAAGGGCGGAAAACTTTAATATGAAAGTAGTTTGTTTACCGTCCGCTCAGTTTCAAAATCATTTTCAAAGCTTTTTGAGAATATTGATTTTATAACATACGTGCCACGGGCAAGGCCGGGCTATACCCGCTAGTATTTAATAAAATAATAACCGAACAAAACATTGTAATAAAATCAGAAGAACATTTATATAGATTACTAACATTAGAAGCTTATATACAGAAAACAACTGTTATTTTTAATATTAAGATACCGATATTTGATAAAAATCAATATGAACTCTTACACATTGTTCAATTACCTATAAATAAATCGTAAATGTTAATTTTTCCCAATTATGTAACTTATAACCAAGCTGGCCATAATAGATACTTCCAAAACAAATGCCCCAAAGTCTACCAAACAGACATCTGCAAGACTCCGAATCGACAACTAACACGATCAACTACCAATGCCTAAAAGGCATACTCTTAGACCAAACTACAACGTGTGATCTTAGAGATATCGGCGACGATGAAACCATCAGAGAAGTGGAGCAAAGTCACATTTTCATATTTCGTGCGTCAACACCACAATGACTTCATCTTGCAGTAGACCTCGAACGATCAAAGGTTAAGCAATTGTTACTTACAAGAAATGTACGCGTAACGTCAATGGTTTAATATACGCCGATTCAGAATGGAAATATGAAGAAACAAATCAGCTATCGATACAAGCTTTTGAAGATTTGAAAATTAACAACACCATCGAAGACCTAACCCTAGACAAACTCCACTTGCAAGCTTTAATTAGCCGAAACGACATTATTCAGATGAAAAGCACCGCGACAAACCATATCTTTATAGTTCACACCCTGTTTGCATTAACCGCCACAATAATAGGCGTAATATGGGTATGTAAACCACGGAAAATTTCGTTCGTTCCAATAGACACACCCTCAATCGACATCTCGGCCATACCATTATGGCCCTCACTCCACACTAGGGGGGACGAGTTACCATCTCAGCCCCTCTTGAGATGACACCCCCCAAGCCTCCGCGAAGCAAGCCAACGTAAACAAGCTTAATTGTGCGGGCGGCATTATATAAGACACCCTGTATTTCACCAAAAGTACCTACAAAACATTGTAGCACTGCATTGCTATATGAACCCAAAAACGCAACATCAGCAAATGTTGCGATACATACAGAAATGGGACACCATCGACGACCAGCTTGGCAGCTTGTAGACATTAAGATATACATACATATACATTCCTGTAGACATTAAGAAAGACATATACACATACATTATTTCAAAACATTAAATGCTCTACCTTATAACAAACTTGAACTGGAGGAACCTTCAACGCCAAGAAGTCACCTTAAATATTCAGGACAAGGTTATCACACCGGTAACACCTGCGCAGATCGAGTTTGTTTCCGATATTCGATAACTTGCCCCGTTTCAAAGCAATCGATAAAAATCGATATCGAAACCTGTTTTTGAGCAATTTTGGTAAATAATAAGAGCTATAGTCAGCAAACTTGACATGTAGCTTCTAGTATTGTATATGTGTATATATCTCCATTTGGTGTTGGAAGAAGAGGTTTCAGGGTATCCCCTAGTCGGGAGCTCCCGACTAGAACCTCTTACTTGTTTTGTCTACATACAATGATAAAAAATTTACCTTATTAATAGATACTGGAGCAGATATTTAAACAAACGTTACGATCCAACACACGGAGGTCATACAGGCATTTCAAAAACATTAGCAAAAATTAAAAGACACTACTATTGGAAAAATATGACACGTCATATTACAGAGTAGGTACGGAAATTTCAGAAATGTCAAAAAGCTAAAACTATAAAGCACACTAAGAAACCATTAACCATTACAGACACACCAATAAGTGTTTTCGACAAAGTACTAGTCGACACAATTGGTCCATTACCTAAGACAAAAAATGTTAACGAATACGCATTCACGATTATTTGTGACTTATCACAATATCTTGTTGCCATATCGATAGCGAATAAGCGCGCAATATGAGTATCAAAAGCCTTATTCGAATTCTTTATTTTGAAGTACGGTCCAATGAAGACGTTAACTATGGACATGGATTCTGAATGCAAGCATTACATAATAAACGACTATTGTAAATATCTAAAAATAGACAACATTCCAGCACACTATCACCAGACGTTACGAGCTGTGGAACGAAGACACAGAAACTTAAACGAATATATACGTTCCTAATTATCAGTTGATAAAACTGATTGGGACGTATGGTTTTAATAGTTTGTTTATTGCTACTATAGAACCCCATCCATGGCACATAATTATTGTCCATATAAACTAGTTTTTAGAAAAAACCCAAACCTACCAAACCATTTGAATAGTATAGATAAAATAGAACCACTTTATAAAACAGAAGATTACGCAAAGGAATTTAAATATAGATTAAAACTAGCTAAGAGAGCTCGAATAATGATAGAAAATAACAAGAAAATACAAAAAGAATATTATCATAGGAAAGTGTCAGATTTTAAATTAGAATGAGGACACCAAATGTTACTTAGAAATGAAACAGGTTATAACTAGAAGATATCTAGGGTCCTCTAAAATAATAAAAATAGAAATAGATCCTAAAAATAAAAAACAAAAAGTACATTAGGATAGATTAAAATTGTTTTACACTTAACATTACATGTAAATTTCTCTAGAGATTGATCTGATCAAACATAAATGAAGTTATTAAGAAAAAACTATAATTTGCAGTAACTTCACAAAAAATAATACGAATTTTAAAACTTTACGCAACAAAACATTAACAATATTTGTTTTTCTTGTATAAGTGTAATATGCATATATATCGAATGCACACTGTACTCCACACACTATTGCATATGTATAAACAAACACAAATATAAATTCTGACTCCCAGTCGTTACACCAAGTGGCCGAAATCCGAGCCGGTCTATTTACTTTGGTCGGCTAACGGAAAGTCCAAGTGTCAGCATAATTGTCACATGCGGACCTCACATGGACATGAACTCAAGTGTATGTGCATATACCCTCGCGCTCCAGCCTAAGCGAGCATAGCTATATACCTATACCATAACCGTCTCTCCGCTGCCGCTCCGCTGTTGGCAGCGCAGCTGCGAGACCTAGCCTTCCTTAGCTCCTAAGATATATTTGTAAAATCAGAAACTCTTGAGAAGTGGAAGCGGCACCTTCGCTGCCCCACTTAAATAAAAGAAATCCTACTTATACAATCCTACTTCAACATGGCGACCGCGACAGATGTCACAGGAAGGGCAGCCTGGACAGCCTAAGAAACCATCATGGACCTATTGATGCCGGATAAATTGAAGGAGGAAAACACTACATGGCAAACATGCGAAAATAAACATATGGAAAATGAAGAGGCAAACACCACTACTACTTCGGACGAATTTCGAAAAACAAACAAGTAAGAGGTTCTAGTCGGGAGCTCCCGACTAGGGGATACCCTGAACCCTCATATTCCAACACCAAATGCAGCGCGCGCTTATAGATAGAGAGTAGCGGGGAGGTGGCGATAGGTATAAAATGAAAGATAATCGATATATATATACTTTTCTAGAAGCTACATGTCAAGTTTGGTAACTCTTGCTCTTAATTTTTACCAAAATTGCTTAAAAAACAGGATATCGATATACATTTTTATCGATTACTTGGAAACGGGGCAAGTTATCGATTATCGGAAACAAACTCGATCTGCGTAGGAACTAGGAGCACCTACATCTAAAATTTCAAGTCTCTAGCTCTTATAGGTTCTGAGATCCTTGCGTTCATACATACGGACGGACGGACGGACGGACGGAACGGACGGACGGACGGACGGACGGACGGACAGACAGACGGACATGGCTAGATCGACTCGGCTATTAATGCTGATCAAGAATATATATACTTTATGGGGTCGGAGATGCTTCCTTCTGCCTGTTACATACATTTGGATTTTGCACAAAAACATAATACCCCTTTTACCCATTTTTAATGGGTTCAGGGTATAAAAATATGTGAGTGAGTAGAGTGCGCGTAATGGGTAAATGCGGAGGCATAAAAAACAAATTTAACAAAAGAATAGCACACATTAAGTGGCTATTGTACACAAAAACGCCGCCTCCCGCGTGGTCAACTGCACAAAAATTGCAGGACGAGCTTGATTTTATAAAAACAAGTCTCAAAAACAGACACCCTTAAACCGCAGCTCACTCAGTTAAAATACAAATAATAAAAGAAACAAACATAACCAAACCTCCATCCCCAAGCCATTTCCAAGAAAGCCGGTCACCTGCATCGGCCCCGCCTGAGCCCAAGGCCCAGGACATCTGCAGCTGAGAAACACTAGCGCGAGAGGCAAACCGACACTTGCGCAATCGAGGGAACGTCAGCGTACCCAAACCGGCGACGACCAGCTGACGCGCAGGAGAACTGATACATGGAGAACTGATGACAGCTGAATCATTAAATTAAATAACAATTAAATATATGAAATAAATTGTAAAGTTGTGCGGAACTTTTTCTGTTCGACTAGAAGTATAGCCCGTAAAGCTATACGAAAAAATAGGTAGAATACTGTAAAACTAATCATTAAAAAAATATAAATTTGAATGAAGTAGTATAAGTAAATTTGACAATAATATAGATGATACACCCAAAATGGGGTTAATAGATACTAAAACAGAGGACTACACTGCCAATGTCATTAACAAAATCGAATCAACACATATTGATTCAAAATGATCAATTATATTATTATCAATAATTGTTTTTATTATGTGCGCATACATTCTGTATAAAGCTTATATGCTCCACAATAAGTGTGTAACAAAAAGGGCCTTAGGCCAAGCTAACGATCTAACGATAACAGTTATTATAAAAATATATTCTAAAATAAATAATATATGATATATATACTGATGAAATATAGAGAAGAGAAATAAATTGATTGTCTAAAAGAAATTTTTAAAATGGACACATACGAGTGTATTAGAATTACTCTAGGAAAGGATCCAGATTTTGAGAATAGGGTATTTTCGGTAATCAGAAACCTAGTTGAGTCCCTTTTTAATTTCCGACTTTGAATACTTATATATGAATAGGTACAGCCTACCTTTCCCCCCACTCACTCATTGCAGCAGCACTCAAAAAGCAATAGTACTTTCTACCGTGAGAAATTGCAAGCTATTCTCAGAAATAGCCATACACCATGTTAGGCCAAATTATCGTACTAAAAATTATGCGCAAATAAAATAAAAACAGAACAATAAAAAATTTATTATGGAATGGGAGCAACTAACTCTCCATACCCGTGAAATAAAAGAAACTTTTGATAAGTCTTACAAATGTGTAAGCCAGAATAAGGCAATACAGAAGGATACAGTAAATAAACATGCAAAGATTTTTGTCGATTCTTTAAATGAAGCAAGAATATCAGTGCATGAAAATAGGAAAATAATAAATGAAACGAACTGGTCAAGAATATCAAAATTATTGATCATGTTACGTTCGAATTTATTAACTGTCAAAGAGAGGTATCATTTAGATATATCGATACCAACTATCTTAAATACCCCTTTGACAATAAATTTTAGCTAACTATGACACTATAGTCGGTGAAACATCCGACGTAATAAAGGCAAAACTGGCAAAAACCAACCAAAAAGGCAAAACTGCCGAAAAATTTACGATAGAAATCGATAACTTGCGGAAGCTATTGGAAGCTTCGTATATCGATGAGGGTTTATTGGCTGAACACGCTGATAAATTCAGTAGAAAAGAAGCCATTACTACAATGGCTAAAAATTGTGAACATGGAAAACTCAAAACAACTCTTGAGGCAGGAAATTTCAAAACAATGAACGAAGCCATCACAAAGTACTTACAATGTAGTACTGAAATGACGGGCAATGCAAATACAATATTTTACACCCGAGGAGGACTAACTTATCGAGGTAATAATTACCGAGGTAATTTTCGTGGTAGAGGAAATGGCCGTGGTAACTATCAGTACAACGGTCACTACCAAAACAATGGCTACAACCGAAATAACGGCCACAACCAAAATTATAATAACCAGACCAACTATAAAATTAGAGGTCGTGCAAATTATAGAGGAAACAACCGTGGCGGAGCCAATAATGGTAACAACACTAACAACAATAATAATAATAGTAATAATAACAGAAATCATAATAATAATGTCCGACAAGTACAAACCACGTCGGAAAACCAATTAGTACCCTTAAGATACAAAACCCAGTTAAACAAACAGTTCACACTATTAACCTTAACTTCAATCTCTTTGTTTCACTTAATAATGAACAAACTAATAAATTATATACATTATTAATTGATACGGGTGCAGACATTTCATTAATAAAAGAAAATTCAGATTCATTTCATGATATTGATCATCATAACATTACTCAAATATCAGGTGTTGGTGAAGGAACAATAAACTCAAAAGGACTAACTTCAATAGAACTTCTTTCAAATAACTATGCCATTCCACATAATTTCCAATTAGTAACATCAGATTTTCCAATTCCATGTAATGGAATAATAGGCATCGACTTCATGAAAAAATATAATTGTCAAATAGACTTAAAACCAGAAAACGATTGGCTTATACTAAGGCCCGACAATCTCGATCACCCAATAAAGATTCCAATAAATCATACCCTTCAAAAAAATTTGACAATTCTACCAGCAAGGTCCGAAGTTGTCCGAAAAAATTGCGATAAACGCAGCAACCGGGTATATGTATATTTATACCAAACCAAGAAATCAAAAAATACATTTGTCCGAATTTTAAACACTACAAACAAAAATGAAATTATCCACTTAAACGAATTAAAAATTGAACCATGAGATGACTACGACATAGTAAAAACAAATAAAGATGAAAACAATACAGACATCTTAAATAAATTGAATAAAAATTTCCCTTCCCAATTTAAAACAATACTTAATGAATTATGCACAAAATACATGGACATATTCGGAATAGAAACCGAATCGATATCAACAAATCATTTTTACAAACAAACCGGTATACATTAAAAACTACAGAATTCCACACAGTCAAAAATAAGAAGTAGAAAAACAGGTTGAAAAATTAATTAAAGATAAAATAGTAGAACCTTCAGTTTCTGAATACAACAGTCCATTATTAATTGTTCCAAAGAAATCATTACCAAATTGCGATACTAAAAGATGGCGTTTAGTAATTGACTATCGCCAAATTAACAAATCTCTTGATCAATTGGGTAGAGCTAAATATTTTTCATGTCTAGATTTAATGTCAGGATTTCACCAAATAGAACTCGAAGAAAACTCCAGAAATAGAACGTCATTTTCCACGAGCAATGGCTCCTACCGCTTCACTCGATTACCATATGGTTTAAAAATAGCGCCAAATTTCTTTCAAAGAATGATGACAGTTGCATTTTCAGGTATCGAACCTTCACAGGCATTCCTATATATGGATGACCTAATTGTCATCGGTTGCTCAGAAAAGCATATGATTAAAAACCTTACAAACGTCTTTAAGTTATGTAGGAAGCACAACCTCAAATTGCACCCCGAAAAGTGCTATTTCCAAGCTCAAAATTGACACGTATGAGATTAGATTTAGAAGAGTATGATTTTACTGTGGAATATCTTAAGGGAAAAGGCAACCATATCGCGGACGCATTGTCCAGAATATCAATCAAGAACCTACAAAATATCCAAAGAGATAATAATGCGCAGGAAAAGAACAAAAACACTTAGATTTGCCAAGGCAAACTCTAAATAAACCTTCTAAGCCCTACGTATACGAAGTCATCGTAAATGACGAGGTACGAAAAGTAGTGACCTTGCGAATAACAGATTCGATATATATGTACACTGATGGAATTCTCGACATAGGTCAGTTCTTCCAAAGGCTTGAAAAGGAAGCCGGTATACTTAATATCAGCCAACTCAAAGTGGCACCGAGCGAAAAGATCTTTGAAACTATCTCAATAGAATCTTTTAAAATAATGGGCAATAAAATATTACAATCTTTAAGAGTAGCGCTACTCAAGCCGGTGACCCTATTATTAAATAATGCAAAAGAGAAAGAAGCAATACTGTTTACATTCCATGACGACCCAATTCAAGGAGGTCATACAGGCATTACAAAAACCTTGGCCAAGGTCCAGAGACACTATTATTGGAAAAATATGTCTAAAGACAGAAAAGAGTACATAAAAAAATGTCCCAATTGCCAAAAGTGTAAAACGACTAAACATACCAAAATCCCATTAACTATACAACTTTACAATTTCTCAGTTGAGAGTGATTGACGTGTTACTAGTGCGCCAAGATTTTTATATTTTTGCGCTTTAATCCTGCTTTTTATTTCTAAATTTTGCATTTTTTGTGCTTTATTTTAAAAGCTTTTATAAATTGTGCAAAGTGTTATCTGTTGTGCAGCGTAAGTCTGTTAATTATTGCATTTATAAAACGCGGCGTCCGTTCCGTATTGTTGTTATTGCCTGTTTTGATTATTTTGCTTTGGTGCTCCCCTGTGCATACACTTGTTTGTGCGTGTGTTCGCTGCTGCATATTTCAGCTTGTGCATCGCGCTCTCGCAAATTTGTGCTGTTGCTTTTCGCTCCAAACAATTTATTTGTGTACGAATAGTTATTTTAGAGCGTTTACTTGCTCTATTTTTGTGCACCGTTTTCGTTTTGCTCTGCGCCCTCGCAAATTGCATACGCTAGTAATTATGTCGTGCTGTAAGAAACCTTGCACGTTCAAGCAGGCTGATGATTCTGCACTGCCGCAATTTGTTAATTGCTGGCTGTGTGAATATATGATGCAAATTGATTTCTCCAGAATGTATAAAATAAATTCAAATTCGAGTCTCCAACCAATCGCCGGTTGGAGCCTCAATTTTTGCAGTTACCCACTCCGTCTGTCCAGACACCTACGCCTTTTTTGTCCCTGCCTAGCAACTTGGATTTATCTCCAATGTTGTCTTTATCGCCTTCTCCAAGCGCCCAATTACCCCTTTTTCATCCCCTATAGTAGTTTCAGTAGAGCTCGTACCTAATACTGTCCCAATTATCCAAACTGCCTCAGCCCCGTCAGCTCCTGGACGCAAAGGTAGACCTACGCGTAATCTTGCCCAGATTGTTAAACACAATCATGGTGCCTCTTTAGCTCCTCCAACTCCTGTATTACCTGCAGCCCCATCAGTACCTACTTTAACGGTTGTTGCCCCTCGTAGGCAAGTTTTTGTGTCTCGACTTACATCGGACACCACTTCTGAGTCATTGGCAGCCTATATTGCTAGCAAATCTTCTGCTAGCGTGTCAATAACCAAATTTAATTTCTCTACCCCTCGTGAAATATCATCATTCAAAATAAATGTTTCACATGATATGTTCCCAATCATTTGTGATCCCAAATTTTGGCCTCCACACATGATTGTTCACGAGTTCAAGCCAAAAAAGCGAAACCAGCCTGTCACCCTTCCAGTCCCTTCAATACAGGGTACTTTTTCTGCCACAAAAAACTAACTTCGTCTCCTGACCAAGTCTCCATTTATTACCAGAATGTCAGATGTCTCATTTCCAAGCTTAAAAATATTTTTTTGGCCAGCTTTTCCTTCGATTCGGATATAATCGCATTTTCAGAAACATGGTTAAATGCAACCATATCTGATTTTGAGGTTTTTTCGAACAATTATATTTTGCATAGAAATGATCGGCCGACTCGAGGTGGTGGGGTATTAATTGCCGCTAAAGCCACGCTATAGTCAGAACTTTTTTGTTTTAGTACGCCTACTGACGCTGAGATTGTTAAGTTAAGTCAGTTAAGGTGTCTTTTCCTACACGGAATATCTATATTACATGCACTTATGTTCCTCCTTCTTCTGATATTCAAGTTTATATGAAACATATTACTTGTATTAAAGAAGTTTCTTCACACGTGCGTGATAATGATATATTTATGGTGTTGGGTGATTTTAATTTGCCGAACATCTCTTGGTCATTATTCACTGCCGAAAATTATCTAGTGGCTTCAGCACAGCATGATTTTATAGACTTTCGTTGTTTCAAACCAATTCAATTTCTAATCATTTGAATAAAACACTTGACCTTGTATTTGGCACTCCTCTATCTCTTCCTGAGGATGTATATCATCCTACTTTAGAGGTTGCAATGTTCAATTGTAATCCTCTCATTTCGTGCTCATCAGCCTTTAAGCTCTGCCGTTGCTTTCGCAAAGGAAATTATTCCTTGCTTAATCAACGTATTCATGCAATCGGTTGGTGTTTTTTATATGACGCGGTTGATATGAATATTGCTATTAATCTTTTTTATAATACCCTGAACTCCATCATAGATAATTGCATTCCTAATTCAATTCCCTCAATTGCTTCTTAAAAGCCACCCTGGTTCACTCACAGACTATCAAACCTTCAAAATATTAAGTATAAATATTTAAAAAAGTTTTAAAGGTCTGGATCGAGTATTGATTTGGCCAAATATTCCATAGCCAAGTCGAACTTCTTTCTTTTTAATTCTCAATGCTATGAGAATTATCTTTCTCGTTGCAAAAGGCAATTTACACAAAATTTGAGACAGTTTTACAATTTTGTAAACTTGTATCGAATATCTTCAAGTTTGCCATCTTCTTTTTCTCTCGGGATGGATAAAGCTAGCAATGACTCTGATTCTGCTAAACTCTATGCTAATTTTTTCCAATCAACTTACTCCTCAGTCTGTCCTAATAATAATTCTTACCCTTATACTATTTCTTCCTCTAGTTCTATACCTCCTCCTATTATTTCACACTTCTCTCTCCTTTTAGCTATAAACTCTTTAAAATCTTCTTACTCTCCTGGGCCTGACAATATTCCTAGTTGTCTACTCAAGGAGTGTAGTTCTTCCCTTCTTTATCCATTGCAAAAGCTTTTTAATCTATCTCTTGAATCTTCTGTCTTTCCATCTCTTTGGAAAGAATATTATATCATTCCTCTCCACAAGAAAGGTGGAAAGTCTGATATACAAAATTACAGGGGCATTGCAAAACTGTCCGCTATTCCTAAATTATTTGAAAAAATAATCACTTCGAATTTGCAGCATTTCTGCAAATCAGTTGTTTCCCCTGTTCAACATAGATTCGTAGAAAATCGGTCAACTACGACCAATCTGCTAGAGTTTACTTCCTTGGTAAATGATGCTTTCCTTTCGAAAACGCAAACTGATGTTATTTACACTGACATCAGTAATGCGTTTGACTCTGTCCACCATTACATTTTACTTTTTAAACTTGACCGATTAGGTTTCCCTCCATATCTTTCGCTTTGGATTAGTTCTTATTTAAAAGGTAGGACCCAAAGAGTAATGCTGAGGCAGACTACCTCTAAACAGGTTCACGTTACTTCTGGTGTTCGTCAAGGTAGTCATCCTGGCCCTTTACTCTTTACTCTTTTTATAAATGATCTCCCCTCTCCCATGCCCGGGTACTTATGTATGCGAATGATGTGAAACTTATTCTATCATACACTAATCCCTACCACATTCTCGTCTACAAGACGATTTGAACGCTATGCAACTTTGGTGTTCGGCCAATCAGTTGCATCTAAATTGTTCAAAGTGTATGTTTAAGACCTTATCTTGTCATCTTATCCTACCAACCGTAGGACAATTCTCGGTGTTGTCCTTCTACATAAGTTGATTATTGGCGATATAGATTCTCCTTTTCTGCTAGGGCGTCTTCAATTCTCTGTTTCGTCTAGACCAACCAGAAATTACCGCCCCTTATTCCTGTCTACGTGCACAACAGACTACGCTATGCACAATCCTTTTCGCGTGCTATGTAAAATTTATAATAGTTTGCATCACGTTTTCTCTACCGAACTTTCTCTACCCCTTATAAAATCGTTGCTTTTAGGATACCTTCGGGAAGTCACTGACCATTCCCAGCTTTGAGCAGGGGCATAGCTTGCCGGATAGGCTATAAATTTTCCGCCACCGGGTCGGTGATTTCCCATTACTGTCTCTCTATCCTATCCTATCTACATAACATTCTATATATCTTGTTTAATTCCTTTACTTTTTTAATAACTTCGCTCTTTCTTTTTCCCAATTTTTTGTATTTTCTTAATTAATATTGTAAATTATGATTATTTTTAATTTTAACTAAAGAACACTATTTGCTCCACCCTTCTTCTTAGCTGTAGGCTCTAATAGCGTCAATGACAAAATTAGCTGTGAATAGGGGCACAGCTGGCCGGACTGGCAAATAAAACACCTCCATCGGTTGGTGATGCTATTAGAGAATTGTTTACCCTAACTAGACTTTTAGCATTAAATTTTATTTTATATGTAAATTGTATTGAATAATTAGGAAGGCAATCGTTTTGTCGACCATTAATAAATAAATAAATAAATAACTGTAACCCCACAAATGGCTTTCGATGGGGTAATTGTGGATACAATAGGTCCACCAAAACCGAACAATGGCAACGAATACGCAGTAACACTAATATGTGATTTGACAAAATATTTAGTAGCCATACCGATATAAAACAAAAGTGCGAACACCGTAGCTAAAGCTATTTTTGAAGAATTTATTCTGAAGTACGGTCCAATGAAGGCGTTTATTACGGACATGGGAACAGAATATAAAAATTCAATAATTAACGACTTGTGCAAATATCTAAAAATCAAAAATATAACATCTACGGCACACCACCACCAAACAGTTGGAACAGTCGAAAGAAGCCATAGAACATTTAATGAATTCATTCGATCCTACATTTCAGTAGATAAAACTGATTGGGACGTATGGCTCCAATATTTCGTATACTGTTTCAATACGACAACCTCTATGGCACATGATTACTGTCCATATGAGCTAGTATTCGGTAAAGCAACGAACTTACCAATACAATAGAACCACTCTACAATGTAGATGACTACGCTAAGGAAACAAAGTATAGGTTAGAAGTAGCTTATAACAGAGCTAGAATAATGATAGAAGATAATAAAACTAAAAATAAGGAATTGTATGATAGGAAAGTTAGAGATATTCAACTCAAAATAGGAGACTAAGTTTTGCTTAAAAACAAAGTAGGACATAAATTTGATTATAAGTACATAGGTCCCTATAAGGTAGAACATCTAGGAGATAGAGATAACATAACAATATTAAATAATAAAAACAAAAAACAAATATTACATAAATATAGGCTAACAATTTTTATTTCGTAATCACTTTGTTTCTCTTATAAATATTTCAAGTACATCCATACATAGAATAAGATCCATACATAAGTATACAAGTTAACAGAGGCCAACGACACCAGCTCCAGCTCCAGATGCTCCAGATGCTGATATAACAGGGGTCAGCAAAATGCAATATAACACCAGCCACAGATGCTGACATAGGTCTGGGCCGGATGTTCTTGCATGACGGCAGCGCACGAGGCGCAAGCTAAGCATTCTAGCGGCTGTTGTGAAAAGCACACAATAGCTTAGGTAATTTTGATCAATCTTTTGTAAATTTAGTTTTAGTTCGGCTTTCACTGAGGAACATCGGCCCAGCGACTTCCCGCATAAATTAACTCACTCACTACGGCGTATCGGCCTAGTGTTTTATAAACGATATAACATTTATTAATTTTGTGTTCCCAAATCCTCAAATAATCAAAATAAAGTCTTATAACGAAAATCCGCGAGGACTTCATATTTAAATCTTAATTGGCGCCCAACATTTTTCGGACCATTTTGTGCTATAATTATTTTGTGTGCTGTGCAGTGTAAAGAACTAATATACCAGTACAAGACACTTCGCGCTGTTTAATTGCAATACCCAACCTACCAGTGCAAACAATAAAAGCTGTGCCTGACCTACATCAATTTACATCAGCGGCACAAGCCCAATAAAAAGCCATTTGATACACCGAAGCCGCTGGAGCTCTTCGGGCAGCGACTTGTCACCAAGCCAGCGCGCAAGCGGGTTTGGGCAGCGAAGTAAACCAACACCCATAGACTTCAGAGAGGGATCATAAAAAAGCATTCGCGAAGCAGTAGTTTTAGACGTAGAGCATAAAACCCTTGTAGGATCAAATAAAATGTAAGTGGGCCATCATTTGGGACAAACTTTTTTCAATTTGCGTGATTTATTTAAAATAAAATCCAAAAATACAAAAGTGAGAAATATAAAAAATTGCAGTAATTGTGCTCCGAAATAACTTTGAGTAACACAATTTTGCATCCATCAGCAGTTTTCAATAAACTCTCCTCTGTCAGCATTCATTTAATTTACTGTTGTTGATTTGCCCTTGAAATTGTGTTGTTATTATTGTTGACAGTATAGTCCATGAACAGCTCGTTTCTCAGGTACAGAGACCGCTCTGCGAGGGGATCTGAATAAGACGACTCCACCACCTTAGATAGGGCAGCCGTCCCGCAAGAAATCGCTGACAACAGGTGTAAAATGGGAATGGAGCCTGAGCAGTTTAGGGCTTTGGTGCAGGCCGCAGTGGCCTCCGCCCTAGAAGCACAGAGCGCAGTATTGAAGCAAAGAGATGCAGAACTGAGGGGTTCGTTAAGTGCTCGGATACAAGAATTGGCAGGCAGAATATCTGCCAGTAGTATAGAAACACCGCCGGTCCAGGCATTTGAGCCGATGGAAATCAGAAACGACGTCCAATGTAATGAACCATTGGACGCCGTTAAATGCTTACCAGAATTTACGGGGGTGCCGGAGACGTACGCCTCTTGGAGACAAGCTGCGATAGCGGCATATAAAATTTACAAGCCATACGACGGCAGCTCACGCCACTACCAGGCAGTCATTATTATTAAGAGCAAAATTAGCGGGCAGCTGACGGCGTTTGGGTCAGTTTGGCACAGTAATGAATTTTGATGCCATAGTAAACGGTCTCGATTTCACATACAGGGATAAGAGAGGCATTCACGTCATAGAGCAAGAGATGAGCACCCTAAGACAGGGTTCATTAACAATTTTACAAAACTATGACGAGGTTGAGAAAAAGCTTACTCTTCTCACTAATAAGGTCAACATGTCCTATGAACCAAGCATGGCACAATGGCTCTGTACGAAGTTCAGAGATAATGCGTTGCGTGTTTTTGTCTCAGGCCTAAAGCGTAGCCTGATGGATGTCCAACAGCAGGGGGATCCGCAACCCAGCGGTTCCAAAAATCCTCACTTCACTAAACAACAGAAACAGCAACAGAGTCAATTTGAGCAACAGAGTGGCAGGTGGAACAAAGGTGGCGGGTCACAGGAACCAATGGACGGCGATCCATCTGTGTCAAAAATTCTACAACCATCGCAGGCACCAGCCTACGTTAACTCTAGCGCTCCTCAAGCCTACAAAAGAACGGCCACGTCAGGGCGTTTAAGCGGACAGAGGAGGCAGAGAGTCAATCACACAGCTCACGAGCCTGATCAAGATTCAGGTTCGTATGCTAGCTCTGCAGCAGCAGCAGAACAGCAAATTGCCGACGACAATGGTAGCGGGTATGACTCAGACACTCTCAATTTTTTAGGGGAAGCTCCCTGCTGCCCTACATCAGTAGGAGAGTAGCAGGGATCCAGATGAGATTTCTTATCGGACGCTCCCAAGAATTATATCAGGCCACATAAAAATCTAAAAGGTGTGTGCCCAGTAAATTCTCCCTTCTCTACCCATTCTATACACGGCACCACGAAGATCACTCATAAGTGCCTTATATCTCTGTTCGGCAAAACTGCCACATTTTTCTTACTCCCAGACCTGTCCACATTTGATGGAATTGTGGGGCTCGACTTGCTCACGCAAGCAGGAGTGTCGCTTTGTCTTCCTTCTGGCCAACTCAAATGTGGCGCAGAAACTGAACAAATCGAATTCCACAGGTGCGCGGATGTTAACTTTACCAATGTTAAAGATGCTAAAAAGCAAACATAAGGCCTTCGCGGATCCAGAAGAAGCACTTCCCTATAACACATAAGTGGTGGCCACTATCAGGACCACTGATGAACAATCAGTTTATGTGCGACTGTACCCCTATCCCATTGGAGCAGCGGAATTATTTAATAAAGAGATTCAAAGCCTTCTGAAGAACGGTATCATCAAAAAATCTGTTTCCCCCTACAACAACCCCATTTGGGTGGTGGACAAGAAGGGGACGGACGAGTTTGGTAACAAGAATATCCGTCTCGTAATGGATTTTCGTAAACTTAACGAGAAAAGCATCGCAGACAGATACGCTATGCCTAACATTCCAATGATTTTGGGGAATCCTTGCAAAGCTAAATACTTTTCGACATTGGACCTAAAATCCGGCTATCACCAGATCAGATCAGCTAGCAGAGCGTGACCGTGAAAAAACAGCCTTTGCAGTTAACGGGGGGAAGTACGAATTTGTCGACTTCCCTTTCGGTTGAAGAATGCGGCCAGCATCTTCCAAAGAACTGTTTACGACGTACTGCGTGAGCAAATTGGCAAATGTCTATGTTGACGATGTCATCGTCTTCTCAAAAGACGAAAATTCTCATGTCGGACATGTAGAGTGGGTCTTAAAGAGCCTGTACAAGGCAAATATGAGAATCTCCAAGGAATCTCGTTTTTTTAAGAAAAGCGTAGGTTTTGTTGGTTTCATGGTAACCAGTAATGGAGCTACAACGGACCCTGAAAAAGTCAAAGCGATTCGGGAGTTCCCAGAACCAAAGAATATATTCGAGATCAGATCATTTTTAGGACTGGCCAGATACTATAGGTGTTTCATCAAAGACTTTGCCTCAATAGCAAAACCCATTACTGATCTTCTTAAGGGCGAGAATGGGTCAGTAAGTAAACATAGATCGCGAAACATCCCGGTATCATCTCTGAGCTTCAGCGTCACGCATTCCAAAAGCAACGCAACATTTTGTCATCAGAAAACGTCATGCTCAGATCCCCTAACTTTAAGAAGCCGTTTGATCTAACGACAGACGCTTCAGCTTACGGCATAGGGGCAGTGCTTTCTCAAGAGGGTCGCCCCATCTCAATGATTTCCAGAACATTGAAACCCCCGAAGGTGAACTACGCCACCAACGATCGGGAACTTCTGGCTTTAGTTTGGGCCCTTAGCAAGCTACGTCACTACCTATATGGGGTAAAAGACATTAACATTTTCACGGACCACCAAACGTTAATTTTTGCCGTTTCTGAGTCATACCCGAACTCCAAAATTAAAAGATGGCAGGCGCGCATTGAGGAAACGAATGCGCGAATATTTTATAAGCCAGGCAATTAGAATTTAGTTGCTGATGCGCTATCGCGACAACAGCTCAACGATCTTGACGAGCTGAATACTGATCCCTGCGCAGCCACAGTTCACAGCGTGCTGTCCTTGACCTATACAATTGAGTCAACCGAAAAGCCACTTAATTGTTTCCAAAATCAAATTGTCATTGAAGAGGCACGCGTCCCCACCAAACGCAACTTCATTCTTTTCGGGGACAAGAGGCGTCATGAAGTGTGCTTCACTGATCGCACAGCCCGTCTAGATGAACTCCTTGACTTGATTAATCCAAATGCAGTCAATGCCCTCTATTGCAACCTGCACACACTAGCACATGTGCAGGATGGCTTAGTTCGCATGTTTCCAGGCACCAAGTTCTGGCACTGCAAAACCGGGTTGCAGATGTCTTCAACGTTGATGAGAGGAGAGCAATTCTCGTTGCCGAACATAATAGAGCGCACAGAGCAGCTCAAGAAAATGTTAAGCAAGTGTTATCAGAATACTATTTCCCTTAAATGGAAAAGTTGGCTAAGGAAATTGCGGAAAGTTGTAGAATCTGCTTAGCAGCCAAATACGATAGGCACCCGAAAAGACAGGAGCTGGGAGAGACTCCGATCCCTGAGACTCCTGGGGAATTTCTACACATTGATATTTTTTCCACGGACAAAAAATTTTGTTTGACCTGTGTTGATAAGTTCTCTAAATTTGCAGTCGTACAACCAATTCAGTCGCGCACTATCGGGGACTTACAAGCTCCACTATTGCGGCTCATGAATTTCTTTCCATGAGCCAGAAAAATTTATTGCGACAACGAGCCTTCGATGAATTCTCAAACGATAAAGACCCTGTTGTTAAACAACTACGGAGTCCATATTGTCCATAGCACCTCTAATGGCCAAGCGAGCGCTTCCATAGCACTCTAGCCGAGCTTGCACGTAGTCTCAAGCTGGAGAGAAACATCAGTGACTCAGTCGAAGTCATAATGCTAGCCACGATTGAGTATAACAAGACAATACATTCGGTCATCAACAAGAGACCTGTTAATGCCCTCCATGTGCCCTCAGGCAAACCTGAAGGGGAAATATCAGCAAAGTTGGGGAGTGCACAAGATGCGCTCCGCATCGATTCTATGCATCTTGAATTTAACTATAAGTTTCAACATTTGAGCCACTAGGCTTCACCTTTAAGTTTTAATATTTACGCCACTTGGCATTACCTTTAGAAAGACACGCAGTAATAGTTTGGTCCGTTTTGTCTGTCTTCCGCTGTTTCGGGATTCTGCTATTTATATTTTTTGCAAGTGCGGCAGCGCGTGTGACTAATTACTCACTCCAAGTATATTCCCATTGTTGAGGGCCAAGTTCTGGTCTGGGAGGGATTCAATTTCGTCAGGCACACAGCAAACATCTCTGAGTACGAGAAAATGGTAAACGAAACAATTGAGCTATGTGAAATGTTTCCGCAGTCACACATGAGAGAGATCAAATTTACTGAGCTACAGTTGGTGAACTCTAACAACAGACAGGTAGCTATCAACACAAAAGTTCAGGAACAAATCAATCAACTCACTACAAATGTCAACACATTACTAAAAGCTGCAAAAAAGGATCAGATAGATTCCGGGCAATTATACGAAACTCTTTTAGCTCGGAATAGAATGTTGCTGATGGAAATGCAGAATTTGATGCTCGCTGTTACCCTTGCAAAAATTAATATCATAAGCCCAAATATATTAGATCACGCAGATTTAAAATCTGTTTGGATCGATGAACCCACAGGTACTTCAATAGCTGACCTTATGTCCGTTGCGTCCGGTAAAGTATTACAATCTGTTAATGCCCTTCACTTTATCATTAAGTTCTTAAGCTCTTGTGCCAAAAAGCTGCATGCTGGTGGCTTAGCAAACTGCCACATACAGCCGAGTCACTTAGACCCGATCACATGGGTCGATGACGGAAATGTGATCATCAATAACCGGCCTGCTAAAGTTTGCACTGACAACGGTACTAAGACTTGGTTTCACGGAACCAATCTAATCACGTTCAATAATTGGGCTCTGATCAACGAAACTAAGTACTTGTTGAATCGCAACAACGTCCAGAGTAAGTTCCCCGGCATCGCGGCGTCTCCCCTTCTGAACGTCACCGGCCACCAAGACGTGCTGAGACTCCCTTACCTTCATCGCTTGAATGAACGTAACATGGAGATCATCAAGGAATTCAAGGACGAAATTGGAAGCGTCGATAGCGTGGTAATAGCCTTCTTGTTGGGTGCTGTGTGTTGCACCGTAATTTGCATCGGAGTTACCTACCGTCGATTCACCAAAAACATGGCATCGGCCAAGGAGATTAATAAGGTGATCGCCGAGATAAGAGCGGCCGAGGGCAGCCTTAACTTAAAAGGGGAGCAGTTAAAAGAGGCCAACGACACCAGCTCCAGATGCTGATATAGCACTGGGTCGGATGTTCTTACGAGTTAACAGGGGTCAGCAAAATGCAATATAACACCAGCCACAGATGCTGACATAGCTCTGGGCCGGATGTTCTTGCACGACGGCAGCGCACGAGGCGCAAGCTAAGCATTCTAGCGGCTGTTGTGAAAAGCACACAATAGCTTAAGTAATTTTGATCAATCTTTTGTAAATTTAGTTTTAGTTCGGCTTTCACTGAGGCACATCGGCCCAGCGACTTCGCGCATAAATTAACTCACTCACTACGGCGTATTGGCCTAGTGTTTTATAAACCATATAACATTAATTAATTTTGTGTTCCCAAATAATCAAATAATCAAGATAAAGTCTTAAAACGAAAATCCGCGAGGACTTCTTATTTAAATCTTGATTTATATACAAAAAAAAAACAAAAAAAAAAAAAAACATTATAATAATTTAACAATTTTAGTGTAGCCATGAGTTGAGCTACACACCATGGTTTCTGTATGTATTGGAATTTTAAATTTTGCTAATAATGAGTCCTTATCAATTTTGACAAGTAAGAGGTTCTAGTCGGGAGCTCCCGACTAGGGGATACTCTGAACCCTCATATTCTAACACCAAATGCAGCTCGCGCTAATAGATAGAGAGTAGCGGGGAGGTGGCGATAGGTATAAAATGAAAGATACTTGATATATATATACTATTCTATAAGCTACATGTCAAGTTTGGCTCAATTTATTTACCAAAATTGCTAAAAAAACGGGATTTCGATATACAATTTAATCGATTACTTGGAAACGGGGCAAGTTATCGTTTATCGGAAACAATATCGATCTGCGCGGGCACCTGGAGGACCTACAGGTTCTGAGATCCTTGCGTTCATACATACGGACGGACGGACGGACAAACAGACAGACGGACATGGCTAGATCGACTCGGCTATTGATGCTGATCAAGAATATATAAGTTAAGTGGAGTCAACGAACGGTTGGCCAGAATATGACTCCGGCCACAATTGCTGAATAAGCATTGGGCCGGATGTCGTTGCATAGCCGGCAGACACAACATATTTGCGTGGCCGCTATGAACGAAGAAATAATTTAAGAATCATATTCTGTTAGCTTTAAGCCCTTAGAATTGTATCGCATGTTTTAAGTTCTGAATGGCCTCTGTGAGTGACACAAGCAAAAATATATTCTACTCCGGCACTTGACCGTTATCATTAAACAGTTGATCTGAGCCACAAGGCCAGTATTGGAACACTGAATAATTCTAATTGGCGCCCAGCTAGTGATAGTTACGATTACCCACGCGATTGCCAAAAAAAAAATCTTACAAAGTTAACATTAAGTCGCGGTCACACCAACAGTGCCGCGCAGTGAACATTATAAAAATAAAATAATAAAAGTAATAAGCTAATCATTAATAATAATAATAGTGACAGTGAGTTAACAAATGCAGTTGCGCAGTGAACTCTACAACAAGGAACAATAAGTTGCAGTTACAGTGAATTAGCGATCATAATCTCGTGATTCACAAAGGTGCGCTCAAGCGCAGTGCGATTTACATATATTTTTACACCGAAGCCGCTGGAGCTCTTCGGGCAACGGAGACTGCGGCGAAGGGAGCGACTACGAATAACAAGAGCGTGACTGCGGCGTTGGACCCGCAAACGTGGCTGGTGTAGTGACTAAAATAAATCATAAAAATCATGTAAGTGGGCACTTTAGCCAAATCTGTTAATAAATCTGATCGAAACAAAAACAAAAGAAACAAAGAGAGGAGAAATCTTGCATGCGTTATATTTTGCAACAAATTATCTGCTAGAATAAGAACAAACGTTTTTGAGAATTTGATTTGACAGCAGTAAACAAATTTATTTTGTGTTACTTTTTATGCCACTCTAAAAATTGTGCTGCAACGGCACATACTTTCTTGCTTATACGCTTCTCGTGGTTCAGAGCTGAGGCGTAATTCGATCCATCTTTCGACTTTCTGTTTTGTTTTTGCGTCCGCCAGACCGCGCGTGCATTAATTTGTTTTTGCTTTTAATGCCCATGAATTCATCAGTATGGTCAGTATGGGACCCCCCGCAAGAACTCTAGCGACTCGGATTCTGACTGTGACAACCGCATCAGAATCCCAGTTCCACGATTTGCCCCTACAGTCCCCCCAACTTCGAACAAAATGGATCCAGAGCAACTTAGAGAGATAATTCAAACGGCCATAAGCAATGCCCTAACAGAACAAGCCAATGCAAACCAGCAAAGAGAGCAGCTATTAGTGCAAAGAATTAGTGAAATATCTGAACAAATGGCAGCAGAAAACGTTGCTGCCCCACAAGTAGTAGCGTATGCTGCTATTGAGATTAGAAATGACATTCGCTGCGACGAGCCACTAGACGCCGTCAAATGCTTACCTGAATTTGCAGGAATACATGAATCTTATGTTTCACATTTTCAAGCCATATAATGGCAGTTCTCGGCATGGCCGTTACAATTATAAGAAGCAAAATAAGGGGCCCCGCGGATGCGGTGCTGGCCTCATTTGGCACTGTGTTAAATTTCGATGCGATAATAAATCGCCTTGATTTCACATACAGTGACAAAATGCCGATCCATGTAATTGAAGAAGAGTTAGGCACCTTGAGGCAGGGTGGCTTGCCCCTACTCCAGTATTATGACGAAGTGGAGAAAAAACTAACCCTACTGACCAACAAGGTCAGTATGTCTTACGAGCCCGTTATGGCAAAAGGTCTTTGTGAGAAGTTCCGTGACGACGCGTTGCGCGTTTTCATATCGGGGCTTAAGCCCTTGCAGCCAAGCCTAGAGATCTGCCTTCGGCACTGGCGCTTGCTCAGGAGGTCGAATCGAACCACGAAAGATATGCTTTCGCGGCTAATTTTGCCAAACGCCAAGAAGAAAAAGAGCGTAGGCCGAATACAAAGACACAGGGCCGACAGCAAGATAGACATTCTGAGCCACAGACAAATGGCGCAAAAAACCCTCATTTCAACAAACAGCAGAAACAACAGGGTCAGTCCGATCAACGAAGTGGTCGGCAGCAAAACAATAATAGTGGACAGGATCCCATGGAGGTAGATCCTTCATTTTCAAGGATCCTCCAACCCACACAGGCACCGGGGTATCTGAATAGAAAACAGGCAACATCTGATCACACGGGCTTTCAAAAAAAGCAACAAAGGGTGAATCATGTAACGCGGGACGCGGATCAAGGGTCGCAAATGTATGCTAATGCCGCCTCTAGCGCAGAGGCGCAAATTGAGGATGACGCGAGCGCTAGCTATGATTCAGATGCTGTTAATTTTTTAGGGGTAGATCCCTGTTACCCGTCATCGGGCGAAAAGTAGCAGGGAGTTTCTCATAGACATGGGCGCGTCTAAAAACTTTATCAGGCCACATGAAGGGTTAAAAGGCGTCCGACCAGTAGATTGTCCATTCACAATCCACTTGATTCATGGTACAACTAGAATCACGCAAAAATGTTTTGTCTCAATGTTCAACATAAAGGCAACATTTTTTCTTTTATCGGACCTGTCAACTTTCGATGGAATAATAGGCATCGACCTGTTAACACAGGCAGGGGCATCGCTTTGCTTAGCGTCAGGTCAGCTTAAATGGGGTTCAGAAATTGAACAAATTTCTTTTCACACATGCACTAATGTCAATTTCACTAACGTAGATTGCTCAGATGCAACTCCTTTAGTAAAGAACAAATTCCTGAAGCTGCTAAAAGACAGGAAAAGGGCCTTTGCAGACCCCAATGAGGCCTTACCATACAATACGTCGGTGGTGGCCACCATAAGAACAATAAATGAGGAACCCATTTATGCAAAGCTTTACCCATATCCTATGGGGGTAGCTGACTTCGTCAATAAAGAGATTCAAAGCCTGCTGAAAAATGGCATTATACAGAAATCAGTATCTCCCTACAATAATCCTATTTGGGTTGTGGATAAAAAAGGTACAGATGAGGCGGGTAATCGAAACATGCGATTAGTCATGGACTTTCGTAAAATTAACGAGAGAACGATACCCGATAAATATCCTATGCCAAATATCTCAATGATATTGGGAAATTTGGGAAAAACGAAATTTTTCTCGACGTTGGACCTCAAGTCTGGCTACCATCAAATCATGCTCGCAGCACGCGATCGTGAGAAAACTTCCTTCTCAGTAAATGGGGGGAAGTATGAGTTTCGAAGACTCCCGTTCGGTCTGAAAAATGCAGCCAGCATCTTTCAGAGGACCATTGACGATATCTTGCGAGAGCAAATCGGCAAATTTTGCTATGTCTACGTGGATGACGTGATTATCTTCTCTGAGGATGAAGAGTCACATGTCAAACACGTAGACTGGGACCTGAAGAGCTTATATGAGGCAAATATGAGGGTGTGAGTAGAAAAATCACGCTTCTTTAAGAAAAGTGTGAACTTCCTTGTGTTTATAGTCACTTGCAACGGCGCGACAACAGACCCAGAAAAGGTGAAAGCCATACAGGACTTCCCAGAGCCGAAAACGGTATTCGAAGTCAGGGCATTTCTGGGTCTCGCAAGTTATTATAGATGTTGCATAAAAGACTTCGCAGCAATAGCAAGGCCTATTTCGGAAATTCTAAAAGGGGAAAATGGAACAGTCAGTAGGCATAGATCGCGGAACATTCAGGTGCAGTTCTCCGAAACGCAACAACGTGCGTTCAAAAGCTATGTAATATTTTGGCATCAGAAGATGTCATGCTGAGGTATCCCGACTATAAAAAAGCATTCGATTTAACAACCGATGCTTCGGCCTATGGCATAGGTGCAGTTCTTTCCCAAGAGGGGCGTCCGATTACAATGATTTCACGAACATTGAAAGACAGAGAAGTCAATTATGCTACCAACGAGAGGGAGCTGTTGGCTATTATATGGGCGCTTGCCAAGTTGCGACATTATCTGTATGGGGTCAAGGACATAAACATTTTCACTGATCATCAGCCGTTAACCTTCGCAGTATCGGAGTCAAACCCTAATGCGAAGATTAAACGATGGAAAGCGCGCATCGATGAGTCGAATGCGCGGATTTTCTACAAACCCGGCAAAGAAAACCTGGTTGCAGACGCTTTGTCCAGACAACAACTCAATGTAGTAGAAGGAGAAGAAATCGAGTCTTGTGCGGCAACGATCCACAGTGAAGTTTCTTTGACTCACACCATTGCAACAACAGATAAGCCTCTGAATTGCTTTCAAAATCAGATAGTATTGGAGGAGGCGCGCTTTCCTTTGAAGCGCAGTTTTATACTGTTTGGGAACAAGAGGCGACACTCGATAAGCTTTACATGCAAGGAGTCTTTATTAGATGAGCTGGGAGACATAATCATACCAAGAGGTGTAAGCGCTTTTCACTGCGACTTGCACACACTCCCGATGATACAAGACGAAGTGGTTCGAAAATTTCCTGCTACAAAATTCTGGCACTGCAAGAATCGTGTGGTGGACATATTCGGGGTTGGGGAAAGAAGAGAAATCCTCACAGCTGAGCACAATAGGGCACACAGGTCTGCTCAAGAGAACTTCAAACAGGTTCTCTCTGAATACTACTTCCCGAAAATGGCCAAACTAGCGAATGAAATTGTGCAAAACTGCAAAACGTGCGCTAAGGCCAAATACGATAGACACCCTAGACAACAACAAGAGTTGGGTAAAACACCAATCCCGTCGCATGTTGGAGAGATGCTACACATAGACATATTCTCGACTGACAAACAATTTTTTCTTACTTGCATCGACAAGTTTTCAAAATTCGCTGTCGTACAGCTTCAAGGACCATTGAGGACCTGAAGCCAGCATTGCTTCAGCTCATGAACTTTTTTCCAAAAGTGAAATCGATATACTGTGACAATGAACCAGCATTGAATTCACAGACGATTTCAACCATGCTGTACAATAATTTTGGAGTGAGTATGTCAAATGCTCCACCCTTGCATAGTGTGTCGAATGGACAAGTAGAGCGCTTTCATAGCACGTTGTTAGAGCTTGCCAGATGTTTAAAAATCGACAAGAACATAAGCGACACCGTTGAGGTCATTTTACTGGCAACTGCTGAGTACAACAAGTCAGTCCACTCGGTCATTAATAAAAGACCAGTTGACGTTGTTCAAGCACATCCGGATGAGCCTCAACAAGAAATACAGCGCAAAATCAAAGATGCACAGATCGCGCTCAGAACTAGAGAGAACGCCTCCCGGCAGAATAGAGTCTTTGAGATCGGCGAAAAGGTTTTAGTCAAGTCCAACCGAAGGCTTGAAAATAAACTCACGCCATTGTGCGAGGAAAGAACTGTACAAGCGGACCTGGGGACCACGGTCCTCATTAATGGGAGGATGGTCCACAAGTATAATTTGAAATAATTCCAGCAAACGAGTCCTTGCATACATTTTTTATTCTTTTATAAGCCACTTGGCGCAATTCTTATTTGGTATAAGTTTCATTAAATTCATTGAGGCACAATTAATTAATTCAAACAAAAAGCAAATAGAAATTAACACAAGAATCCAGGTACAAACAAGTAAGAGGTTCTAGTCGGGAGCTCCCGACTAGGGGATACCCTGAACCCTCTTATTCCATCACCAAATGCAGCGCGCGCTTATAGATAGAGAGTAGCGGGGAGGTGGCGATAGGTATAAAATGAAAGAGAATCGATATATATATACTATTCTAGAAGCTACATGTCAAGTTTGGTAACTTTAGCTCTTATTATTTACTAAAATTGCTTAAAAAACGGGATTTCGATATAAATTTTTATCGATTACTTGGAAACGGGGCAAGTTATCGTTTATCAGAAACAATATCGATCTGCGCGGGCACCTACATCTAAAATTTCAAGTCTCTAGCTCTTATAGGTTCTGAGATCCTTGCGTTCATACATACGGACGGACGGACGGATAGACAGACAGACGGACATGGCTAGATCGACTCGGCTATTAATGCTGATCAAGAATATATATCCTTCTGCCTGTTACATACATTTGCATTTTGCACAAAAACATAATACCCCTTTTACCCATTATTAATGGGTTCAGGGTATAATTAATCAACTTACTTTTACAGTCAATCAAATTCTCAAAACAACTAAAGACACTCAAGCCGATACTGGCCATTTATATGAGACATTGCTAGCCAGAAATCGAATATTAATGATGGAGTTGCAAAATCTAATGCTGGCAATAACTCTTGCAAAGGTTAACATTGTTAGCCCAAACATTCTCGATCATTCAGATTTGGCATCAGTTTGGCTGGAGGAACCCACTAATACTCCCATAGGGGATCTTATGTCCGTTGCGTCCGTGAAAGTCTTACAGTCCGTTAACATCCTTTATTTTATTATTAAATTTCCGAAAATTAAATTTGCTTACAAAAAGGTCACGATTTTCCCGGTCATACATGAGAATTTCGTACTACGCATGATGAATAATGTCGTGGCAGATTGCGATGGGGAAACGCATGCTCTCGAAAATTGCACCGCCTCTCCGGGGGCCAGATTTTGTCATCTAGCATCCGGGAGTTCATGCGCCAGAGAGCTCCACGCAGGCGGGATAGCGAATTGCGAAATCCAACCAAGCAATTCAGACGCTATAACTTTCGTAGATGACGGAATCCTAATCGTAAATGACAGGCCAGCGAAAGTGCAAGTGGACAACGGCACCGAAATCTGGGTACATGGCACGCACCTCATCACCTTCATCGACCGCGCTGTGGTGATCGGAACTTTATTCATTAACCATAACAACGTGCAGAATAAGGTCCCGGGTACTGCTAACACCCCCTTACTAAATATCACGGCCAGCCGGGACATCCTCAGTCTTCCGTACCTTCACCGACTGAGTGAAAGTAACCTAGAGGAGATCCAGAAATTCAAAGAGGACCTCGGTAGCAAAGACGTATACCAGATAATATGCATCGTGGGAGTGGTATGCGTTTTGCTCATCGGCATCGGTCTTGCGTTTTGGCGAATCACCAGAGAAGTGTTAGGAGAAGTGATCGCAGAAATAGGGTCGGCTGAGGGCGGCCTTGGTCTTAAAGGGGGAGTAGTTAAGCGGAGTCAACGAACGGTTGGCCAGAATATGACTCCGGCCACAATTGCTGAATAAGTATTGGGCATGATGTCGTTGCATAGCCGGCAGACACAGCATATTTGCGTGGCCGCTATGAACGAAGAAATAATTTAAGAATCATATTCTGTTAGCTTTAAGCCCTAAGAATTGTATCACATGTTTTTAGTTCTGAATGGCCTCTGTGAGTGACACAAGCAAAAATATATTCTACTCCGGCACTTGACCGTTATCATTAAACAGTTGATCTTTTATTGCTGAGCCACAAGGCCAGTATTGGAACACTGAATAATTCTAATTTATATAATTTATGGGGTCGGAGATGCTTCCTTCTGCCTGTTACATACATTTGCACTTTGCACAAATACAATATACCCTTTTTACCCATTTTCAATGGGTTCAGGGTAAAAAAATTGTGAATTTTTGCTTGAACCTTGAATGTGTCATAACTTTACATGTCTTATGCTCATGAGGCCGAGGTTCTTAGCCGATTTAATCGTCACAACTTGAGTCGGCACAGCTTGGTCGATTCTTGTTTGAACTCTTATTCATTCAAATCATGTTACTTTTATTTTTACAAAACCCATACCTACATTCTTTAGTTTAATAAAAATATATACATTGTAAAATAACTTCATTATATTACGTTATTTTTCAAAAGGAGGGCGATGTAATATGCATATATATCGAATGCACACTGTACTCCATACACTGTTGCATATGTATAAACAAACACAAATATAAATTCTGAGTCCCAGTCGTTAAACCAAATGACCGAAATCCGAGCCGGTCTATAAACTTTGGTCGGCTAACGGAAAGTCCAAGTGTCAGCATAATTGTCACATGCGGACCTCGCGCTCCAGCCTAAGCGAGCATAGCTATACCTAAGAATACATAACCGTCTCTCCGCTGCCGCTCCGCTGTTGGCAGCGCAGCTGCGAGACTTAGCCTTCCTTAGCTCCTAAGATATATTTGTAAAATCAGAAACTCTTGAGAAGTGGAAGCGGCACCTTCGCTGCCCCACTTAAATAAAAGAAATCCTACTTCTACAATCCTACTTCTACACTAGAACTTAAAAATATGTCGAAGCGGCCGTAGGGTCAGAATTCTTGACACTTCACATCAATCCTTTGCCTCGCAACGCAACGAATAATAACGAAAACCAGCGGTAACCGCTTTTGCTTCTTGCAACGCAACGAAAACCAGCCGTAACCGCTTTTCCCTCTTGCAACGCTTTCTTTGTGTCCTTACACGAATCAGCTGACAAAGAACTGCACGCACACCAACAACTCTATGCACGGGTCTCACTCAGTGAGAGAATTAACAGTTAGTCCTCTCACCGACTCTCAGTGATATAAGAAATACAAGTCGACAATGACAGTTATTCTGTTTTCTCTATTCTTCTTTCTTTTAATTTCGACTCATACAATATTCATGTTGCTGTACTTAAATTCGAATAACAATAACAATAACAATAGCAATGCTCCGACACGGCCAATTCTGACAATTATACGTCCTCGTGATATGCTCCGCTCAAGTGTTCTTTCGCCTTTCTTTAAATCAATGTTAAAATAATCTTTACAACTTATTTGATAGCCAAATCATACAGATGAATGTCCAGATAGCGCACCAAGTCTACCTATGTTTCTCGAAGAGGCCTTTTGATCATGACGTTACACATTTATGCGCCTGTTTCAACGCTAGTACCTTCACTGGCACTGTCTCTTGCATCTGTTTCAACCTGTACCTTCACTGGTACAAATTGCGTCTGTTTCAACGCCAACACCCGTACCTTCACTGGTACCAATTGCGTCTGTTTCAACGCTACTACTCATCATATCCTCATCCATCTCCTCAGAAACTGTCTCGACCGGTAACGCTCTTAAGCACTCATGAGGATACTTGTAGGCTCGCTTGCTTGTTAATGACTTCAAACAATATCGGTCTCCTTCAAGTAGTTCTGTTATGACAAATGGGCCTTTAAACTTGGGATCTAGTTTGGTCTGATTTCTCTCTTCACACTTGAGCAGAACATGATCACCCACTTTATGCCTTACAACGTTTGCTTTGCCTTTATCGCTTCTGTTCTTATCATAACAGGCATTATTTTCTATATTCTCTTTTGCTTGTGCTCTTAGATTTTGTAGATTATCATATTTTTCATCCCTAATGGTCTTACATCTTTTCCAATTAAAAGCTGTAAAGGACTAAACTTAGTGACCCGATTGACTGTGCAAATTATTGCTAACTGTACCTCTTTTAATGCCTCTTGCCACGAACGTTGGCCCGTCTCTAACGCTGTTAGTAAAATTTTAAGTGTACTCATTACGCGTTCGACCTGTCCATTTGCTCGACTAGCTCCTGTGGCAATTAAATGCAACTCGATGTTATGTGCAGAGCAAGATTCCTTAAACCCAGATCCTGCAAAACATCGCCCCTGATCTGCTATGATACGGGATGGTACACCAAACAAGGAAATAACCACCTTCAGTGATACTATACAATTAGCTGCATCTATCTTCAGTGTATGGTGCAAATAAACGTACTTTGTAAACGCATCTATAAAGACTATAACATACTATTTTTGGTCGTTCTTGCCACTTAGTTTATCGGTGATGTCTACATGTACCGTATGTCAGGGTATTTTCCCAAATTGCGGTTTCGATAGCTTGCACGTGATGCAATTATCAATAAACTTTCGTACGTATTTCGTCATACCTTCAAACCAGTAACAACTGTACACTTTATCGAGGGTCTTCTCCCAACCAAGGTGCATTTTAGCCTCATGAATGTGGTTAATGACAGCCCATCTATAAGATCTTGGAACTACAGGTAACCAACGGGTTCTACCATTTCTTTGAATTTTACGATACAGCAAGCCTAGTCTCAACTCATACGTACTGGCAACATTCTCGTTTAATTCATTGTTTTTTAGTTTAGAGATTAAAGATGTCATTTCGAGATCTCGTTGCTGGTCAGCTATATGCCAGGTGTCACTTAATTCAGTTAAATCTACGCGCATTTCAGGAGCTTTGACAGCAAACTGTAGCTTTTTTGTTATTGGGTTTCTTGAGAAGAAGTCTACATGCGCCATGCGTTTTCCCTTTCTGTACACAATATCGAATTCAAAAGATTGCAAGTACAACCACCATCGATATACCTTGTCATCTAACTCAATCTTTTGTTGACTTGCCTTTAAAGAGTTACAGTCAGTATATACTGTAAATTTGATACCTTTTAAATAATGTTGATAATATTTTACTGCGTTAAATACTGCCAAGGTTTCCAAAAGATATAAGTTATACCTTGACTCTGCTGGGGCTGTACATTTACTGTAATACTCGATAACATGGTTTCTATCTTTTATTTTGTGCATAAGTATTGCACCATAACCCACTGAGCTAGCATCTGTATGCAGCTCAACCGGATATTGTGGATCGAAAATGGTTAATACCGGGCTACGGGTCAGTGCAAAGATTATCTCCTTTCTCACTACTTCATGACTTTCTTTCCAATCAAAACATTTATTGTCTTTAGACGTAAGACAAAATAGAGGCTTTAAAGTTTCGGAGAATTTCGGCACGAATTGTCTAAAGTATGATGCTAATCCAATGAACTTTCTTGGCTGCGTAACCGTTTGCGGCGGTGGCAATGCAACTAATGCCTGCAATTTTCGAGGATTAGGTCTAAGCTCACCTGCCTCTACTTCGTAACCCAAATACTCTATTTTTGATTTTAAAAATGTACATTTTTCGAAATTAAATGAGAATCCAGCTTGAATAAGAATTTCTATGACTTTCTGCAATCTTGAAATTGCCTCATCTTTAGTTTCGGCCACGACCAATACATCATCTATGTAAACCACAACATACGAATACGAAAGTGGCCCCAACGCTTTTATTATTGCCCGCTGAAACACCGACGGAGCATTTTTTAAACCAAACGGCATTGCCAAAAACTCAAATTGCCCATCTGGCGTTACAAATGCTGTACGCTCTACCGAATCTGGGTGAATAGCTATTTGGTAAAATCCGCTGGCCATGTCCAAACAAGAAAAATACCTTCCCCCACGTAGCCTTGCAATTTGGTCGAAGATAAGAGGCAATGGAAATTTATCCGAAACTGTGTTAGCGTTAAGCTCCCTAAAGTCGACGCATAAGCGATCAGTTCCGTTTTTCTTTCTTACCAATAAAATCGGACTCGCAAATGGGGAACAGCTCGGTCTTATAATATTTGCCGCCATCAACTCATTAATTTTTTCGCGAACAGTTTGCTTCTCATCTACACTAAGCCTATATGGTCGCCTTTGTACCATTTTATTTGGATCTATTAACCGAATTTCCAACTGGCCTGTGTTAACCTGTTTCTCTGGAACGCCAGAGATAAAATGTTCCATGTATGGTTTCAAAACGTTTATTAAACGGCTCTTGTCAGCTTTGTCTAACTCTACATTTTGGTTAATACATTCTTCATATGTTTTGGGTTCAGTAACAACATTACTCAGCTTTACTTTATAAATGCAGAATCTGTCTGACTCGATCGTCACTCCGAAACCTTGACTTAAAATTTCCCTGCCTATCATAACATCGTGTTTCAAATATTTGTCCATAACGACATGGAATAACATTTCCAAAATAAAGTCATTAATGGTTACATTGGTCAAAATTTGCGTGGAGCTACATACAGAATCGTTTCCAATACCCTTAAGCATTACTACGTTAAAAAATCTTTTTCCAGAGAATTTTCCAGCTGCGCTTTCCTTAATGAGTGAACACTCGGCTCCAGAGTCAAAACAAAAATCAACGAACTCACCAGAATGACCGAGCACACCTTTTGGTTCCATTACCGAACATATGTTCACTCTCTTTTCAGAGCTTTGTCCAGTCGAAGGGCACCCAGTAGAAATGTGACCAGCCTGTCCACACTTGTAGCATATTACGTTGGATTTTTGCTCTTTTGGTCTCATACCAATGCCTCCAGCATGCCCGCTTTCCAATGGTTGTGATTCGCGATTTTTCTTCTGGCGGCAGTCTGCGATTTTGTGCCCTGTCTTTCCACAATAATGGGAAACGATGTTTGACAACTTCTGCTTCTTCCTTTCAGGTCCCACAGTAGTTTCTGCTTTCGAAGTCTCTAGACGCTGCCCGATTTCATATACCTGCAACTGTTGCTGTAATTCGCATCGCGATTTGATGTTTGTGGTGCACAGAAGCTTTTTTAGTCTGCTGTCCAGTTGCGCAGTATGCGCAAGCACAACTGACACCAACAATTCCTCCAGCTCCATATTTTTCATTTTCGTCATTAACGAAGTGACGAGTCGGCTTGCATATGACGACATGCACTCTCCAGTCCCTGGGCGTCCGTCTAGCAGCTTAAGAAATGTTGCTGTTATTGTCTCTACGCCGACAAATCTTTGCGTAGAAAGTTGCTTGAACTCAACTCAAGTCATGCCAGGAAAACAGATTTGTGAAAGCCATTGCGATGCACTGCCCTCCAAAGCTTTACTGAGGGCAATCACGAGCGCACAACCCTCAAGTGGATTTTTAATAAAAATCATATCGGCCGTAATACTCCAAGCACATGCATCAGCACCGGTAGCTTCGGGGTTGTATTTTGGTAAAAACACCGTCTTTGACTCACGAGGCGCTGCGTTAGCCTGCACTGTTCGCAGCAACTCAATAAAATTTCTATTTTGTTGCTCCAAAATTTGACACAACTGAGAGTTAGGAGGATCCAATCCCACTTCTGATGTAGAAGCGGCCGTAGGGTCAGAATTCTTCACACTTTGAGCAGCGAGTCCCGGCATCTATGTTGGTGGCATTTGCTTCTCTTTTCTAAGTTTCGCAGTGCGCAATCACGTCCGTTCGCTCAGACCATTTACTTCTGTCTGTCCACATCAATCCTTTGCCTCGCAACGCAACGAATAATAACGAAAACCAGCGGTAACCGCTTTTGCTTCTTGCAACGCATCGAAAACCAGCGGTAACCGCTTTTGCTTCTTGCAACGCAACGAAAACCAGC
The DNA here is from genome assembly GCA_035045725.1 of Drosophila ezoana. Classification (NCBI taxonomy): domain Eukaryota; kingdom Metazoa; phylum Arthropoda; class Insecta; order Diptera; family Drosophilidae; genus Drosophila; species Drosophila ezoana. Next base: position 1,079,276 of record JAWNOU010000199.1, read on the forward strand.
CGTAACCGCTTTTCCTCATACTCTCATACTATATTCATGTTGCTGTACTTAAATTCGAATAACAATAACAATAACAATAGCAATGCTCCGACAAATATAATAAACATACACACAACTTGAGAACAATAAAAATATATTTTTAATAAAAAAAAAAAACAAAAACAATTTTGTTAAACATACAATAGTTCCATGTAATTTCGTTATTTCTGCTAAAAAGGGAAGCATGCGCATTGTTACCCTTCGTTACAATCTTAAAAATTGCCATTGACAACAATGGATATACACAAACGAAACAAAACATAAGCGCAAGTCAATGACTCGATCAATTGTAGTATGATCAGCCACTTGACGGCCACTGTCTTATGCCGTCTTAACGCATCAGCGCCGACCATGTATCCCACGGGCGAATACCCGGGAGCGCTATGTACAAGAAGTACATAGCTGCACGCGCACTCATACTTTGGTGCAACTGTATATGTATGAGTGCGCTCTCCCTCTTAGACTATTTTGGCCTTAACATAATTAAGTTTAATTTGTAAGCTACGATAAGGTTATTTTAATTTAATAAAGAACATTCAGAAAACTACATCCACTTGAGTTCTAACTTCTATCATCAGATATCGTTTTGAGATACTGCGATGTTGACGAGTTACTAAAGTCGTTTTGGTTCGATGGGCCTTCTTTTTTAAAGGAACCAAGATAATCTGATAACACATGAGATGCACACCTTAGAAAAAACTGCTGTTGGACTAGCAGCTTTGGTAGACCAAGTAATCTTCCGGGAAACTATCAACTAAAAGTTCATCTATCACGGCAAAACTCAAAAATTTAAAATCGACCAGTATAATTTGAAATTATCCCGACGGCACTGGAGAGAAGAACCTTTCCAGAAAATAGTCAAATTCATCCAAAGAGTTGAATTCAAAGATAAAATAGATGGGGTTCGAAACGGTACGCGTGTAGGTCATAAAGTGCATCTTAATCCATTTATCCATGATTATAATAGATCTCGGTGTCCCTTTTCGTTGTTGCGAATAGGAGGACGACTTGCATATGCTCCTATTTCGTATGGTGCAAAGTTTCCCCTTATTCTGAATAGAAGTCCGCAATTCGCCAGAAGCTTAATTAGATACCTGCATTTGTCTTGCTATCCCAAGAGAAATCATGAGTCTTCTTCGTGAGCTAATCAACCTCCAAATAGGTCAGTCGTCCGACAGTGAGTTCAGACATCCGTTGTTTTAAAGGCAAATCTCGTCTGCTAACACAAGCCATGGAAAGTTTACCATCATATCCACTCCGAGCGACCCGCTAATTTTCCAAGTGCGTGGAAGGCCTACGTATAACCATTATTTGATTGGCAGTTTCGGGCGAATCAAGGAAGAGGCTGACGCAATTTGCAAGTTAACATCAAAAAAGCGGATGCAAATTTGTGTTTATACTGCCAGGAGCTCTGCACTCCGGGGGACTGTGGTAGGGAGTCTGCTGTTAGCTGATACAGTCGAATCTGGTCGCAGTCGAACTAAATCTCAAGCCAGGTCCCCTCAAGCCAGCGCTCAGCGAGGACCCAAGCGAGGCTCTACTGCCAGGACACCTACTTATTGGAGGTCAATTAAGGGCTCTCCTGCAATGAGGACTCCGAACCAGCAGGGTCTAACCCGTTTGAATCGATGGTGAGCTGGATTTTTGCTCAAGCAACATTTTTGCGGCGATGATTAAAGGAGTATGTTCTTGGTCTCTAAGTGCGGACCTAGTGGCAACATCGGTTGCCAATCGCCGTCGTTGAAAAGCTGGATGTCGTCGCCAAGGACAGTGGCTGATCGATAAAGTGACGGTGGTGCACGCAGGAGAGTACGGTTTCCTTAGAGTGGCAGAGGTTGGCGCGGCCAGTGGTGGAAAATTTAAAAGGCCGATCCACAAGATGACACGGCTGTCAGTTTAATGAAGCCCACATTCGCAATAAAAGTTTGTCATTCGCTTTAGGGGCGAATTCGCCTCACTTTGCCACCGTAGCTTAATCTGTCCTTAAAAAGTTTTAGCTGTCAGTTTTTAAATTATGCGAAAAGTATTAGCTCAAAGCGCATAAAATTTATATAAAAACACTTATCTCTTACCTCTGCGTGATAGGTACGAGGATACGCTGCCACGGACTCAAGAAGGGACAACAGTCCGTCCCGCGGAGGGAATCCGACAGTCGTTGGTGTCATTCATGCGTATGAAGTTTTGTCTAAAAGACGGTATGCACACCATTGCGAGAGCACTGATAACGAGCGAAATGCATATGCTCCAGACCGAGGAGCGGCTCCTAGACTTTATATTGGAGAATTTGCTTTCGATTTTTTTTGCCGATTTTACTACATCGACGTTTTAAACACCCTCAAAGGTTTTACCGCTATCAGTAGCATACCAAGACTGGGCTGCTTATTCTATCACTTGGCGAAATAATTTGCATGAAGGACGAAATTCTCCCATTCATAGGACTCAAAGTGGCCGCTTGCCCGAATCACAGGAGCTTAAGTATTTTACAATATATTCGAAAATATATTAGTTTTAAATTAAATTTAAAATTTAAGTTATTATAATAACGAATATTTGTCATTCGACAGCCATTATAAGTTCATAATAGCTTAGCACTGGTTTCGTTAATAAATATTTTTTATTGGCAATTACGTTTTAAGATAGAGTAGAACCTTTTTTATCATGTCTAACTTTCTTTGTCATTTGTTTGAAGGAAAACTCCCTCGTGCAATCAATTTATAAATGTTGTTGGAAAAAAAGATGAGTAAAAATTTAAAAGTTTTCAAATTCACTTAGCCAACAGCACACGCACACATGTATGTTTTTATACCCTGAAAATTGAAAATGGGTAAAAAGGGTATATTGTATTTGTGCAATGTATTCAACAGGCAGAAGGAAGCATCTCCGACCCCATAAAGTTGATATATTGTTGAGCAGCATCAACAGCCGAGGCGATCTAGCTATGTCCGTCTGTCTCTCCGTCCGTCTATCCTTATGTATGAACGCAAGGATATCTGAACCTATAAGAGCTAGAGACTTCAAATTAGATGTAGGTGCTCCTAGCGCGCAGATCGAGTTTGTTTCCGATAGTCAATAACTTACTCCGTTTTCAAGCAATCGATAAAAATCGATATCGACATCCTGTGTTTTGAGCAAATTGGGTTAATTATAAGAGCTAGAGTCACCAAACTTGACATGTAGCTTCTAGAATAGTATATGTACATACATTTCGCCATGCTTACATTCTAAAAACTGTGGGATTATTATAATTTTAAATTTCTTATTTAAAGTTGCCGCTTGTCTTCGTTGATATATCAGCTGTTTATGGATATGATACTGTCACATATTTCATAACATCGATAGAAATCTCGATTATTCATCGCAAACAACACGAAAAGTTCAGGGCAAATTTAAACATTTTTCAAAAATGTGACAATTTTGAAAAATGTGTGAAATGTGCTTTCTTATGGGGCAACGTACATGCCGCATTCTACACATTTTGCGAAAATGTGACATTTTCAGAAATGTGTAAGAAATGTGTGCAGTGGACAGAGGCTATTACTTCAATCGAGCGCGTAGCGCGAGCTGCATTTGGTGTTGGAATAAGAGGGTTCAGAATAATCCCTAGAACTAGAACCTCTTACTTGTAATAGTTGTTTTATATAATAATTTAACAAATGGTGAATACGAATAGATAAACGAATACAGTATAATTTGCTTAGCTGCCTCGATACTTAGCTGCATCGGTAAAATAGCTGCCTGGAATTTTCTTTCCGCTGCATTAAGATCTAATTGTGGATGAAAATAAGTGCATCTAACCTAACAGCCTTTTGCACATAAGCGCCTTATATCGGCAGTAATTTTTTGCCAATTTCTATGAATATCATGTAAGTTAACTGCGCCATCTATGACCAGATGACTTGATTTTTGATTTGTTTTTCTTATGTATACAAGTTGAATTACTGAAGTTGAATTAAATGTAATTTAAATGAAGTTAATAAAAACTACAAAATTAATTAATTTAACTTAGTACTAATAAATACAATTCGGTGCAACTTAATAAAAGTAAAGGTTACTATGAAATCGATTCGCTTTTAGGGAAAAAAAAAATTAAGTTAGCTGACTTTTAAGGATAGCTGCCTCTAATGTCCGTGCAAAGTACTCGAGGCAGCTAAGCAAATTATACTGTATAATCAAATTTTTTTGATGAGTAAAATTCCAATCACATTGAAATATACTGAGCCAGTTACCAATTTCACTAGCGATTGCAGTGTTTCGTATCCAAAGATCGTTGCACCCTGTTCAGATTTAGAACCATTAGTGAACCACTGTTGGCTAACCGGTTCCCCGCATGAGTTGACATTTTCCCATGACTTCTGGCTTGATTTTGACCCTTAAGTACCTCTGTATCGAAAAGCATGAAAACAATCCATTTGAGATATTTATACATAAGTTAAGTTGAGTTACAAATCCAATCTGTCTTTTTTCAAATCATGTGAGCAAACGCTTAGGCTCCCAAACATATATACAAGTTAGTTAATGATATTTTTGGTCGCTTAATTGTTAGGTTAGAGCCGATCGGCTTATCAATGAAACAAAAAGGTTTAATTTAATTGTTTATTTCCGGGGTGGCTGCTGGGTACGCTTCCAAATAAACACTAAAGTATAAAGAATGCAGAAGCAAAAACTAAGCCTAAGAATTCCGGCTACAGAGCGCTGCTGCAGATGTGGCAAAAAAAATACAGCGTAAGCGCCTCATGCAAGCGATCAACTTTCTCAGCGGATGTTTTACATGAGCTATCATTGACAGATAGGACCGTCGCTGGCCGCATCGCAGGTCCCTGAACGCTGACAATGCTGTGTAAGGATTTTTTCGAGTACGAGTCCGACGACATATTAATATTAAGAACGAAACTAGCTCTTAGGAAATAATGAATAAGAACATAGTATATCGATTAAAGGTTAAGTTTGATTAAAATATAATATAATTTAAACAGTCAGTGGTCATGTTTTATCGTTGGGCAAGGGAGACCAAACAGTGCTAATTTATTTTCAATTTTAATTCCGCGCCGGAGTTATCCTAGTGGCACCCATCTTATCTGCAACAACTTTACAAGGAACTCCCCTCCTAAAGTGCGAGTGTACCAAGAGTCCAAGACATCAATTACTTGACTTGGCTAGTGTCTGATCGCTTATTGATGTTCTTCGGAACTTCGCTGTTTATTATAGTCGCATAGAACGAGGGCTCGATGTTCTCAAGTGCATTGACATTTTAGCGCGACAATGCATCGGCAACTTGGTTATCTTTGAATGGCTTGCAGAAGATGTTGGTGCCCGTCTCGTCAATACGAGTTTTACAGCTCTTAATCTTTGCGTTTATGTAATTTTTTAAAACTGCAAACCAAACAACACCTTTTATTGGGATTCGCTAAAGCTAAACTTTCCAGGTTCGGAAAAACTTTTAGTTAATAGTTGTCTGTCTGTACGTGGTCGTAGAGCTGACGTTTGGGCTCTGCTTAAAAGCCGGGTTTTTTCCTTTTAAAGCTGAGTATATAGTTGAGTTGTCAACTCACTTAAATTGAGAACTCGTTTCTCAGAACGGTTTCTCTCTGGATGTAAGTTTCTGTTTGAGTCGTCTAAGGTCTAAGGTTTTCGAGGTTTTGTTTTTTGTTTTTGGTTCGAGATCCGGTTTATTTATTATAATCAGCCCTCAAAAATATGAAACCGATTCCTAAGCACTGAGCAGTATCTAATCCGGTTGAGTGTCCCGGAATTCTGTAGTTTCCGGTAACCCTATTCCAAATGTACAGGTGATTATTGAAACGGGTCATGGAGACATGCGTCTCTCACCCAGCAAGTCAGGAAGTGAAGCATCCGATTTGATGTTCAGGCGGGTCATCTGTGTTTCCCAGGAGCCATCGAAAAGAGAGCGGTCGACTTGGACCAAGAGCGATGAGCAATACTTGGCCGTCGGAGTCAACATTCTCTGGACTCACGATTTCGGACGAGGTGTAGATAAGAAACGTATCCAAGTATCGGGTATACGCCAACAAGGTAGGCAGCAGTCTCCCCCGTGGAGAAACTACGTCGGGGAAAAGGGACGAAACTAGTGAGGTTGATGGGAGAGGTGAGTCAGGCAGCGAAGACACCTGGTAAGCCAACCTGAAAGCAGAACTGTGAGTCCTTTTGGAGAAGGAGTTGGCACCATTCAATGGGTTTAAGGCGTATATATATTCATCCATTGAATCTTAATCAAGTACAGCGAACTCCTAAAGCAGAGGTGGCACCCAAGCAATCTGGCGACGCGACGAGTTATCGACAAGCACGGTGGAGAATTGTGTAGCATGTTACATGCAAATAAGCATATGCCCACCATATTGCAGTGTATACAATATGTTAAGTGGTCATATGCTCAATCTCAAAGTTAGAGTATCAAGCGCATTGTTTACATAATACAACTACCGCCAAGTGCCGTAATATGATCAGCCACTTATATGTGGACTGGCCTGCAGCGTGAGATCTGCAGCGTAAGCACTATGACGTTTTGACCGTTCGGTCCCAAGCGCATTCCAATGTATATGCCTTCTGCATGTACATATAACAACATATATACAAATACATATGGCATGCTATGTACTCCCGTTCTGCCGCTGCTTTGAGCGACAGAACTCCAAACTCTAGTATGTACTTTAGGCTAAGTCCATTTTAAATAAAGAGAGACGATTCATTCTGAATCTGACCAACAAGCGAACCACATATGTTAACATTCCTACATGGCGACCGTGACTAAGGTCAAGCCAGACCTGGACATGGAAAAGCAGCAACGGCAGTAACAATAACAACAACAGCAGCAACGGCAGTAACAACAACAGTAGTAACGGTAGTCACAACGATAACAACAACAACAACAGCAGGAACAACATAATGCAAAGAAGAAAAAAAGAGGGCTCCTAGCAGGATCGCCAAAATAAAAAAAAAAACGCAGTGAGTAGAGTGTGATGAGTGCAAAGCGAAGCGGTGTGGTAAAAAGACTTAAGGCCAGAAAGGCAGAATTATTGAAGCTGTTAAACAGCAAAAATGTCATAAGTTGGGACAACTCGGTTAAGTTACATGCCGAAGTTGAACACATAAAAAACTTACTTTCAACACGAATAAGTCAAACACCAGCCGCGCACACATCCACCTACCCTGATATCAAAAATATTGCAAAGCAAAAATTAATCCAACCACCACCCAAATTAAAGGAGATTCCGAAGCTGAAGAAGACCTGCCCTAATGACTGCGAGGGACCGTTAAACTCACCTCACTGTGAGTACACTTGTGCAGCCTGCACCGGTGCCCCAACACAGAAGCAGTAACAACCTGTGCAGCCAGCACCGGTCCCGTCTGACGCACCAAGTCAGGCCAAAGATAAGTGAACCGACAGCGCTTCCAAGAGCGCATATTTTTTTTTTCCATTGCACTGCGTTGCATATTTTTTTTTATATATTATAAAAAAAAATAATGTACAATTGAACGACATTAAAGTTGCCCGATAAGCGTATGGCCTGAAAACCATACAAAACAAGTAAGAGGTTCTAGTCGGGAGCTCCCGACTAGGGGATACCCTGAACCCTCATATTCCTACACCAAATGCAGCGCGCGCTTATAGATAGAGAGTAGCGGGGAGGTGGCGATAGGTATAAAATGAAAGATAATCGATATATATATACTTTTCTAGAAGCTACATGTCAAGTTTGGTAACTCTAGCTCTTATTATTTACCAAAATTGCTTAAAAAACAGGATATCGATATACATTTTTATCGATTACTTGGAAACGGGGCAAGTTATCGATTATCGGAAACAAACTCGATCTGCGTAGGACCTAGGAGCACCTACATCTAAAATTTCAAGTCTCTAGCTCTTATAGGTTCTGAGATCCTTGCGTTCATACATAACGGACGGACGGACGGACGGACGGACGGACGGACGGACGGACGGACAGACAGACGGACATGGCTAGATCGACTCGGTTATTAATGCTGATCAAGAATATATATACTTTATGGGGTCGGAGATGCTTCCTTCTGCCTGTTACATACATTTGGATTTTGCACAAAAACATAATACCCCTTTTACCCATTTTTAATGGGTTCAGGGTATAAAAATAGGCAGGAAAAATTGTAAATTCACCTGCGAGTGAATAATAAAAAGAAAAGACAAATAGCCAAAGGGCAATATATAGACAAATAAAAGAAAATTAAGTTAAAAAAAAAAACAATTGTTTAAGACTTGCCATATGCAGTAAATTTTTTGTAAAAAAAAAAATAATAATTTCAATATAATACACCAAAATTATGGATATATATATATATATATAATAAAAAAAAAAAAAAAAAAACGTAAATTTTTTTTAATTTAAACGAATGAACAATACGATTAGTAAAACGACAGACATAAATAATATAATACCTTATGAGAAATTGGCGTATTACAAAATGCCTTTAATAGAATCTAAAACAGTGGATTCCACTGCTAACGTAATTAATAAAGTAGAATCCAGTAATGTAGATTTAGGTCTGACCAACACATTGTTAATAATTATCGTTGTTATTCTCAGCGCAAACTTAATTTTTAAACTGTACAAGTTACACAATAAATGTTTGCGAAAAAAATATATGAGCAAGGCTAACGATCTAGATAAAACCTAGAAAACAAAAAATTTTAACAAAAGCCGCTACATCGATTATTGTTAATAACAATAACAATAATAACAATATATTAATAAATTCAAAAATAAAAAAAAAAATACAATAATGTCAACAAAAAGTTTATTAAAGAATATATATATTTAATGGAATGGAATGAAATTGTTTCCATTATTAAGCAACAACGTTCTGAGTTTGATAGATCATTTAAGTGCCTCAATAAAAGTGCACTAATATCAAACCAAACAAAGATAAAACATGTTCAAGTTCTAGTAGAATCATACAACAAAGTCCGTGACATTGTAAACAACAATGAACGTAGGTTAAGCGATTTACATTTAACACAATCAATTGACGTGTTAAAAAGGCTGCGTGAAAATATTAGACACATTTCGGAAAGACATAATTTTCAAATATTTCTTCCAAATGCGCTAAATACACCAGCAACATTCGAAATCACTGATTTAATGGAATCAGTAGAAGAAGAACTTGAACAAAAGCAAGAACAAATCGAAATAGTCGACATGGCTCAAACACCAGTAGATTTTCTTAAGTTAGCCTCATCGCTCTTACCAGAGTTTGATGGCAAGGCAGAAAATTTAAAAAGCTTCATAGATGCTCTGAATCTGGTAGATTCTCTAAAAGTAACACACGAAGCACTTACTGTAAGTCTTGTTAAGACAAAACTAAAAGGCCATGCCAGGAACCTGATAAGTGATGAGAACACTATTGCAGCTCTCATATCGAAACTATCGGACAAAGTAAAAGGAGAGTCAGTAGAAGTTATTTCTGCTAAACTTCTAAACTTACAACAAAAGAGCAAAACGGCCAATCAATATACCCAAGAGGTAGAAAAATTGACTAAGTCTCTAGAAGGAGCTTATATCAGTGATGGTTTGTCACCTGATTTAGCTAATAAGTACAGCACAACACTTGCTGTCGAAGCTATGACTCAGAACTGCTCCATTGATAAGGTAAAACTTATCATGCAGGCAGGTACATTCAGTAACATGAATGATGCCATTTCAAAGTTTGTTAACAGTTGCACAGAAGCAACTGGTCAAACAAACACTGTTCTACACTACCGACAACGACAAAATTACATTAATAATAGAGGTGGTCGTGGTCGTGGTAATAATCGCGGAAGAGGTTATTACCAAAGTAACAACAACAGAGGCCAACATAATAATAATAACCAAGGAGGTTATAGATCTCATGGTCAAAATAGAGGCAACTTTAGAGGCCGAAGCAACCAAAATCAAAATAATAATAATGTGAGAGTAGCACAAAACAGTTCGGAAAACTCTCAAAACCCTTCAAAACCAAAAAGTGCCACACAATAATCAATAAAACATATTCAATAAATTTTAATCTCAATATCTTTGTAAAATTTCGTAACAATGTTACAAAAACTATTTTAACATTTTTAATCGATACTGGTGCAGACATTTCAATTCTTAAAATTAATTCTGATCACTTCGATACAATTTCTGAAGATTAAACTATAAATATTCAAGGAATAGGCCAAGGGGTTATAAAGTCCCAAGGCACTACTCTAATAGATCTTCAATTCAAACAATATACAATTCCACACGAATTTAACATAGTAAATGCAAACTTCGCAATACCTTGTGATGGAATTATAGGCATCGATTTTATAAAAAAATTTAATTGCCTACTAGATTTCAAACCAACTGAAGACTGGCTTATAATTCGACCTCAAAATCTTACTTATCCAATTTATGTTCCGTTTTTCTTTCTTACCAATAAAATCGGACTCGCAAATGGGGAACAGCTCGGTCTTATAATATTTGCCGCCATCAACTCATTAATTTTTTCGCGAACAGTTTGCTTCTCATCTACACTAAGCCTTTATGGTCGCCTTTGTACCATTTTATTTGGATCTATTAACCGAATTTCCAACTGGCCTGTGTTAACCTGTTTCTCTGGAACGCCAGAGATAAAATGTTCCATGTATGGTTTCAAAACGTTTATTAAACGGCTCTTGTCAGCTTTGTCTAACTCTACATTTTGGTTAATACATTCTTCATATGTTTTGGGTTCAGTAACAACATTACTCAGCTTTACTTTATAAATGCTGAATCTGTCTGACTCGATCGTCACTCCGAAACCTTGACTTAAAATTTCCCTGCCTATCATAACATCGTGTTTCAAATATTTGTCCATAACGACATGGAATAACATTTCAAAAATAAAGTCATTAATGGTTACATTGGTCAAAATTTGCGTGGAGCTACATACAGAATCGTTTCCAATACCCTTAAGCATTACTACGTTAAAAAATCTTTTTCCAGAGAATTTTCCAGCTGCGCTTTCCTTAATGAGTGAACACTCGGCTCCAGAGTCAAAACAAAAATCAACGAACTCACCAGAGCTCTTTTCAGAGCTTTGTCCAGTCGAAGGGCACCCAGTAGAAATGTGTCCAGCCTGTCCACACTTGTAGCATATTACGTTGGATTTTTGCTCTTTTGGTCTCATACCAATGCCTCCAGCATGCCCGCTTCCCAATGGTTGTGATTCGCGATTTTTCTTCTGGCGGCAGTCTGCGATTTTGTGCCCTGTCTTTCCACAATAATGGGAAACGATGTTTGACAACTTCTGCTTCTTCCGTTCAGGTCCCACAGTAGTTTCTGCTTTCGAAGTCTCTAGACGCTGCCCGATTTCATATACCTGCAACTGTTGCTGTAATTCGCATCGCGATTTGATGTTTGTGGTGCACAGAAGCTTTTTTAGTCTGCTGCCCAGTTGCGCAGTATGCGCAAGCACAACTGACACCAACAATTCCTCCAGCTCCATATTTTTCATTTTCGTCATTAACGAAGTGACGAGTCGGCTTGCATACGACGACATGCACTCTCCAGTCCCTGGGCGTCCGTCTAGCAGCTTAAGAAATGTTGCTGTGGTTGTCTCTACGCCGACAAATCTTTGCGTAGAAAGTTGCTTGAACTCAACTCAAGTCATGCCAGGAAAACAGATTTGTGAAAGCCATTGCGATGCACTGCCCTCCAAAGCTTTACTGAGGGCAATCACGAGCGCACAACCCTCAAGTGGATTTTTAATAAAAATCATATCCAAGCACATGCATCAGCACCGGTAGCTTCGGGGTTGTATTTTGGTAAAAACACCGTCTTTGACTCACGAGGCGCTGCGTTAGCCTGCACTGTTCGCAGCAACTCAATAAAATTTCTATTTTGTTGCTCCAAAATTTGACACAACTGAGAGTTAGGAGGATCCAATCCCACTTCTGATGTAGAAGCGGCCGTAGGGTCAGAATTCTTCACACTTTGAGCAGCGAGTCCCGGCATCTTTGTTGGTGGCATTTGCTTCTCTTTTCTAAGTTTCGCAGTGCGCAATCACGTCCGTTCGCTCAGACCATTTACTTCTGTCTGTCCACATCAATCCTTTGCCTCGCAACGCAACGAATAATAACGAAAACCAGCGGTAACCGCTTTTGCTTCTTGCAACGCATCGAAAACCAGCGGTAACCGCTTTTGCTTCTTGCAACGCAACGAAAACCAGCCGTAACCGCTTTTCCTTCTTGCAACGAACTGCACGCACACCAACAACTCTATGCACGGGTCTCACTCAGTGAGAGAATTAACAGTTAGTCCTCTCACCGACTCTCAGTGATATAAGTAATACAAGTCGACAATGACAGTTATTCTGTTTTCTCTATTCTTCTTTCTTTTAATTTCGACTCATACAATATTCATGTTGCTGTACTTAAATTCGAATAACAATAACAATAACAATAGCAATGCTCCGACAAATATAATAAACATACACACAACTTGAGAACAATAAAAATATATTTTTAATAAAAAAAAAAAAAACAAAAACAATTTTGTTAAACATACAATAGTTCCATGTAATTTCGTTATTTCTGCTAAAAAGGGAAGCATTCGCATTGTTACCCTTCGTTACAATCTTAAAAATTGCCATTGACAACAATGGATATACACAAACGAAACAAAACATAAGCGCAAGTCAATGACTCGATCAATTGTAGTATGATCAGCCACTTGACGGCCACTGTCTTATGCCGTCTTAACGCATCAGCGCCGACCATGTATCCCACGGGCGAATACCCGGGAGCGCTATGTACAAGAAGTACATAGCTGCACGCGCACTCATACTTTGGTGCAACTGTATATGTATGAGTGCGCTCTCCCTCTTAGACTATTTTGGCCTTAACATAATTAAGTTTAATTTGTAAGCTACGATAAGGTTATTTTAATTTAATAAAGAACATTCAGAAAACTACATCCACTTGAGTTCTAACTTCTATCATCAGATATCGTTTTGAGATACTGCGATGTTGACGAGTTACTAAAGTCGTTTTGGTTCGATGGGCCTTCTTTTTTAAAGGAACCAAGATAATCTGATAACACATGAGATGCACACCTTAGAAAAAACTGCTGTTGGACTAGCAGCTTTGGTAGACCAAGTAATCTTCCGGGAAACTATCAACTAAAAGTTCATCTATCACGGCAAAACTCAAAAATTTAAAATCGACCAGTATAATTTGAAATTATCCCGACGGCACTGGAGAGAAGAACCTTTCCAGAAAATAGTCAAATTCATCCAAAGAGTTGAATTCAAAGATAAAATAGATGGGGTTCGAAACGGTACGCGTGTAGGTCATAAAGTGCATCTTAATCCATTTATCCATGATTATAATAGATCTCGGTGTCCCTTTTCGTTGTTGCGAATAGGAGGACGACTTGCATATGCTCCTATTTCGTATGGTGCAAAGTTTCCCCTTATTCTGAATAGAAGTCCGCAATTCGCCAGAAGCTTAATTAGATACCTGCATTTGTCTTGCTATCCCAAGAGAAATCATGAGTCTTCTTCGTGAGCTAATCAACCTCCAAATAGGTCAGTCGTCCGACAGTGAGTTCAGGCATCCGTTGTTTTAAAGGCAAATCTCGTCTGCTAACACAAGCCATGGAAAGTTTACCATCATATCCACTCCGAGCGACCCGCTAATTTTCCAAGTGTGGTCGCGACCTAATGAATGCGTGGAAGGCCTACGTATAACCATTATTTGATTGGCAGTTTCGGGCGAATCAAGGAAGAGGCTGACGCAATTTGCAAGTTAACATCAAAAAAGCGGATGCAAATTTGTGTTTATACTGCCAGGAGCTCTGCACTCCGGGGGACTGTGGTAGGGAGTCTGCTGTTAGCTGATACAGTCGAATCTGGTCGCAGTCGAACTAAATCTCAAGCCAGGTCCCCTCAAGCCAGCGCTCAGCGAGGACCCAAGCGAGGCTCTACTGCCAGGACACCTACTTATTGGAGGTCAATTAAGGGCTCTCCTGCAATGAGGACTCCGAACCAGCAGGGTCTAACCCGTTTGAATCGATGGTGAGCTGGATTTTTGCTCAAGCAACATTTTTGCGGCGATGATTAAAGGAGTATGTTCTTGGTCTCTAAGTGCGGACCTAGTGGCAACATCGGTTGCCAATCGCCGTCGTTGAAAAGCTGGATGTCGTCGCCAAGGACAGTGGCTGATCGATAAAGTGACGGTGGTGCACGCAGGAGAGTACGGTTTCCTTAGAAAATTTAAAAGGCCGATCCACAAGATGACACGGCTGTCAGTTTAATGAAGCCCACATTCGCAATAAAAGCTTGTCATTCGCTTTAGGGGCGAATTCGCCTCACTTTGCCACCGTAGCTTAATCTGTCCTTAAGAAGTTTTAGCTGTCAGTTTTTAAAATATGCGAAAAGTATTAGCTCAAAGCGCATAAAATTTATATAAAAACACTTATCTCTTACCTCTGCGTGATAGGTACGAGGATACGCTGCCACGGACTCAAGAAGGGACAACAGTCCGTCCCGCGGAGGGAATCCGACAGTCGTTGGTGTCATTCATGCGTATGAAGTTTTGTCTAAAAGACGGTATGCACACCATTGCGAGAGCACTGATAACGAGCGAAATGCATATGCTCCAGACCGAGGAGCGGCTCCTTGACTTTATATTGGAGAATTTGCTTTCGATTTTTTTTGCCGATTTTACTACATCGACGTTTTAAACACCCTCAAAGGTTTTACCGCTATCAGTAGCATACCAAGACTGGGCTGCTTATTCTATTACTTGGCGAAATAATTTGCATGAAGGACGAAATTCTCCCATTCATAGGACTCAAAGTGGCCGCTTGCCCGAATCACAGGAGCTTAAGTATTTTACAATATATTCGAAAATATATTAGTTTTAAATTAAATTTAAAATTTAAGTTATTATAATAACGAATATTTGTCATTCGACAGCCATTATAAGTTCATAATAGCTTAGCACTGGTTTCGTTAATAAATATTTTTTATTGGCAATTACGTTTTAAGATAGAGTAGAACCTTTTTTATCATGTCTAACTTTCTTTGTCATTTGTTTGAAGGAAAACTCCCTCGTGCAATCAATTTCTAAATGTTGTTGAAAAAAAAGATGAGTAAAAATTTAAAAGTTTTCAAATTCACTTAGCCAACAGCCCACGCACACATGTATGTTTTTATACCCTGAAAATTGAAAATGGGTAAAAAGGGTATATTGTATTTGTGCAATGTATTCAACAGGCAGAAGGAAGCATCTCCGACCCCATAAAGTTGATATATTGTTGAGCAGCATCAACAGCCGAGGCGATCTAGCTATGTCCGTCTGTCTCTCCGTCCGTCTATCCTTATGTATGAACGCAAGGATATCTGAACCTATAAGAGCTAGAGACTTCAAATTAGATGTAGGTGCTCCTAGCGCGCAGATCGAGTTTGTTTCCGATAGTCAATAACTTACTCCGTTTTCAAGCAATCGATAAAAATCGATATCGACATCCTGTGTTTTGAGCAAATTGGGTTAATTATAAGAGCTAGAGTCACCAAACTTGACATGTAGCTTCTAGAATAGTATATGTACATACATTTCGCCATGCTTACATTCTAAAAACTGTGGGATTATTATACGGATAAAAGGGGAAAGGGGTTTGTTTTGTAAGGATTTGGGCGGGGGGGGGGGGTTTGAAGGTTGATTTTTTTTATGGGGGGGGGGGGTTTATAATTTTAAATTTCTTATTTAAAGTTGCCGCTTGTCTTCGTTGATATATCAGCTGTTTATGGATATGATACTGTCACATATTTCATAACATCGATAGAAATCTCGATTATTCATCGCAAACAACACGAAAAGTTCAGGGCAAATTTAAACATTTTTCAAAAATGTGACAATTTTGAAAAATGTGTGAAATGTGCTTTCTTATGGGGCAACGTACATGCCGCATTCTACACATTTTGCGAAAATGTGACATTTTCAGAAATGTGTAAGACAGGTGTGCAGTGGACAGAGGCTATTACTTCAATCGAGCGCGTAGCGCGAGCTGCATTTGGTGTTGGAATAAGAGGGTTCAGAATAATCCCTAGAACTAGAACCTCTTACTTGTAATAGTTGTTTTATATAATAATTTAACAAATGGTGAATACGAATAGATAAACGAATACAGTATAATTTTCTTAGCTGCCTCGATACTTAGCTGCATCGGTAAAATAGCTGCCTGGAATTTTCTTTCCGCTGCATTAAGATCTAATTGTGGATGAAAATAATTACGTTAAGTGCATCTAACCTAACAGCCTTTTGCACATAAGCGCCTTATATCGGCAGTAATTTTTTGCCAATTTCTATGAATATCATGTAAGTTAACTGCGCCATCTATGATCAGATGACTTGATTTTTGATTTGTTTTTCTTATGTATACAAGTTGAATTACTGAAGTTGAATTAAATGTAATTTAAATGAAGTTAATAAAAACTACAAAATTAATTAATTTAACTTAGTACTAATAAATACAATTCGGTGCAACTTAATAAAAGTAAAGGTTACTATGAAATCGATTCGCTTTTAGGGAAAAAAAAATTAAGTTAGCTGACTTTTAAGGATAGCTGCCTCTAATGTCCGTGCAAAGTACTCGAGGCAGCTAAGCAAATTATACTGTATAATCAAATTTTTTTGATGAGTAAAATTCCAATCACATTGAAATATACTGAGCCAGTTACCAATTTCACTAGCGATTGCAGTGTTTCGTATCCAAAGATCGTTGCACCCTGTTCAGATTTAGAACCATCAGTGAACCACTGTTGGCTACCGGGTTCCCCGCATGAGTTGACATTTTCCCATGACTTCTGGCTTGATTTTGACCCTTAAGTACCTCTGTATCGAAAAGCATGAAAACAATCCATTTGAGATATTTATACATAAGTTAAGTTGAGTTACAAATCCAATCTGTCTTTTTTCAAATCATGTGAGCAAACGCTTAGGCTCCCAAACATATATACAAGTTAGTTAATGATATTTTTGGTCGCTTAATTGTTAGGTTAGAGCCGATCGGCTTATCAATGAAACAAAAAGGTTTAATTTAATTGTTTATTTCCGGGGTGGCTGCTGGGTACGCTTCCAAATAAACACTAAAGTATAAAGAATGCAGAAGCAAAAACTAAGCCTAAGAATTCCGGCTACAGAGCGCTGCTGCAGATGTGGCAAAAAAAATACAGCGTAAGCGCCTCATGCAAGCGATCAACTTTCTCAGCGGATGTTTTACATGAGCTATCATTGACAGATAGGACCGTCGCTGGCCGCATCGCAGGTCCCTGAACGCTGACAATGCTGTGTAAGGATTTTTTCGAGTACGAGTCCGACGACATATTAATATTAAGAACGAAACTAGCTCTTAGGAAATAATGAATAAGAACATAGTATATCGATTAAAGGTTAAGTTTGATTAAAATATAATATAATTTAAACAGTCAGTGGTCATGTTTTATCGTTGGGCAAGGGAGACCAAACAGTGCTAATTTATTTTCAATTTTAATTCCGCGCCGGAGTTATCCTAGTGGCACCCATCTTATCTGCAACAACTTTACAAGGAACTCCCCTCCTAAAGTGCGAGTGTACCAAGAGTCCAAGACATCAATTACTTGACTTGGCTAGTGTCTGATCGCTTATTGATGTTCTTCGGAACTTCGCTGTTTATTATAGTCGCATAGAACGAGGGCTCGATGTTCTCAAGTGCATTGTCATTTTAGCGCGACAATGCATCGGCAACTTGGTTATCTTTGAATGGCTTGCAGAAGATGTTGGTGCCCGTCTCGTCAATACGAGTTTTACAGCTCTTAATCTTTGCGTTTATGTAATTTTTTTAAAACTGCAAACCAAACAACACCTTTTATTGGGATTCGCTAAAGCTAAACTTTCCAGGTTCGGAAAAACTTTTAGTTAATAGTTGTCTGTCTGTACGTGGTCGTAGAGCTGACGTTTGGGCTCTGCTTAAAAGCCGGGTTTTTTCCTTTTAAAGCTGAGTATATAGTTGAGTTGTCAACTCACTTAAATTGAGAACTCGTTTCTCAGAACGGTTTCTCTCTGGATGTAAGTTTCTGTTTGAGTCGTCTAAGGTCTAAGGTTTTCGAGGTTTTGTTTTTTGTTTTTGGTTCGAGATCCGGTTTATTTATTATAATCAGCCCTCAAAAATATGAAACCGATTCCTAAGCACTGAGCAGTATCTAATCCGGTTGAGTGTCCCGGAATTCTGTAGTTTCCGGTAACCCTATTCCAAATGTACAGGTGATTATTGAAACGGGTCATGGAGACATGCGTCTCTCACCCAGCAAGTCAGGAAGTGAAGCATCCGATTTGATGTTCAGGCGGGTCATCTGTGTTTCCCAGGAGCCATCGAAAAGAGAGCGGTCGACTTGGACCAAGAGCGATGAGCAATACTTGGCCGTCGGAGTCAACATTCTCTGGACTCACGATTTCGGACGAGGTGTAGATAAGAAACGTATCCAAGTATCGGGTATACGCCAACAAGGTAGGCAGCAGTCTCCCCCGTGGAGAAACTACGTCGGGGAAAAGGGACGAAACTAGTGAGGTTGATGGGAGAGGTGAGTCAGGCAGCGAAGACACCTGGTAAGCCAACCTGAAAGCAGAACTGTGAGTCCTTTTGGAGAAGGAGTTGGCACCATTCAATGGGTTTAAGGCGTATATATATTCATCCATTGAATCTTAATCAAGTACAGCGAACTCCTAAAGCAGAGGTGGCACCCAAGCAATCTGGCGACGCGACGAGTTATCGACAAGCACGGTGGAGAATTGTGTAGCATGTTACATGCAAATAAGCATATGCCCACCATATTGCAGTGTATACAATATGTTAAGTGGTCATATGCTCAATCTCAAAGTTAGAGTATCAAGCGCATTGTTTACATAATACAACTACCGCCAAGTGCCGTAATATGATCAGCCACTTATATGTGGACTGGCCTGCAGCGTGAGATCTGCAGCGTAAGCACTATGACGTTTTGACCGTTCGGTCCCAAGCGCATTCCAATGTATATGCCTTCTGCATGTACATATAACAACATATATACAAATACATATGGCATGCTATGTACTCCCGTTCTGCCGCTGCTTTGAGCGACAGAACTCCAAACTCTAGTATGTACTTTAGGCTAAGTCCATTTTAAATAAAGAGAGACGATTCATTCTGAATCTGACCAACAAGCGAACCACATATGTTAACATTCCTACATGGCGACCGTGACTAAGGTCAAGCCAGACCTGGACATGGAAAAGCAGCAACGGCAGTAACAATAACAACAACAGCAGCAACGGCAGTAACAACAACAGTAGTAACGGTAGTCACAACGATAACAACAACAACAACAGCAGGAACAACATAATGCAAAGAAGAAAAAAAGAGGGCTCCTAGCAGGATCGCCAAAATAAAAAAAAAAAACGCAGTGAGTAGAGTGTGATGAGTGCAAAGCGAAGCGGTGTGGTAAAAAGACTTAAGGCCAGAAAGGCAGAATTATTGAAGCTGTTAAACAGCAAAAATGTCATAAGTTGGGACAACTCGGTTAAGTTACATGCCGAAGTTGAACACATAAAAAACTTACTTTCAACACGAATAAGTCAAACACCAGCCGCGCACACATCCACCTACCCTGATATCAAAAATATTGCAAAGCAAAAATTAATCCAACCACCACCCAAATTAAAGGAGATTCCGAAGCTGAAGAAGACCTGCCCTAATGACTGCGAGGGACCGTTAAACTCACCTCACTGTGAGTACACTTGTGCAGCCTGCACCGGTGCCCCAACACAGAAGCAGTAACAACCTGTGCAGCCAGCACCGGTCCCGTCTGACGCACCAAGTCAGGCCAAAGATAAGTGAACCGACAGCGCTTCCAAGAGCGCAAATTTTTTTTTTCCATTGCACTGCATGGCATATTTTTTTATATATTATAAAAACAAATAATGTACAATTGAACGACATTAAAGTTGCCCGATAAGCGTATGGCCTGAAAACCATACAAAAAAATAGGCAGGAAAAATTGTAAATTCACCTGCGAGTGAATAATAAAAAGAAAAGACAAATAGCCAAAGGGCAATATATAGACAAATAAAAGAAAATTAAGTTAAAAAAAAAAACAATTGTTTAAGACTTGCCATATGCAGTAAATTTTTTGTAAAAAAAAAATAATAATTTCAATATAATACACCAAAATTATGGATATATATATATATATATAAAAAAAAAAAAAAAAAAAAAACGTAAATTTTTTTTTAATTTAAACGAATGAACAATACGATTAGTAAAACGACAGACATAAATAATATAATACCTTATGAGAAATTGGCGTATTACAAAATGCCTTTAATAGAATCTAAAACAGTGGATTCCACTGCTAACGTAATTAATAAAGTAGAATCCAGTAATGTAGATTTAGGTCTGACCAACACATTGTTAATAATTATCGTTTTTATTCTCAGCGCAAACTTAATTTTTAAACTGTACAGGTTACACAATAAATGTTTACGAAAAAAATATATGAGCAAGGCTAACGATCTAGATAAAACCTACAAACCAAAAAATTTTAACAAAAGCCGCTACATCGATTATTGTTAACAACAATAACAATAATAACAATATATTAATAAATTCAAAAATAAAAAAAAAAATACAATAATGTCAACAAAAAGTTTATTAAAGAATATATATATTTAATGGAATGGAATGAAATTGTTTCCATTATTAAGCAACAACGTTCTGAGTTTGATAGATCATTTAAGTGCCTCAATAAAAGTGCACTAATATCAAACCAAACAAAGATAAAACATGTTCAAGTTCTAGTAGAATCATACAACAAAGTCCGTGACATTGTAAACAACAATGAACGTAGGTTAAGCGATTTACATTTAACACAATCAATTGACGTGTTAAAAAGGCTGCGTGAAAATATTAGACACATTTCGGAAAGACATAATTTTCAAATATTTCTTCCAAATGCGCTAAATACACCAGCAACATTCGAAATCACTGATTTAATGGAATCAGTAGAAGAAGAACTTGAACAAAAGCAAGAACAAATCGAAATAGTCGACATGGCTCAAACACCAGTAGATTTTCTTAAGTTAGCCTCATCGCTCTTACCAGAGTTTGATGGCAAGGCAGAAAATTTAAAAAGCTTCATAGATGCTCTGAATCTGGTAGATTCTCTAAAAGTAACACACGAAGCACTTACTGTAAGTCTTGTTAAGACAAAACTAAAAGGCCATGCCAGGAACCTGATAAGTGATGAGAACACTATTGCAGCTCTCATATCGAAACTATCGGACAAAGTAAAAGGAGAGTCAGTAGAAGTTATTTCTGCTAAACTTCTAAACTTACAACAAAAGAGCAAAACGGCCAATCAATATACCCAAGAGGTAGAAAAATTGACTAAGTCTCTAGAAGGAGCTTATATCAGTGATGGTTTGTCACCTGATTTAGCTAATAAGTACAGCACAACACTTGCTGTCGAAGCTATGACTCAGAACTGCTCCATTGATAAGGTAAAACTTATCATGCAGGCAGGTACATTCAGTAACATGAATGATGCCATTTCAAAGTTTGTTAACAGTTGCACAGAAGCAACTGGTCAAACAAACACTGTTCTACACTACCGACAACGACAAAATTACATTAATAATAGAGGTGGTCGTGGTCGTGGTAATAATCGCGGAAGAGGTTATTACCAAAGTAACAACAACAGAGGCCAACATAATAATAATAACCAAGGAGGTTATAGATCTCATGGTCAAAATAGAGGCAACTTTAGAGGCCGAAGCAACCAAAATCAAAATAATAATAATGTGAGAGTAGCACAAAACAGTTCGGAAAACTCTCAAAACCCTCTCAAAACCCAAAAAGTGCCACACAATAATCAATAAAACATATTCAATAAATTTTAATCTCAATATCTTTGTAAAATTTCGTAACAATGTTACAAAAACTATTTTAACATTTTTAATCGATACTGGTGCAGACATTTCAATTCTTAAAATTAATTCTGATCACTTCGATACAATTTCTGAAGATAAAACTATAAATATTCAAGGAATAGGCCAAGGGGTTATAAAGTCCCAAGGCACTACTCTAATAGATCTTCAATTCAAACAATATACAATTCCACACGAATTTAACATAGTAAATGCAAACTTCGCAATACCTTGTGATGGAATTATAGGCATCGATTTTATAAAAAAATTTAATTGCCTACTAGATTTCAAACCAACTGAAGACTGGCTTATAATTCGACCTCAAAATCTAACTTATCCAATTTATGTTCCGTTTTTCTTTCTTACCAATAAAATCGGACTCGCAAATGGGGAACAGCTCGGTCTTATAATATTTGCCGCCATCAACTCATTAATTTTTTCGCGAACAGTTTGCTTCTCATCTACACTAAGCCTTTATGGTCGCCTTTGTACCATTTTATTTGGATCTATTAACCGAATTTCCAACTGGCCTGTGTTAACCTGTTTCTCTGGAACGCCAGAGATAAAATGTTCCATGTATGGTTTCAAAACGTTTATTAAACGGCTCTTGTCAGCTTTGTCTAACTCTACATTTTGGTTAATACATTCTTCATATGTTTTGGGTTCAGTAACAACATTACTCAGCTTTACTTTATAAATGCAGAATCTGTCTGACTCGATCGTCACTCCGAAACCTTGACTTAAAATTTCCCTGCCTATCATAACATCGTGTTTCAAATATTTGTCCATAACGACATGGAATAACATTTCCAAAATAAAGTCATTAATGGTTACATTGGTCAAAATTTGCGTGGAGCTACATACAGAATCGTTTCCAATACCCTTAAGCATTACTACGTTAAAAAATCTTTTTCCAGAGAATTTTCCAGCTGCGCTTTCCTTAATGAGTGAACACTCGGCTCCAGAGTCAAAACAAAAATCAACGAACTCACCAGAGCTCTTTTCAGAGCTTTGTCCAGTCGAAGGGCACCCAGTAGAAATGTGTCCAGCCTGTCCACACTTGTAGCATATTACGTTGGATTTTTGCTCTTTTGGTCTCATACCAATGCCTCCAGCATGCCCGCTTCCCAATGGTTGTGATTCGCGATTTTTCTTCTGGCGGCAGTCTGCGATTTTGTGCCCTGTCTTTCCACAATAATGGGAAACGATGTTTGACAACTTCTGCTTCTTCCTTTCAGGTCCCACAGTAGTTTCTGCTTTCGAAGTCTCTAGACGCTGCCCGATTTCATATACCTGCAACTGTTGCTGTAATTCGCATCGCGATTTGATGTTTGTGGTGCACAGAAGCTTTTTTAGTCTGCTGCCCAGTTGCGCAGTATGCGCAAGCACAACTGACACCAACAATTCCTCCAGCTCCATATTTTTCATTTTCGTCATTAACGAAGTGACGAGTCGGCTTGCATACGACGACATGCACTCTCCAGTCCCTGGGCGTCCGTCTAGCAGCTTAAGAAATGTTGCTGTGGTTGTCTCTACGCCGACAAATCTTTGCGTAGAAAGTTGCTTGAACTCAACTCAAGTCATGCCAGGAAAACAGATTTGTGAAAGCCATTGCGATGCACTGCCCTCCAAAGCTTTACTAAGGGCAATCACGAGCGCACAACCCTCAAGTGGATTTTTAATAAAAATCATATCCAAGCACATGCATCAGCACCGGTAGCTTCGGGGTTGTATTTTGGTAAAAACACCGTCTTTGACTCACGAGGCGCTGCGTTAGCCTGCACTGTTCGCAGCAACTCAATAAAATTTCTATTTTGTTGCTCCAAAATTTGACACAACTGAGAGTTAGGAGGATCCAATCCCACTTCTGATGTAGAAGCGGCCGTAGGGTCAGAATTCTTCACACTTTGAGCAGCGAGTCCCGGCATCTTTGTTGGTGGCATTTGCTTCTCTTTTCTAAGTTTCGCAGTGCGCAATCACGTCCGTTCGCTCAGACCATTTACTTCTGTCTGTCCACATCAATCCTTTGCCTCGCAACGCAACGAATAATAACGAAAACCAGCGGTAACCGCTTTTGCTTCTTGCAACGCATCGAAAACCAGCGGTAACCGCTTTTGCTTCTTGCAACGCAACGAAAACCAGCCGTAACCGCTTTTCCTTCTTGCAACGAACTGCACGCACACCAACAACTCTATGCACGGGTCTCACTCAGTGAGAGAATTAACAGTTAGTCCTCTCACCGACTCTCAGTGATATAAGTAATACAAGTCGACAATGACAGTTATTCTGTTTTCTCTATTCTTCTTTCTTTTAATTTCGACTCATACAATATTCATGTTGCTGTACTTAAATTCGAATAACAATAACAATAACAATAGCAATGCTCCGACAAATATAATAAACATACACACAACTTGAGAACAATAAAAATATATTTTTAATAAAAAAAAAAAAACAAAAACAATTTTGTTAAACATACAATAATTCCATGTAATTTCGTTATTTCTGCTAAAAAGGGAAGCATGCGCATTGTTACCCTTCGTTACAATCTTAAAAATTGCCATTGACAACAATGGATATACACAAACGAAACAAAACATAAGCGCAAGTCAATGACTCGATCAATTGTAGTATGATCAGCCACTTGACGGCCACTGTCTTATGCCGTCTTAACGCATCAGCGCCGACCATGTATCCCACGGGCGAATACCCGGGAGCGCTAAGTACAAGAAGTACATAGCTGCACGCGCATATATTTGGAGGAGGGTAGAATAAGGAGGAAGAAGAAGAGAGGAGAAGAGAGGATAGAAAAAACTGCTGTTGGACTAACAGCTTTGGTAGACCAAGTAATCTTCCGGGAAACTATCAACTAAAAGTTCATCTATCACGGCAAAACTCAAAAATTTAAAATCGACCAGTATAATTTGAAATTATCCCGACGGCACTGGAGAGAAGAACCTTTCCAGAAAATAGTCAAATTCATCCAAAGAGTTGAATTCAAAGATAAAATAGATGGGGTTCGAAACGGTACGCGTGTAGGTCATAAAGTGCATCTTAATCCATTTATCCATGATTATAATAGATCTCGGTGTCCCTTTTCGTTGTTGCGAATAGGAGGACGACTTGCATATGCTCCTATTTCGTATGGTGCAAAGTTTCCCCTTATTCTGAATAGAAGTCCGCAATTCGCCAGAAGCTTAATTAGATACCTGCATTTGTCTTGCTATCCCAAGAGAAATCATGAGTCTTCTTCGTGAGCTAATCAACCTCCAAATAGGTCAGTCGTCCGACAGTGAGTTCAGGCATCCGTTGTTTTAAAGGCAAATCTCGTCTGCTAACACAAGCCATGGAAAGTTTACCATCATATCCACTCCGAGCGACCCGCTAATTTTCCAAGTGTGGTCGCGACCTAATGAATGCGTGGAAGGCCTACGTATAACCATTATTTGATTGGCAGTTTCGGGCGAATCAAGGAAGAGGCTGACGCAATTTGCAAGTTAACATCAAAAAAGCGGATGCAAATTTGTGTTTATACTGCCAGGAGCTCTGCACTCCGGGGGACTGTGGTAGGGAGTCTGCTGTTAGCTGATACAGTCGAATCTGGTCGCAGTCGAACTAAATCTCAAGCCAGGTCCCCTCAAGCCAGCGCTCAGCGAGGACCCAAGCGAGGCTCTACTGCCAGGACACCTACTTATTGGAGGTCAATTAAGGGCTCTCCTGCAATGAGGACTCCGAACCAGCAGGGTCTAACCCGTTTGAATCGATGGTGAGCTGGATTTTTGCTCAAGCAACATTTTTGCGGCGATGATTAAAGGAGTATGTTCTTGGTCTCTAAGTGCGGTTTCCTTAGAGTGGCAACATCGGTTGCCAATCGCCGTCGTTGAAAAGCGGATGTCGTCGCAGGACAGTGGCTGATGATAAGGAGGGTGGGCGCAGGCCAGTACGGCTGGAAAATTTAAAAGGCCGATCCACAAGATGACACGGCTGTCAGTTTAATGAAGCCCACATTCGCAATAAAAGCTTGTCATTCGCTTTAGGGGCGAATTCGCCTCACTTTGCCACCGTAGCTTAATCTGTCCTTAAGAAGTTTTAGCTGTCAGTTTTTAAAATATGCGAAAAGTATTAGCTCAAAGCGCATAAAATTTATATAAAAACACTTATCTCTTACCTCTGCGTGATAGGTACGAGGATACGCTGCCACGGACTCAAGAAGGGACAACAGTCCGTCCCGCGGAGGGAATCCGACAGTCGTTGGTGTCATTCATGCGTATGAAGTTTTGTCTAAAAGACGGTATGCACACCATTGCGAGAGCACTGATAACGAGCGAAATGCATATGCTCCAGACCGAGGAGCGGCTCCTTGACTTTATATTGGAGAATTTGCTTTCGATTTTTTTTGCCGATTTTACTACATCGACGTTTTAAACACCCTCAAAGGTTTTACCGCTATCAGTAGCATACCAAGACTGGGCTGCTTATTCTATCACTTGGCGAAATAATTTGCATGAAGGACGAAATTCTCCCATTCATAGGACTCAAAGTGGCCGCTTGCCCGAATCACAGGAGCTTAAGTATTTTACAATATATTCGAAAATATATTAGTTTTAAATTAAATTTAAAATTTAAGTTATTATAATAACGAATATTTGTCATTCGACAGCCATTATAAGTTCATAACAGCTTAGCACTGGTTTCGTTAATAAATATTTTTTATTGGCAATTACGTTTTAAGATAGAGTAGAACCTTTTTTATCATGTCTAACTTTCTTTGTCATTTGTTTGAAGGAAAACTCCCTCGTGCAATCAATTTCTAAATGTTGTTGGAAAAAAAGATGAGTAAAAATTTAAAAGTTTTCAAATTCACTTAGCCAACAGCCCACGCACACATGTATGTTTTTATACCCTGAAAATTGAAAATGGGTAAAAAGGGTATATTGTATTTGTGCAATGTATTCAACAGGCAGAAGGAAGCATCTCCGACCCCATAAAGTTGATATATTGTTGAGCAGCATCAACAGCCGAGGCGATCTAGCTATGTCCGTCTGTCTCTCCGTCCGTCTATCCTTATGTATGAACGCAAGGATATCTGAACCTATAAGAGCTAGAGACTTCAAATTAGATGTAGGTGCTCCTAGCGCGCAGATCGAGTTTGTTTCCGATAGTCAATAACTTACTCCGTTTTCAAGCAATCGATAAAAATCGATATCGACATCCTGTGTTTTGAGCAAATTGGGTTAATTATAAGAGCTAGAGTCACCAAACTTGACATGTAGCTTCTAGAATAGTATATGTACATACATTTCGCCATGCTTACATTCTAAAAACTGTGGGATTATTATAATTTTAAATTTCTTATTTAAAGTTGCCGCTTGTCTTCGTTGATATATCAGCTGTTTATGGATATGATACTGTCACATATTTCATAACATCGATAGAAATCTCGATTATTCATCGCAAACAACACGAAAAGTTCAGGGCAAATTTAAACATTTTTCAAAAATGTGACAATTTTGAAAAATGTGTGAAATGTGCTTTCTTATGGGGCAACGTACATGCCGCATTCTACACATTTTGCGAAAATGTGACATTTTCAGAAATGTGTAAGAAATGTGTGCAGTGGACAGAGGCTATTACTTCAATCGAGCGCGTAGCGCGAGCTGCATTTGGTGTTGGAATAAGAGGGTTCAGAATAATCCCTAGAACTAGAACATCTTACTTGTAATAGTTGTTTTATATAATAATTTAACAAATGGTGAATACGAATAGATAAACGAATACAGTATAATTTGCTTAGCTGCCTCGATACTTAGCTGCATCGGTAAAATAGCTGCCTGGAATTTTCTTTCCGCTGCATTAAGATCTAATTGTGGATGAAAAATTAAGTGCATCTAACCTAACAGCCTTTTGCACATAAGCGCCTTATATCGGCAGTAATTTTTTGCCAATTTCTATGAATATCATGTAAGTTAACTGCGCCATCTATGATCAGATGACTTGATTTTTGATTTGTTTTTCTTATGTATACAAGTTGAATTACTGAAGTTGAATTAAATGTAATTTAAATGAAGTTAATAAAAACTACAAAATTAATTAATTTAACTTAGTACTAATAAATACAATTCGGTGCAACTTAATAAAAGTAAAGGTTACTATGAAATCGATTCGCTTTTAGGGAAAAAAAAAAAATTAAGTTAGCTGACTTTTAAGGATAGCTGCCTCTAATGTCCGTGCAAAGTACTCGAGGCAGCTAAGCAAATTATACTGTATAATCAAATTTTTTTGATGAGTAAAATTCCAATCACATTGAAATATACTGAGCCAGTTACCAATTTCACTAGCGATTGCAGTGTTTCGTATCCAAAGATCGTTGCACCCTGTTCAGATTTAGAACCATCAGTGAACCACTGTTGGCTACCGGGTTCCCCGCATGAGTTGACATTTTCCCATGACTTCTGGCTTGATTTTGACCCTTAAGTACCTCTGTATCGAAAAGCATGAAAACAATCCATTTGAGATATTTATACATAAGTTAAGTTGAGTTACAAATCCAATCTGTCTTTTTTCAAATCATGTGAGCAAACGCTTAGGCTCCCAAACATATATACAAGTTAGTTAATGATATTTTTGGTCGCTTAATTGTTAGGTTAGAGCCGATCGGCTTATCAATGAAACAAAAAGGTTTAATTTAATTGTTTATTTCCGGGGTGGCTGCTGGGTACGCTTCCAAATAAACACTAAAGTATAAAGAATGCAGAAGCAAAAACTAAGCCTAAGAATTCCGGCTACAGAGCGCTGCTGCAGATGTGGCAAAAAAAATACAGCGTAAGCGCCTCATGCAAGCGATCAACTTTCTCAGCGGATGTTTTACATGAGCTATCATTGACAGATAGGACCGTCGCTGGCCGCATCGCAGGTCCCTGAACGCTGACAATGCTGTGTAAGCATTTTTCGAGTACGAGTCCGACGACATATTAATATTAAGAACGAAACTAGCTCTTAGGAAATAATGAATAAGAACATAGTATATCGATTAAAGGTTAAGTTTGATTAAAATATAATATAATTTAAACAGTCAGTGGTCATGTTTTATCGTTGGGCAAGGGAGACCAAACAGTGCTAATTTATTTTCAATTTTAATTCCGCGCCGGAGTTATCCTAGTGGCACCCATCTTATCTGCAACAACTTTACAAGGAACTCCCCTCCTAAAGTGCGAGTGTACCAAGAGTCCAAGACATCAATTACTTGACTTGGCTAGTGTCTGATCGCTTATTGATGTTCTTCGGAACTTCGCTGTTTATTATAGTCGCATAGAACAAGGGCTCGATGTTCTCAAGTGCATTGACATTTTAGCGCGACAATGCATCGGCAACTTGGTTATCTTTGAATGGCTTGCAGAAGATGTTGGTGCCCGTCTCGTCAATACGAGTTTTACAGCTCTTAATCTTTGCGTTTATGTAATTTTTTAAAACTGCAAACCAAACAACACCTTTTATTGGGATTCGCTAAAGCTAAACTTTCCAGGTTCGGAAAAACTTTTAGTTAATAGTTGTCTGTCTGTACGTGGTCGTAGAGCTGACGTTTGGGCTCTGCTTAAAAGCCGGGTTTTTTCCTTTTAAAGCTGAGTATATAGTTGAGTTGTCAACTCACTTAAATTGAGAACTCGTTTCTCAGAACGGTTTCTCTCTGGATGTAAGTTTCTGTTTGAGTCGTCTAAGGTCTAAGGTTTTCGAGGTTTTGTTTTTTGTTTTTGGTTCGAGATCCGGTTTATTTATTATAGCCCTCAAAAATATGAAACCGATTCCTAAGCACTGAGCAGTATCTAATCCGGTTGAGTGTCCCGGAATTCTGTAGTTTCCGGTAACCCTATTCCAAATGTACAGTTGATTATTGAAACGGGTCATGGAGACATGCGTCTCTCACCCAGCAAGTCAGGAAGTGAAGCATCCGATTTGATGTTCAGGCGGGTCATCTGTGTTTCCCAGGAGCCATCGAAAAGAGAGCGGTCGACTTGGACCAAGAGCGATGAGCAATACTTGGCCGTCGGAGTCAACATTCTCTGGACTCACGATTTCGGACGAGGTGTAGATAAGAAACGTATCCAAGTATCGGGTATACGCCAACAAGGTAGGCAGCAGTCTCCCCGTGGAGAAACTACGTCGGGGAAAAGGGACGAAACTAGTGAGGTTGATGGGAGAGGTGAGTCAGGCAGCGAAGACACCTGGTAAGCCAACCTGAAAGCAGAACTGTGAGTCCTTTTGGAGAAGGAGTTGGCACCATTCAATGGGTTTAAGGCGTATATATATTCATCCATTGAATCTTAATCAAGTACAGCGAACTCCTAAAGCAGAGGTGGCACCCAAGCAATCTGGCGACGCGACGAGTTGTCGACAAGCACGGTGGAGAATTGTGTAGCATGTTACATGCAAATAAGCATATGCCCACCATATTGCAGTGTATACAATATGTTAAGTGGTCATATGCTCAATCTCAAAGTTAGAGTATCAAGCGCATTGTTTACATAATACAACTACCGCCAAGTGCCGTAATATGATCAGCCACTTATATGTGGACTGGCCTGCAGCGTGAGATCTGCAGCGTAAGCACTATGACGTTTTGACCGTTCGGTCCCAAGCGCATTCCAATGTATATGCCTTCTGCATGTACATATAACAACATATATACAAATACATATGGCATGCTATGTACTCCCGTTCTGCCGCTGCTTTGAGCGACAGAACTCCAAACTCTAGTATGTACTTTAGGCTAAGTCCATTTTAAATAAAGAGAGACGATTCATTCTGAATCTGACCAACAAGCGAACCACATATGTTAACATTCCTACATGGCGACCGTGACTAAGGTCAAGCCAGACCTGGACATGGAAAAGCAGCAACGGCAGTAACAATAACAACAACAGCAGCAACGGCAGTAACAACAACAGTAGCAACGGTAGTCACAAGGATAACAACAACAACAACAGCAGGAACAACATAATGCAAAGAAGAAAAAAGAGAGCTCCTAGCAGGATCGCCAAAATAAAAAAAAAAACGCAGTGAGTAGAGTGTGATGAGTGCAAAGCGAAGCGGTGTGGTAAAAAGACTTAAGGCCAGAAAGGCAGAATTGTTGAAGCTGTTAAACAGCAAAAATGTCATAAGTTGGGACAACTCGGTTAAGTTACATGCCGAAGTTGAACACATAAAAAACTTACTTTCAACACGAAAAAGTCAAACACCAGCCGCACACACATCCACCTACCCTGATATCAAAAATATTGCAAAGCAAAAATTAATCCAACCACCACCCAAATTAAAGGAGATTCCGAAGCTGAAGAAGACCTGCCCTAATGACTGCGAGGGACCGTTAAACTCACCTCACTGTGAGTACACCTGTGCAGCCTGCACCGGTGCCCCAACACAGAAGCAGTAACAACCTGTGCAGCCAGCACCGGTCCCGTCTGACGCACCAAGTCAGGCCAAGGATAAGTGAACCGACAGCGCTTCCAAGAGCGCATATTTTTTTTTTCCATTGCACTGCGTTGCATATTTTTTTTATATATTATAAAAAAAAATAATGTACAATTGAACGACATTAAAGTTGCCCGATAAGCGTATGGCCTGAAAACCATACAAAAAAATAGGCAGGAAAAATTGTAAATTCACCTGCGAGTGAATAATAAAAAGAAAAGACAAATAGCCAAAGGGCAATATATAGACAAATAAAAGAAAATTAAGTTAAAAAAAAAAAACAATTGTTTAAGACTTGCCATATGCAGTAAATTTTTTGTAAAAAAAAAAATAATAATTTCAATATCATACACCAAAATTATGGATATATATATATATATATAAAAAAAAAAAAAAAAAAAAAACGTAAATTTTTTTTAATTTAAACGAATGAACAATACGATTAGTAAAACGACAGACATAAATAATATAATACCTTATGAGAAATTGGCGTATTACAAAATGCCTTTAATAGAATCTAAAACAGTGGATTCCACTGCTAACGTAATTAATAAAGAAGAATCCAGTAATGTAGATTTAGGTCTGACCAACACATTGTTAATAATTATCGTTGTTATTCTCAGCGCAAACTTAATTTTTAAACTGTACAAGTTACACAATAAATGTTTGCGAAAAAAATATATGAGCAAGGCTAACGATCTAGATAAAACCTAGAAAACAAAAAATTTTAACAAAAGCCGCTACATCGATTATTGTTAATAATGTATTGAACAATATATTAAAAAATTCAAAAATAAAAAAAAATACAATAATGTCAACAAAAAGTTTATTAAAGAATATATATATTTAATGGAATGGAATGAAATTGTTTCCATTATTAAGCAACAACGTTCTGAGTTTGATAGATCATTTAAGTGCCTCAATAAAAGTGCACTAATATCAAACCAAACAAAGATAAAACATGTTCAAGTTCTAGTAGAATCATACAACAAAGTCCGTGACATTGTAAACAACAATGAACGTAGGTTAAGCGATTTACATTTAACACAATCAATTGACGTGTTAAAAAGGCTGCGTGAAAATATTAGACACATTTCGGAAAGACATAATTTTCAAATATTTCTTCCAAATGCGCTAAATACACCAGCAACATTCGAAATCACTGATTTAATGGAATCAGTAGAAGAAGAACTTGAACAAAAGCAAGAACAAATCGAAATAGTCGACATGGCTCAAACACCAGTAGATTTTCTTAAGTTAGCCTCATCGCTCTTACCAGAGTTTGATGGCAAGGCAGAAAATTTAAAAAGCTTCATAGATGCTCTGAATCTGGTAGATTCTCTAAAAGTAACACACGAAGCACTTACTGTAAGTCTTGTTAAGACAAAACTAAAAGGCCATGCCAGGAGCCTGATAAGTGATGAGAACACTATTGCAGCTCTCATATCGAAACTATCGGACAAAGTAAAAGGAGAGTCAGTAGAAGTTATTTCTGCTAAACTTCTAAACTTACAACAAAAGAGCAAAACGGCCAATCAATATACCCAAGAGGTAGAAAAATTGACTAAGTCTCTAGAAGGAGCTTATATCAGTGATGGTTTGTCACCTGATTTAGCTAATAAGTACAGCACAACACTTGCTGTCGAAGCTATGACTCAGAACTGCTCCATTGATAAGGTAAAACTTATCATGCAGGCAGGTACATTCAGTAACATGAATGATGCCATTTCAAAGTTTGTTAACAGTTGCACAGAAGCAACTGGTCAAACAAACACTGTTCTACACTACCGACAACGACAAAATTACATTAATAATAGAGGTGGTCGTGGTCGTGGTAATAATCGCGGAAGAGGTTATTACCAAAGTAACAACAACAGAGGCCAACATAATAATAATAACCAAGGAGGTTATAGATCTCATGGTCAAAATAGAGGCAACTTTAGAGGCCGAAGCAACCAAAATCAAAATAATAATAATGTGAGAGTAGCACAAAACAGTTCGGAAAACTCTCAAAACCCTTTAAGTACCACACAATAATCAATAAAACATATTCAATAAATTTTAATCTCAATATCTTTGTAAAATTTCGTAACAATGTTACAAAAACAATTTTAACATTTTTAATCGATACTGGTGCAGACATTTCAATTCTTAAAATTAATTCTGATCACTTCGATACAATTTCTGAAGATAAAACTATAAATATTCAAGGAATAGGCCAAGGGGTTATAAAGTCCCAAGGCACTACTCTAATAGATCTTCAATTCAAACAATATACAATTCCACACGAATTTAACATAGTAAATGCAAACTTCGCAATACCTTGTGATGGAATTATAGGCATCGATTTTATAAAAAAATTTAATTGCCTACTAGATTTCAAACCAACTGAAGACTGGTTTATAATTCGACCTCAAAATCTTACTTATCCAATTTATGTTCCGTTTTTCTTTCTTACCAATAAAATCGGACTCGCAAATGGGGAACAGCTCGGTCTTATAATATTTGCCGCCATCAACTCATTAATTTTTTCGCGAACAGTTTGCTTCTCATCTACACTAAGCCTTTATGGTCGCCTTTGTACCATTTTATTTGGATCTATTAACCGAATTTCCAACTGGCCTGTGTTAACCTGTTTCTCTGGAACGCCAGAGATAAAATGTTCCATGTATGGTTTCAAAACGTTTATTAAACGGCTCTTGTCAGCTTTGTCTAACTCTACATTTTGGTTAATACATTCTTCATATGTTTTGGGTTCAGTAACAACATTACTCAGCTTTACTTTATAAATGCAGAATCTGTCTGACTCGATCGTCACTCCGAAACCTTGACTTAAAATTTCCCTGCCTATCATAACATCGTGTTTCAAATATTTGTCCATAACGACATGGAATAACATTTCCAAAATAAAGTCATTAATGGTTACATTGGTCAAAATTTGCGTGGAGCTACATACAGAATCGTTTCCAATACCCTTAAGCATTACTACGTTAAAAAATCTTTTTCCAGAGAATTTTCCAGCTGCGCTTTCCTTAATGAGTGAACACTCGGCTCCAGAGTCAAAACAAAAATCAACGAACTCACCAGAGCTCTTTTCAGAGCTTTGTCCAGTCGAAGGGCACCCAGTAGAAATGTGTCCAGCCTGTCCACACTTGTAGCATATTACGTTGGATTTTTGCTCTTTTGGTCTCATACCAATGCCTCCAGCATGCCCGCTTCCCAATGGTTGTGATTCGCGATTTTTCTTCTGGCGGCAGTCTGCGATTTTGTGCCCTGTCTTTCCACAATAATGGGAAACGATGTTTGACAACTTCTGCTTCTTCCTTTCAGGTCCCACAGTAGTTTCTGCTTTCGAAGTCTCTAGACGCTGCCCGATTTCATATACCTGCAACTGTTGCTGTAATTCGCATCGCGATTTGATGTTTCTGGTGCACAGAAGCTTTTTTAGTCTGCTGCCCAGTTGCGCAGTATGCGCAAGCACAACTGACACCAACAATTCCTCCAGCTCCATATTTTTCATTTTCGTCATTAACGAAGTGACGAGTCGGCTTGCATACGACGACATGCACTCTCCAGTCCCTGGGCGTCCGTCTAGCAGCTTAAGAAATGTTGCTGTGGTTGTCTCTACGCCGACAAATCTTTGCGTAGAAAGTTGCTTGAACTCAACTCAAGTCATGCCAGGAAAACAGATTTGTGAAAGCCATTGCGATGCACTGCCCTCCAAAGCTTTACTAAGGGCAATCACGAGCGCACAACCCTCAAGTGGATTTTTAATAAAAATCATATCCAAGCACATGCATCAGCACCGGTAGCTTCGGGGTTGTATTTTGGTAAAAACACCGTCTTTGACTCACGAGGCGCTGCGTTAGCCTGCACTGTTCGCAGCAACTCAATAAAATTTCTATTTTGTTGCTCCAAAATTTGACACAACTGAGAGTTAGGAGGATCCAATCCCACTTCTGATGTAGAAGCGGCCGTAGGGTCAGAATTCTTCACACTTTGAGCAGCGAGTCCCGGCATCTTTGTTGGTGGCATTTGCTTCTCTTTTCTAAGTTTCGCAGTGCGCAATCACGTCCGTTCGCTCAGACCATTTACTTCTGTCTGTCCACATCAATCCTTTGCCTCGCAACGCAACGAATAATAACGAAAACCAGCGGTAACCGCTTTTGCTTCTTGCAACGCATCGAAAACCAGCGGTAACCGCTTTTGCTTCTTGCAACGCAACGAAAACCAGCCGTAACCGCTTTTCCTTCTTGCAACGAACTGCACGCACACCAACAACTCTATGCACGGGTCTCACTCAGTGAGAGAATTAACAGTTAGTCCTCTCACCGACTCTCAGTGATATAAGTAATACAAGTCGACAATGACAGTTATTCTGTTTTCTCTATTCTTCTTTCTTTTAATTTCGACTCATACAATATTCATGTTGCTGTACTTAAATTCGAATAACAATAACAATAACAATAGCAATGCTCCGACAAATATAATAAACATACACACAACTTGAGAACAATAAAAATATATATATTTAATAAAAAAAAAAAAAAACAAAAACAATTTTGTTAAACATACAATAATTCCATGTAATTTCGTTATTTCTGCTAAAAAGGGAAGCATGCGCATTGTTACCCTTCGTTACAATCTTAAGAAGTGCCATTGACAATAATGGATATACACAAACGAAACAAA
Organism: Drosophila ezoana; assembly: GCA_035045725.1. Classification (NCBI taxonomy): domain Eukaryota; kingdom Metazoa; phylum Arthropoda; class Insecta; order Diptera; family Drosophilidae; genus Drosophila; species Drosophila ezoana. Next base: position 1,115,448 of record JAWNOU010000199.1, read on the forward strand.
ACATAAGCGCAAGTCAATGACTCGATCAATTGTAGTATGATCAGCCACTTGACGGCCACTGTCTTATGCCGTCTTAACGCATCAGCGCCGACCATGTATCCCACGGGCGAATACCCGGGAGCGCTAAGTACAAGAAGTACATAGCTGCACGCGCAAAAAAAAAACTGCTGTTGGACTAACAGCTTTGGTAGACCAAGTAATCTTCCGGGAAACTATCAACTAAAAGTTCATCTATCATGGCAAAACTCCAGAATTTAAAATCGACCGGTATAATTTGAAATTATCCCGACGGCACTGGAGAGAAGAACCTTTCC